>PEDN01001382.1:0-117918 GCA_003864495.1 Nemopilema nomurai | reverse complement strand
AGATCGAAAAAGAGAATTTCGAAGAGTTCAGGACGAGGGTGTCGCAGACTCTTTTAGATTACCACTTGATAGCCACAAATGGAGGTTATCGAACAAAGTATTGATTGTCTTGCGTATTCTAGTGATTAGGGACATCATGTTGACATCGAAATCATGTTTCCAACGCTAACTGTACAGGTTTTATGAGGGTTATTACATAATAATTGGTTTTAGAACCATTGGTTATCATTCTTCTTAGAATTCTCTTCCATTTTCTACTTGAAAAATCTTCAAAGGAGTCTCAATTTGTCGTTTTGCAATAGTATATACTGCCTCTTCTTGGGATCGAGGCTAACAGTCTACACCAACAGTCTAAAAACTTTTATAAAGCTTTCAACCATCGCTGTACCGAAATTTCAATTGGCAAACAAGTTAATGATGTGTTTAAGGATTATTCGGCTTTAAAGTAAGGTGGCGCCTGATTGGTCAACACGCGCATGCCTAGATACATTGGTAGCAACAAGGCGAACCAGAGTAAATGTCAACAAGATACTGCGGTCGTAAACATTTGAGCTGAGCGGACCTCTATATTTCCAAATATTTTTCCAAATTCTCGCTTTTACTTGGTTCACTTATCGTTTTTATATTAATTCAACCGTGCTTTCCTGTTCAGTACTTAAAGGAGAAATTTGATATATTTTTGTCTTAACTGTTTTAGATGCAGTTAGGGCTGTTAAAAGCGATCATAAAGAAATTATTTAAAAATAAAACAACCGTTGTCGAGTTGTTGCGTTTTTTATGTCTGTTACTCTGCGGGACAATTCTCGGATCTTTCTCGTTTCCGAGAATCAATTGTTCATTGTGACGTCATATGTGATCAGTGGTTTCACGTGCACAAACAGATTTCTGTACACAGATTTGTGTAATTTGATCGTTTAAAGTTATAACTTCGGTAAGTTCTGTGTCTGATAGAGAAAGATGGTTCACTGTAGTGCGTACAATTGTTTTGAGGACAGTAGGAAAAGAAAATCGAGTGGAAGCCGGACGGCTGCTGCTGAAAACGCTACTGTCACGAATGATGTTTCTGATGGGCCTAGCCAGCCAAGACAGAAAAGTAAAACTCTTTTTAAATTCCCCTCCGATCCTTCCTTGCAAAAAGTTTGGATCGCAAAGATGGGTAATTTTGAATTAAAGACACATTCTAGATTGTGCCAGGATCATTTTGAGGAGGACCAGTTCGAAGTGGGACCAAAATTCATAGCTTCCCTAGGACTCGAAGGAATCAAACGTCCTTCCTTGAAGCGCGATGCGGTACCTACCATTTTTGATAAGGGATCTCCGAAAGAGAGTGGGCAAGTCAAGGGGAAAATGAGCTTTAAAAGAAGGACAGTAATCAAGCCCATTACATCGAGATTTCAGTCGCCATTCTCTTCGGAGTCTCCAAGCCCGAAGAAACTTAGCCCAAAGAAGCGGTATGGGGGCTTTGCCAAGCGTCGCAGACTAGAGGTTCGTAAGACAAGTGAAAATTATTTTAAATTCTACATGATAGTATTAGGACTAAGGAGATTACTTTTACTAATAAAATGAAGAGCTGGCTATTTTTAAAAGTTTAAAATTTTTTGTTTTTTTTAAGTTTTTGATATAATTTTCAGATGATAGCTGAATTAGTCGAAAGAGAGGAAGCAACGGCAAACCATGACCATGGCAAACAAACAAGCATAGTGCTCACGTCTGATGCGGGAATTGACTCAGCTGAAAGTGAATTATCGTTGGGAGTAGAAGATGAAACCAGGCATAAGTCTACCCAGCTGACGTCTCCTGCCAACGAACTTTTTATGGCATCTAATGCTGAGACACAGACTCCAATGGTATGGAATTTTAAGGGCACACAAACAAATCCAAGATTGTGGACAAGAGGTATTATATAATTTTTTTTAAATTTTAAAATTGCCAGAAGCTGAATTGATGTTGTTAAATGACTGTATAGATTGCTTATCATGAAATATACACTAATGTCTTCGAGCAAAGCTTGGTTGATGTATAAGATGTGGGTTGTTTTAAAATGTTGAGTCTACTTTTTTGTGCAAATCCAAATGAAAGATTGACATTAGGCAGTATAGGTTTTCACATGATTTTTGTTATAATTTCAGGAACTCAGACCAAAACATCAGTGGCAACCATTGAAATAGGAGTGCAGGTAAATTTTCCAGCTAAAGAAAAACCTAAACAAACGGTCTTAGTGGAAAACCTGTCTGTACCTTTCGACACAAATTACGAGAGTGATGACAGTGACTGGATGCCAAGTTCTGATCAATCTGATCAATCTGACAATGAAGGTCTCGAAGAGGTCCCTGTTAACTGCAAATCACAGTGCAACCAGAATACATATCTCGTCTTTGAGTTATGTTTGATGACCCTCTTCACATAATGTTTAGTCTGCTTTAAACCAATTGTGAAAGTATACAAAAGATTATGTGGATCAATGTTGTGCATTGAAACTGAGTGCCTTGAAGGACACAACAAGATTTGGTTTTCCCAGCCAACCCACAAAAGAATGCCTTGGGGAAACTTTGCAATTGCAGCAGCTTGGCTTTTTTCGGGATGTCAACCTTCAAAATTGATGACATTTTTACACCATCTGAATGTGGCCAAAATTTCCAACAGCACTTACTATGCCATCCAGCATGCTAATTTGATACCATCTGTCATTGCTGTCTGGCATGAATCACCGAAAAAAATGTTTCAGTTTCTTCGTGGCAGAAATGTAGTTTTAGGTGGTGATGCACGAATGGACTCACCAGGGCATATGGCAAAGTATGGTTCTTACAGCTTGATGGACTTAGGAACCAGTATGATTTTGGACACACAGCTGATCCAGGTAACCCTACAAACAGCCTTTTACTGATTTTCTTTTCACAACAAAAAATTTAAATTCAATATAGTTAAATAGAAAGTGCCAGGGTGTAGTGCTATGAAAGGAACAAGGGGGTACAAACATTAAAGGGTTACTTTCAAATTTAAAAGGAGGGTCAGGCTCTACACCCCTGTTACAATGTAAATAATGGACATAACAAAGTTGGTTAACAGAACAAAGTTGTTATCGTTTTAGTCAAATGAAGTTGGTGGAGCAAATAGGATGGAGTTAGAAGGTTTGAAAAGAGCTTTGCAGAAGATAGAAGACAATGTTTCATACAACATCTTGGTAACGGACAGACATGGACCAGTAAGGAAGTACATGAGAACTGAAAGACAAGATAAACAACACTATTTTGATGTTTTTCATGTTGCAAAATGTCAGTACATATTATATATGTATGTTATTATGTAAGTAATCAAAACAAGAACCATTCTAGAATCTAGAAAAATATTGGCTGCTTACAAGATCTTTATACAACATTTACAAATATAAAACTTGCTCAGCAAAATAAATTTTCTGCTACCAACCAAACAATTGTCAACTTAATATTCCCTAGAACATATATTTAGCAACAATATATGGCTATTTAAATCATATAATCAGCAGGAAACTATTGCCAATCTAATTTGAAAATGATAACATTTTGTTTCAGGATTCCATATTACAAAAAGTATTAGTTAACAAAAGGGTTAATTTCTTTGATTTTTTGTAGCTGTTGGGAAAATGGTTGAAAAGATTGGGAAGAAAAAAGGTAACAGGGCAGTTTTGGAATGGGTAAAAAGCATAAAAAATCATGTATACTGGTGCGCAGCTTCATCAGAGGGGAACATTCAAGAGATCAAGGAGAAATGGTTGTCCCTTTTGAATCACATCATCAATATCCACGAGGACCATGGTGACTTATACCCAAGGTGCCAACATGGGGCCATTAAACGTGATTGGCTAAAAAAAGGTACCTCAGTACATGTTAATTCAGTATGTCATTTGTAAAGCTGTATCAAATTGGGACAAAATATACTAAGTTGGAATTTAATATAGAGTCTGACTATAGACAAAGTTTTGAAATAGCGATGACTGTGTATTTTTAAACTGTCTCCAAGTGTGTCATGTGGCTTCATGTCAGATTGAGCTGGCAAACTCAGCAGCAAGTACATTAAATGTTGTCACAGTAGCTAAATAACTATCAAGATCATCAATTACCTATGGTTGTTGCTTACAAATCTATATCCAATTTGATTGCATAATTCGCAGAAGCAAAAGCTGCAAATGGAAAAAGTTTTTGCAGAATAGAGTAGATAAAATTGATCATTTTTTGCAGGGCACAAAGGTTACAAAGAGTTGAAAGCTGTTTTAACCAAGTCGCGCCTAGTAAATGACATTACAAAATTATCTCCCTTAGAGCAAACAAGTGCTCTGGAATCATTCCATAGCACTGTTATACGCTTTGCTCCAAAAGGCAGTCATTTCTTCTTCAAAAGCATGGAAGCATGGAAGCAAGTTATTTGCTTTGGCTTTCAAGTTTAATTTTCAACTGGTATTCTAGTCAATAATACATTTTTTGCATTTTGGCTAATATCATAGGTTTTGAGATTTTGCAGACCTTAAAGACTCATTGCTAACAATGGGCCTTTGCGAGCATGGCGACGGTCCAAACAATGGCAGTAATTGATTTTAGACAGTCTAAAAATGCATTATATGATGCTTACATAGCGCAATGCCTCATTGTTAGCAATGAGTCTTTAAAGAGATACTGTAAGAAATGATTTTTCTTTGGAGGTATTCAAGTTGCAAAATTTAATCTCTTTTTCATACTCAGAATTCTACTTGCTGCTCTCCACTTGAACGAGAATGCTAATAGGCCTCAGTCCATAAAACAAAGATCTGGGGAAAAAATGTGGAGGGTGTCTTATAGAAAATTTAAAGATGGAGAAAGCACAGTTCAACCAGTCAAGGCCACTATTACTTATGGCAAGTATCCTCTCATTTTGTGTTGCATCCTTCATATTGTAACAGTATACTGTAGTAAGTTTACTTTTAAATTATGTTTGTTTATTTGAGTTTTTTAGGTTTATACAACATTTAAGAATTGTACATAAAGGATTCATTTTTCTACCTGTAGAATATGTCAAATCACTGAAAGAAAAGGCAATTGACTGTGTTAAAAGCAACTCAAGCCTTTCTGAAGCACTGACAAGAGCAGAAACCAAGTTCCCAGCATTTCTTTGTGCCAATAAAAAGAAAACCTCAAAGAAAGAAGCTGTTTCTAAGCACTGCACAAGGTTTGCTACATCTTTAAACAGGGAGGTGAATTCACAACAAAGTACACATGGAGTAAGGGAACAGGGGAGAAAAAAGAAAGTTATCTCCCTGCCTACAAAGATAAAGCATAAATAGACTTTTCAATGCGGTCATCAATATCGTTATTTTTAGTAATCTATTACTATGGCATAATAATTTAAAGACCTTACAAATGTTAATGATTAAAAAACCTCTATAGCTCCACTTTTGGATACTTGAAACCTGTATATTCTTCAGATGGGAGTTTGTGTCTGATAGAAGAAACAACACAAGCTGGCAGTATCTGTCTTTCATGCTTTCCCAGCCTATGCCAAATCCATCACAAATTGCCTGTAACTGATGTACCTAAACAGCCTATTTAAAGAACAAGAGAATTGTATTACTTGTTTATCTTAATCTAGAACAGTTAGCATTACATACTAACTATGTTTTATAGTGATTTTTTTGGCATAGTGAATAAACAACATGTTTTCTCATTTTTGAGTGAATTATCAGAGTCATAGTGAACTGGGCTTGGGGAAATTGCCCTCCCCAACCCTTAAAAGTGTCTGTAAGTGGATCAGTTGCAAAATATTTTAAGTACGTAACTTAAACGTGATATTACTGCAAGTAATGATAACTCACTCAAACGTTGGTGAATCATCAAGATATGTTTCATCTTCAATGTATTCTCCTCTGCCTTCTGCCTAACCCTTGTTACTTCTTGACAGCACAAGCTTTCACGTCCTGTAGGCATTTTTGAGCATTTTCCACACTTGCACCTGAAAATGTTGTATCATTTTATTGGAAGGCATAGAAACCCAAGAAGGGCCTGGCCTCTACTTTAAAATTTAAAACGTATTCTTTTTGTCAGAAATTTACCATTTCTATTAAAAGCCACCTCATTGATCACAAAAGAGCCCTTCCTTCAGGAATAAATACCCTTCTGTTGGCATTCATACCATTCCCAAACAAAGTAATAAATCCTTGTTCACTATGCGCGTCCTCTCTATCCAAGAAGGTAGCCCTTGCGGGATGCTTCCACCTTCCTGCAGTAATTTCTTTAAAGTTTAGTAACTTGAGTTTATTTAGATTCTCAATCCATACATACATGTGTCGTGTTAATGATTAGTATCTAACAAAACAAAAAAGGTTTAGGCCACTTCCGACTATATCGCAGAAAATAATGTTAAATAAAAACAATAATTGGTTTAAAATATGCACAATAAAAAAAAATCTGCTTACTAGTAAGTTTCCCCAATTCGTTCTGTGTTGATGTCTGGCTCTTCTTCATCCTCGCTACTGCTGCTATCCTCGTCAATGGATCCAACGGCACTTTCGTGGTTTACAACATCATTCCCGCCTGGCTCAAACATATACGGCTGCACCTGAATCATTTTAACGTCGATAATTTCGTTTTCAAATGCTTGCTCGTCAGAACTGTGCGCCATTTTCTCCAAAAATTGAAATAAAACAAAATTCTCCCAAAAACCTCACCTGTGTGTAAACGCGATGGAAAAACATTCCCAAACCAGTGATCACATATGACGTCACTATGAGCGAACTAGGCGCCCGCGGGATGATGCGCACTCAATCCCGTCTTTCTCGGAATCGCTCGGATTTTGCCAGATTATAGGAAATTGGAAGCAAATTTTGCAAAACTAATTTCAGATTTGAATTTAGCTAGTTAATTTGCATTTGTTCCACCAAAGTTGCATTTAGGTCGAATTTCTCCTTTAAATAATAACTTCAAATCGACACTTGAAGTGTTGGCGTTCAGAAGGCCTAGCCAGTATAGAGGTTATGGCAGAGGTAATATCACTTACCGGAATGGTCAACTTTTTTAAAGATGATACAAACTGTTTGGAAAAAGGGAAGCTGAAATTTAAGTCAGGTTTTGTTCTTGATGTCAAGTTAATTAGCCATGAAGTTAAAGCTGTTGTACGAGCCTTGATGAAGGACAAATGTTGCAACGTGTCTCTGACTGTTGACAGTGAAGGGAGTATCGCTGCTAGTCATTGTCAGTGTCCGAGAGGAAAATTGATCTGTAGTCATATGGCAGCTGCAGCTATTTTGTCAATAAACATGGATTTTCCAAAACGGATCTTCCAAACTCTTGGATTGCGAGACCTAAAAAGTTTGTTGAACTCAAGCCTATGTCGGAATTGTTTCCCACTGTGAAGCCAGACTATAGAGCATCACCACGTGAAGTTGATGATGAAAACAGGGCTTTCATGTCCATTTCAGTGCATACTTGGCCTAGAACCGCTATGATTGGCATCTGACACCGTAGAACAGAGGCTTTCCCAAATGTGGGCTAAATTCAGGAGATTGCCTTTGACAGGCAACGGAGCAAAAGTCAAAGCCGACCCTACCCGTCCTCCTTGTTTAAAAAATTGAGGATGGAATATTCACTTGGGAAAAAAATGCCATTTTGTGGGGTCAGATGCACGAGGTGGTTATCCAAAGCTATTATCTAATAACAGGCAACACTGTTACTAAAACAGGTCTCCATTTATGTCCTTGTGGCTTTTTGGGCAGCAGCCCAGATGGCATTATTTCAGTTCCTGGTGACACAGAAAATAAGGGGATTATTGCAGTTAAATGCCCATTCAAGTACAGAAATGCAAGCATTAGTGAGATTATACAAAATGAACTACCTGATGGTTCTAAGGAAAGCTCATGGTTGCTACAATTTCTTTTATTCTACCGACGGATCCCCGACTGGCCTACGCTTCTTCAAGTTTCCTCAAAAAACCCGGAAAAACGTCAGTGGTGTAACTTGATAAAGCGAGTTGATGGCCTGGATGGGTTCAAAGTTACTGCATCGACTTATCTGTGCCATGAACACTTTACAGATTCGACATAAAGAAGAATCCATAACGCTGGAAGTTACGAAGTGGCGCCTTGCCTTCACTCAAATTGCATGAAGGAAACCGCTTGGCCTCTTCTACGAAAACAACTCGAAAAGCTCCAACGGATCGCAGCTCCCTTGTTTTTGAATCTGTAAGCGATTTCTTGGATTCAATGGATAACACTGTTTCGACGCAAACAAATCTCTTGTTTATTGACAGGCCTGTTTTCCTTGAAAATCCTGTCAATGGCAGTTTCCCAACAGTGGAGCACGGATATTCCCAAGGTAACCAGTATGATGTAGAGTTGGTTGAATTCATCAATCTCAAAGAGAAAGTTGAGGAACTCTCTCAAAAAGTTGCTGAATTAAATGATCAACTATCTTCTGTAAAGAAAGCCTTTTTTTCTGTTGAAAAGTTGCAAGATGATGATTCAGCATTTACACCGGTTTTCCCTCATATTCCTCATTTCAAGCTGTTTTTGAATATTTAAAGCCAAAGCTTGAAAACATATCTTATTGGCGAGGAACAAAGTCCACCAATATTTCCACAGACCAAGAGCAACAACAATACAAACATCAAAATACATGGAAAGCTCTTATTGGTATATCTCCCATGGTGCAATTACCTTTATATCAAAGCTCTGGTCTGGTCGTGTTTCTGACAAAGAGTAACACCTTCCTCTGGTCTTCTTTCTCTTTTGGAACCAGGTGACAATGTAATGGCAGACAGAGGTTTTGATATCGCCAATATATTACCACCTGGTGTCACACTAAATATTCCTCCTTTCAAAGGCTCACGTGACCAGTTAACACCTGCAGAATCAGAAGAAACAGCCAAGATTGCCGCTGTGAGAATTCATGTAGAGAGAGCTATTGGGAGGGTCAAGAACTATCACATTTTAGATGGTGTATTGCACTAAGTCTTGCTCCTGTCGCAAACCAAATTTTCACAGTCTGCTGCCTTTTAACAAACTTTTTGCCATTTTTAGTTAACCCTCAAAAGAATGATAACTGAATTAAATTTGTATTCCTCAATAATCAATAAAATAGTATATCTATTATTTGAAAGTACTGAAAAGATCATACAAAGACATAGATGAAAATAGGTATTATACATTATCAACATTGGGTAAATGACATTGAACGTAATCCCCCTTTTTAGGCATTAACTACAATTTGTCAGATCTATTGTTGTCCTATTACCATTATTGTAGTTCATAGCAGAATAGCCCTTGTCATCCTTTCAATGCTGTGCATTCAAGCTGATTTCATCTTGGATCTTTAAGTCTTTATATTTCAACGAGAAGCCTTTTAGTCCAGTTCTTTGTTGCAAAATTATTGTTTTCCTTGCCATTATTGTAGTTCATAGCAGAAAAGCCCTTGCCATCCTTTCAATGCTGTGCATTCAAGCTGATTTCATCTTGGATCTTTAAGTCTTTGTTTTTCAGTGAGATAACTTTCAGTGAGATGTTCATTGTACTTAATATCTTAATTAAGAGATGGAATGTCAATATGATTTACATTTGTATTTTAACTGCCTTTTCTCTCTTTGAAGACTTTAGGGAATTTTCCCAACCACCATGCAAGTATAATTTTAAGCCTCGCTTAACACGCTTTGTAAAGTACTCAGGCAAGACAGCTCTACAATAAAAGAATTTCAATTGTGGTAGGCAAGAACTTATAAACTGTTCATCATAAACAATTGAATGGACAAATAAGGGATCTTGATCTCCAAACCAAACAACAAGGTCCGTTTTTATTCAATCCTGAACAGAACATTTGGGCTTGAATTTGATAATAATAAGGATGGCTTTTCTTCAATTAAACCTCTTTCTTTTTTGTTAAAAAATGTTTATTGCCATCCAAAGCTTCAGCAAGTGTTGAATTGTACTTAGAGAAGGGACATTTGATCTCAAGTCCCCAAGAATTTTCTTTTATATTCACAATTCCATCCAAAGAAGCAGCAAGGTAAGGAATAGATTTGCACACAGTTAAGCCAGGCTCATCAATGATCAATGCATCATAGCCATCTTGAATCATCTTTGCTCTGTATAATGAACGCACATGTGACTCATAAAGTTTGCCATGGTCTGCGCTGGCAGAAGAAAAGGAGGGATAGTACCTGGATTTCAGCTTTAAAGATGGCTCCACTGAGTTGACAATAGCAGAGTAAAAGTTTGAGGCTGTATAACGGTACAATCAGTAGGACTGCCAGTGTTCATTTGCTGCTTGACCACGAGTAATATGTTCAATTCTCTGGATTTCATCACTACTAATGTAGAGATTTGAGAAACAATAATAATCCATCATCTCTTTGAAATTGTTGCAAGAAATATCATATGCATCACTAAAAGGTTGAGAGGCATGGAAATCAGAAATCAGGAAATCATGAAGCTGTACCACCACGCCGCACACAGCCACCAAGTAGAAACAATAAATTACCAACAGTGGCGCATGTTGTTGTATGAATTTCTTGACCTCATAGATATCAACTACTGTAAAGGCTTCATGTGTAAGATCTGTCAGCAGCATCCAACCATTTTATCCTGCAATGGAACTACGCTTGGTATCCGCCAAGAGTATGCAACAAACTTTGTTCTACTAACAGACGCTATGGAGGGTGTATGTCTTTCAGGAAGATTAGTATTTTGCGGCTTTTAGATTGACATAAATCTATTGCAATCAATTGGTATTGATAATATACAATACCTACAGACCTGTTCTATCGTTATCAAAGAATTGCTAGCATTCTGTTTGTCTAGAAAACTGTTCAAAAGCAACAAATCGATTATCCTGTATATTGGACCATGGCAAATAATGCAGGATGGATGTGTCTAATAAGGAGATCGAGCTAACGCAGAAAGCCAGCTTTGTCATTGTTTCTTTTGTGAATAAGTTGGACTCCTGGCACAGCATCCCGTAACTAGTGCAATCTCTGCTGAGATGCATCTCATCGACCTCTCCTGTCTGCTCCTATTGCCTACCTACAGATGTGGTCCACAGAGCCCTCGATGATATCAAAAGTTGCGACCAGATAAGGGAAACTTGCCAGCATTGTTAGCACTTCAAGAAAACGCACCTGTGATCTTCAACACGCAAGCGACACAGCACAAGCTCATTGCTGCTTACGAAAGGTCGGAAAACTTGCAAAGGACTATTTCCGTGTTGACCTACAGTAGTTGTGGATAAGACTTTCAGATAAGTTGCAGATAACTTACGAGAATTGTTGTGCACATGCAAGCGTGATTTGTTCCTCTCGGCTTACAAGAAAGGCTAGAAGCTGGAAGGGAATTGTTGTTTAAAAACGATTTTGATAGGATAACGTTCATTAATGAAATCAGATGATTATTTCTCAAAACCCGATTATAAAAGCATGTAAGTAATACTCTACCTCAGGCAGCAGAACTCATTTGTTGAAAAAGTCCTTGGACCAATTTCCAAGTTCGCCAACGTTTTCTCGCTCCTCGCTATTCAAGCTAGGTAACCAAGTAAGACCCCAGTTACACTACAGTGTTTTATCCGGATGAATTTTTATTCGTTTACGTTGTACCGGATAAAATGTTATCCGTTTAGCCGCTCTGTTTACACAGTGAAACTAAATGGTGAGTTTTTCAATTGTGCATACGCACAACCTTTGATTTAAGAACGCGCGAAAATAATTTTCATTAATGTCAGAGTGAACATGTTCATATTTCCGCCTTAAAGTCGACATTGCCAAAGAAATCGGATAATGCATCGACAGGTGGTAGCAAGAAGGCTGATAAGAACTTCACATGAACAGATAAGGAAACTGCTTTGCTGCTCCAAGTTATTATTGACTAAAAGAGCAGCAAAGCAGCGTTAGGCCTAGACTAGGAAAGTGTGAAAGTGTGAAAGTATGAAGATGTTTTTGAAAGTTTGCAGTCACGCTATCCTAAGGAAAATAGTGGGGTTGATGAACAGGAATACCCAAATTGCTCTAATCCATCTGTACTTAGCAGGGATAAGATCATTCCCAAGATCAAAGAATAAAGATGCAGTTTCGAAAAGCTGTAGAATCTGGTAGAAGAAGTGGTGGAGAGAGAGTCGCTCTTTCCTTGTACGACAGATATAGTGAGATTTGGGGAGGATCTCCAGCAGTTGAAAGTCTGTCCAATGGTAAGAAAGCAGCAGCTGGGTATAAGCTTTACAAGTTCCTCTGCAAATGTAGAAAAAGATGAGGATCTATTACCAGATCAAAGTTTAAGTGAAACAGCTAGTTCAGAAACTCTAGACACCTCTGCAAAAGATGATCATGAGGAGGAATCAACAGTACCAAAAGACTGCATGGGGAATGCAAAAAGGAATCTTATTCAGCATTTGAAAAAAGAAAGGAAAGATTCAAAGCTATCCAAGCGTTTGTCTGTCGATGCTCAGCTGCTAGACATAAAGCAAATCAAGAAATAAAGCTTAAAAAAGAGGGCCTTAGAAAAAATGGAGGAGGGAGAGAAAAAACATGAGGCAAACAAGAAAATGTTTGCAGAGAGCATGAATACATTAACAAATGTTATCTCGAATGGCTTTGGTATGCTCCGAAGGTTGGTGTTCCAGCAAAATGGATTTTTAAATCAACCGCAAATGCAAAGCTATAGATTCCCCCCACACAGTTACCAGCAGAATGATTGGGGCATGCAGTTTGAATCTCAGGAAAACTCCCAAAGTCAAGGATGAAAATTTATCTGGATAAAACCCTCTAGTGTAAACGGGGTCTAAGGCTACGTTCACACTGCTCAGTTTTCATTTCTATCCGTTTTTGTGAATAAAAACGCGGTCCGTTCACAATGCTCCGTTTTAAAATGAAAACGTATGAAACGGTACGTTCTCATTGCTTTAGTGAAAAAGTTTGTTGGTTGATTTGTGGCGCGAGAAACCCTGCCTGTACGTAATCTCATCTCCACAATATGCCGATAGAACGGCAAAAGCTGCAGCCATCGCTGAACTTGCTGAAACTCTTGGGGCAACGGGTGGGTGCTAGTGCTTATTATTTACGTATAGCCTCATTTCACAAAATGAATTTTCGCTTCGTTTGATTTATCCTTTAGCAGTATGGGTTCCCATAAAGCAAAAATTCTCGTTCGATGTAGGTTTTATTTACTACTAGCAACTACTGTGATTTAAGTAAGGCAAATTTACAATTTTGGTCCTATTTTTTAGATGTTGTTTCGTTCATACGAAAGAAGCGTCGATACATTGTTCTATCTTCCTGTTCCAGTTCTGAAACCAAATTATTTAATGCACCCTGTTCTTTTCTTCGACCAATCCAAGACCTCACCCACATGGTCCTTCTTCTTCTATTACGTCTCCTTCTTCGAAGGATAATCAAAGCTGCCAATATTTTCAATCCTTTTTGTCTAAATTTCCCCATTCCGTAATTTCTGAGGCTGTCCAGGTACATGCATTGGTTATAAAAAACGTGCTTGTTAAATTCCCGCCTTTTTTAATCGAGGCTCATTATGAGATCGAGACCAAAAATCATTGGCTAATGCAGAAAAGATCGCAAGTGTGCGGGGAAGAACCTTCAGTCGCCAGCGACAAAAATCGCTAGTGTGCGCTAGGCTTAAACGAAACGAGGATGTATTTACATGGACAGATGACGAATCCTCTTTGCTGCTAAGCATAACGGCCGACTACAGGGCTCAAAAGCTCTTGGAAGGTATCGACTGGGAAAGTGTTCAAGCCAAATACTCCGATATTGCTGGAAGGATGATGGAATATTTGAGAAAGCAGCACGAAATGGGTGGTACAGAAAAAGATTACCCACACAGAGCAGATGAAATTACGAAATAAAAAGTAGCAACAAAACTGAAAGCAGTAAGATTCAGCAGTAAGAAGTATAGAACAGCAGTAGATTCAGGAAGGAGAAGTGGGCATGGTAGAGTTGTATTATTGTACTTTGAAGATTGTCGAAACATTTGGGGAGGTTCACCTGCAACAACACGGCTGCAAAATGGCATAGACTCGTCAAGTATTAACCTGGATGATTCCTGTGGAGAAAGCAGTGGAATTCCTTTCAATGATGCCAACTCTGGAGATTCTGACTCAGAACTAGAAGTGCTTCCATCAACGTCTTCAACATTAACTGCCGCTGGTACCCTTGATGCAAGCTCGGCGAAAGAATTAGTAAGAGAAGGGCTCTACTTGATGAAACAATCAAAAATCATAAAAAAGTCAAACTACAAAAAAAGGTCTCTGTGGATAAGCAGTTACTTTCTTTGGCAAAAGAGGAAATGGAACTGAAGAAAGAGATGCTAAAACAGCAGAGGGAAATTGACAAAGACTACAAGAGTATGAAGGCTCTGTCTGGCGTCATGGAAAGTTTAAGTAAATCAATTGCTGAAGGTTTCCAATCGTTGAGGTGTATGCAACAACTCAGTCAAATTAAACATAGTTCTAACTGGGTTCAACAGAATCCTCATTCTTCACAACACATGGGTGATAACTTTCAAAGACCTGGAAATTCATTCTTTATAAATAATGAAGAACCTGAAGCAGAGTTGGGAACAAGAAGAAATCCCTTTGTTTTGTATTGAACAGTAACAAAGTAACAAAAGTAATAAAATCTGTGAAATTTATCTAAAAGAGCTTATATTTTCGTTTTGTGTCTTGTTTATTTATGGGTAAAAAATTCAACTAAGACTCTTCTTATTTCTTTACTCTCTGCTTCATTAGGATCTGATCTTGGTCTGTAAACTTCTTTTGGTGGCCGGAATTCCTTATCATAGTTGATTGCTGCAAAAACTTTATCATTGCTTATAACATCTTTGTGCAGTTCACAGAAATTATGTAGCACAAAGCATGCATAGATAACAGATGGTAATTCCTGTAAGTTTATATCCATTGTCCTACGAAGGGCTGGGAAACGTGCTTTGAGTCTACCAAATGCACATTCAATCACCATGTGAGACCTGCAGAGCATTAGACCAAAATACTGCTCCTGTCTGGTGCTTCCTCCATTACCAAATTCTTTCATTAAATAGGGGAGTAGTGGATAGGCTGGATCTCCAAGAATCAATGCTGGCACTGGTTTTTTTCCAGGTACAATTTCACGTGGGCAAGGTGGGATTTTTCCTTCACGCAATTTTTGGTGAAGTGTTGAATTAGCAAAAATTCTAGCATCATGAACACTGCGTGGCCATTGTATGCAAACATCAGTAAAGCAATAATTGTAATCGCACATGGCTTGAATATTTAAACTATATTGTGATTTTCGATTGATGTAGTCAATGGAGTTCTCTCCTGGTTCCCTTATGTTGATACAAGTGCCATCGACAGCTCCTAGACATTGAGGAAATCTAAAGGCTGAGCAAAACTCGGCAATGTGTTTTTGCACATCTTCAACCGTTGTTGGTAGTTTTATATATTTCGCCCCTAGCATGTGTGTGATTACAAAGGCTGTCCGTTTGATGATGGTTGATACTGTGGACCTAGCAATACCAAATGCATTTGCGATCTTACGATAGTAAAGGGTGACGGCTAGTTGAAGCTCAACACTCAATGGTATACGAAAATTTGATCTGTTCTTTGTGAGAAAAGGGCGTAGCTCATCACATAAAAGATAAAAACTCCGCCTGAACACCCTAAAATTCTCTCTCCACTCTTCTGCTATGACCCTTTCTGCCAGTATATTTGACACCAAGCATTCGTTCTGCCAGAGCGAACCCAAAATCGACGTTCCTTCGACTGGCGTCGTTTGTCAATCAAATTGCACCTGATTTGGTGAATGGATCTATTAGCCATTAAAAATCTCAACATTAATTTCTTCCTACGTGCATTGTAACTTTGATTCAACGCTGCAATGACTGCTATGAAACTACGTACAGAAACCAAAGCAAACAGCATTTGAATAACAGTCGTTATTGCTCTAATGTCAGCCATTTTGAAAAAACACTGTATTTTGATTCTTGGCGCCTTCTGCATCGAATGTTGCTGCTGTTGTAAAACTGACAGAACTGAGTGATCTTCGGATAAAATATAATCGAATTTGGATAAATAAATTTTGAACTTACTACCATCGAATTTTCGTCACCTATCCAATGGTGTTCTTTCCACAGAAGAAGAATGTCCTCATTCACATCCAGACTTTTGAAAAGCTGGACTTTTTGGTGCGAACAAGTTCCCTCTAATTATACCCCTAAGATGTCTCTAAAAGAGGAATCGATTTTGTCTATATTGTACTACGTTAACTATAAACAATTAATAAGCTGTATTTAGTTTGAAACCAATATAAACATGGACTTGAGAAAGTGCCTCTTTTATACCAGAGACACTTCTTGTGGTATGTTTTGCAGCATAAAGGGCACTCGATAGAAGAATCCGTGGTAGAGCAACCAAAATGCTGGGCACAATCGGTAAGGCAAGATCTTGCCTTGTGTGACGGCTCAAGTAAAGGATAAATCATACTCTCGCCACAAAACGTTCAATTTCTCCCAAGCATTTGCTGCATCATACCAGAATTCGTATTTTGGGTTCATAGAGTGACACTTAATGCTTACATTAAGTGTCTCGGCAAGCAGCCCAAGGTGTACGGTTGCTGTCAAGAAAAAAAAATAATATAGTTAATTATCATACAAAGGAAATCATTACATATTACATATCTATCAACATTACATATTATCAAAATTGTTCGATTGAAATTTATTCTTTATGAAGCTAACAACAATATCACTTACATCTACGTCATGTGTCCACAAGCATCTCCAGAATTACTGCCTCGACTTTGGAAAGACTCTGATGGGGCAGCTAACAATTCAAAACAAATGGGTTTTGAGAGAAATGGGCTAAAAATACCAAGTAAAACACTATCATTAAATTTTTTACTATCTACATATGCCAAAATATTTTCATAATAAGAACAATCATTAAAATACTCTCAGAAATGCTAAAGGGTTCTCTTTCTTCAAGTTTTCAAATTTGATGTACTTTGAAAATTGTAACAATTCAACTTAAAATAAAATCAATACGGTGTCATCTATATAGCAAAATGCGATGCTGCTTCGTTAACTTCATCTAAAAGTTTGTTTTCATGAAAACTCCTCTTGCTAATAAAATCTAAAACCTTAAATAGCACCTACACAGATATCGTTTAGCTATCAGTTTTTGTCTCTTTTCTTGAGTGGGTGTTTCATCTTCATGACTGATTCCATCTTCACCAGATTCTTGAATCGCATCTACTTCTTCGTTTTCTGATTCATTGTCATCTTCACATTCAGGTGATTCAACATTTTCATCATAAACATCAACTTCATTTTCAAACTCCATTTATTTTTCCTCATCACAAAGATCTTCGTCATCACTGTTATCCGAATTGGGAACAAATACTGCATTCCTTGCTGGCCTATTGATTACTCCATGATCAGGAATTCTTGTTTTATAAAATGAAGTGGCTGCAAAAGGCATCCTGTTGAATACAAAAGCATGCAGCCTGTAGAATTCAATTTGGGCACACTTACTTTTGCAACCAACTATACAACAAGGTATAAAAAATTGTATAGGCCTTGATGATGGTAGCAATATCTATTTGATTCATTTATGCTCCTTGATATCTTTGTCAGAAGTGCTGTTGTTAAAAATAGACATTTTTAAATTCAGTGAAAATTGTTTGTGTGTTCAGTATATTATTGTTATACTTTAACATATTCAACATCAGTTAAAAGCAAAAGAATTACCAACAACTAGCAAAAAGGGGTTTGTTTTCGTTAGGTCAACAATAAATTGATCACAAGACTTTTTGAGAATTTACTCCTTATCTTTATGATGTTGTTCAGGAACAACAGACATTCAGTAGACGATTACTGGTTTTCAGTTATACCTTCTTCAGCTATAAAATAGTTGAAAATTAAAGGGGATGGTAGTGCGTATTAAAATATTTTTATGAGCAAATTATTCAACTTACATGGTCAGTAGATACTGTTGAAAATCGGCCAGAGCAATCAGTCAAACACGTGCGAGGAAAAGTCTTTCCAATTAATCCATGTAAATATCACCAAATATTGTAATGAGTATTATACTATAGACACCCTGTGTTATGCGAAAAACACAGCCTCCTGTGAATGTAATGAACAACAGGGAATTTGGACACGAAAAATGTTGTGTTGTTGCAGAACAACATCATGAAGGGTTAAATCTCAGGGTATTATTTTCAAAAGAAAGGTAAAACGTTGTCATGAATTTCAAGCAAACGAATTTAATATTAAAATTACAATAGTTGTTAAAGGCAGACTCTCAAATAAATTTGTTTGGCTTAAATATATCCTCTTCAAAATAAAGTGATTAGCTTCATGCTTGGACTTTGGTGTTATAGGAACATGGGTTTTTGTTGAGCGGCGTTACCTATGAAGTTGAATTTCAGTGACGATTCTCTGTTGACGAGTTGAACTTCGGTGTTATCTTACTTAACATGCAGAGAACATGGAGGCAGAGGAGCATCAGTAAGACGCGTGTTGACTTAAACTGGGGTTATCATAACTAACTAAATGAATTTATTTACACACATATATACTCAACTATATAATCGAATGACGCCAGAAAAACGTTGGAAGAGGCGATGATCGACCGATGATCAATGGAGAGGAAAGGCAATGTGAGCAGAGCAGTGTTCTGATGTTGATGATCTCCATGGTGAATAATGATGATGATGTCGTAATTGCCTGTTAGGAGATGTCTTGCGTGTTAGGTGGAAGTGCATACTCTGAGGAGTGTCGGACGAAAAAAATTCTTTTAATATGCGAAAACTAGTTCCAATTTTTCTAGCCATTGTGAAGTTTTGTACCACAAAGCACTTGTTCAGTCCTCAAAGTTAGAAAACAAATAAAAATGTTATGAGTTAAATTTTTCCTGGAATTAACAAGTTTCCTTCTGTCAAAAATATCTTCAAGTGGGCTTTTTTCCAGATAGACTTGATATTATTTGCAGATAGCGTGTGTCAATATGAGTCTGAAAGCCACATAGGTTTGCTATACATAGGTCTATTCAATTAGAGCATATGCTTTTATGTTTAAACAGGATGGTTCCAAGTTACAACTAGCATTTGACACATTATACAGTTATAAGGCAAATCTTGTTTATTCTTGTAAAGACTGATTTCCTCATCTGAACCTTAACAAAAGCCTTAAATAAGCTGGTGATAAAATTTTTCGACAAAATCCGGAAAAATTGGTTGACTCTGTATCATACCTAAAACCTGCCCAAAATTCGTCCCAAAAACAGAAGAGGATTCCTGCAGCCACTATTTGTCGGCGTACACCCGAATATCAACGTCAAAACGTTGACGTCTGACGTCTTTATTTAAAAGAGTCATATGTGGGTGCTTGGGTATGTGGAGAGCAATGATTCGAAACTGGAGTTACAGGTGTCAGTTACTGATTAGGAACTGCAACTGGAGACGTAGTAGGTGCACAGAAACCATGGTTGAACATGTGTTTGCTTTGCATTAAATAAGTTTGGCCATTTATTGTTTGTGCTAGTAAAGCCAGCTCATTGCCAAGTTGCTGCCCAAGACTAGCAATTGACTGAGACATTGTTGCCACAATTCTTTCCATTGGCAGAATCTGCCAGGATTTTTATACCCTGTTTCTTTATTACAAGCTCCTCTCTTGCAACACGCAACATTACTTGGTCATGCTGCTTGGCTGAAAGATTTTTGGATAATTTGGCTATTTATCATCCACAAACTTTGCAATTTTTTTATTTAATGAGTCACGGAGACGTTTTCCTGACTGTTTTTCAGCAATTTTACCCTCATTGTTGACAGCATCCAATAGCATAATTTCCAGGTATGAATCTTCATTAACATCTATTGCATAGCTGAAATTTCCTGTGGAAAAATTAGAAGTGGTTTCCAGAATATTTCGAAGATGGATCCCTACAATTGCGAAAAAACAAAGTTTTTGATTGTTTGACCAGAGCGTACTACAGTTAGAAAGAATCAAGTAACTACCCTGTAAATTGCTGCAAGTAACCACCCTATTGGTGGTCTTCTATCTAAGCTTGACACTCAGCACACCAAATGCATCCTATTGCGTCTTTTTCTACCGCGTTGCAATAATCTCAACAAAACTGGTCAGCAACTACCAAAGAAGCATTTGCTTTGGTTCTCGTAGTCCTTCACTGGCACGTATATTTAACAGGTACGCGATTTATTTTTAATTCTGATCATAATACACTTACATTTCTTCCATCACAAAAAGACTGTGAAGGCAGAATTGGACGATGGGTCAAGAAACTTGAAGAGTTTAGTTACGCGACCTTGTATATTCCAGGGAAGGAAAACCTTTTTACTGGCCTTATATGTACAACACTATATGCTTTTACATCGAGTTGCTAAATTTGCCAGAAGTCCAAATGCGAAACTCAACCCCCAAAATCACCACTTCTGCCAATGTTACCAACGCACCCATGCAATTTTTTTCCTTGGACATAGGATACTTACCAAAAGATGCATCTGGTTATCAATACATTTCAATAATTTGCGATGATTTTTTGAAATATATCAACGCAATTCTGTCGAAGGATCAGACTGCTCCTACTATTGTTTCAACCTTACAGAAAAGGTGGTTGCATGTCAATGGTTTTCTTTGTTGACAGACCAAGGCTCGAATGTTGATGGACAGTTAGTGTGTGATGTTTGCAACTCTCTTTGCATTGAAAACAACGTTCATAAGCGTACCACAGCAAAGGAAACGGTTTGGCAGAGCTCAACATACGAACTGTCAAAGATATGCTATGTTCCATTCTCCTACATCGTCGCCTTAGTCAGTCTAGATGGCAAGGGAGTCTACCAAAGCTGTTGTTTGCCCTGAACGCCAGTGAAAGGAAGGCTAACCAATGCATCTCGTTCGAAGTCGTCTTAAGACATCGTTTTTGATGTCCCAAAACCTGACCAACATGATACATTATCAGCCGAACCTCATAAAGAAGAAGTAGCTTCCGAGCTACAGTACGTTCTTGATAAAATCGTAAAGACAACTGAGCAAGCTCAAAATGCAAAAACAGTACAATTGCAATCTCCACTTTACTAATTTTGACGTTGGCCAACAAGTGTGGCTGAAAGTAAAGCACTACGAAACAGGAAAAACCTGGATCTTGGCCAGATATGCCATGGTTCTTGGACAGTTATCAAAAAACTCCTCAACGGAGTGAATTTCAAGATAGCAAATGCAAAGAAAGAAGAAAAAATTGTATATCATGACCGACTCAGTCCAGTTGTCAGAAACACTAAACCTAGATGCCAAGAAACGCCTCCATCTTTACCACATTGTCTTTGAGCAATCGTCCTTCCAACTCTTCCGAAGCAACTGATTCACCTTCAGACTCCGAAGATAGCAAAAGCGAAAATGATCAACACGATGCAAGCGAAAGCAACAAAAACAATGACATTGACGCAGATACAACTTGAGGCCAGCCCGGTGGTCTAAGAACTGGTCAAACAATACCCAGCGCCATACCAAGGGACAACGAAAAGCTTTGCCAAAAAAGCTTTAAACATTGCTGGACCCTGATTTGGACATACCCATACCACATAGATTTACAGAATACTTTCACAATACTGAAACACTCCAAATTTGCTTTCTAAAATACAAGAAATGTAGAGATCCAAGGTATGTTGCTCCTGTAAAATTGCATTTGGCAAGGACAATCCTGTCACACCTGAAGAAGATGTTGCGACCGTTCACAAAAAAGGTATGGACGGCGCTTGTCAAAGATAATGATGGAAACGTATGCGAATGACTATATCCCAACCAACTTTGTCGAAAATATTATTGCTTGAGAAAGAGCTGCATCATAAGGAGAGATCCCCATTTCTGGAAAGAAAAGTTGACAGTAGATGAAAACACACATGCAGCTTTGTCACCACCACACATAGATTTCATTTAACATAAGCTCCATTTCATGTCATGTCATGTCACTCCCGTGGCCCTCTGGCCGTTGGGGCACTTGGATGAGTTCACAGTCTTCCTCCATCTTCCGCGATCCCTTGCTACCCTCATGCACGACACCACGCTCTTCCCGGTCCAATTGGCGATGTCGCTCAGCCACGTGTTCCTGGGTCGCCCTCTGCCTCTGCTACCTTCTACCGCTCCGTGCATTATGTTATGAGCTAGAGTTCCATTCTGTCTAGTGATGTGGCCAAACCATTGCAATTTGCGTCTTCTCGCCGTCACCAGAAGTGGTTCGTAGTTGCCAATTAGTCGCCTTATTCTTTGTTCCACTTCCACATTCGTGATTTTCTGCTTCCACGTTATCCCAAGCACTCTCCTGAAGCAGCGAAGTTCAAAGGCGTAGATTCTTTTCTCCAAACATTTGTTGTAGGTCCATGATTCACATCCGTATAAGGCAATCGATGTTACCAGGGATTTCAACAAGTTTATCTTGATCGCGGTAGAAATTCCATTCGAATTCCATAGTCTGTTCAATTTTGCAAGCTGGTTGGTAGCAATTGCTAGCCTCTTCTTGATTTCGTGCTCTGAAGTAACATCTGCGTTCAATGTCGAACCGAGGTACTGGAAAGTCTTCACTTCCTCCAGCTCTGTTCCGTCAACCTTGATTATGGTGCCATTGGCTACTTCAGCTGCAATCCTAGAAGTCACCAGTGTTTTGCTTTTTTCAGCGCTGATTTCCATCCCATACTTTCTTGCTGTTGTGTCCAGTCTTTTGGTGAGCTCTTCCAGCTCCTCCTTAGTACCAGCAATGAGGTCAATGTCGTCTGCAAACCGCAGATTTGTTATCTGTCTTCCAGAGACCCTTACTGTTCCCGAGTAGTTGTCAAGCGCATCTGTCATAATTTGTTCCAGAAAGATATTGAACAAGCACGGGGACAGAATGCACCCTTGACGCACACCGACTGTCGTCTGAAACCACTCCATGGTACCATTACTACCTGTCAGCACAGCGTTACTATTGTCATTGTACAGTGATTCTATCACATTGACCAGTCCAGCACCAACATTGTGCTTCTTCATCACTAGCCAAAGTGCTTTCCTCCACACTCTATCGAATGCTTTTTTAAAGTCGATGAAGTTGTGGTGAATCTCCATCTGGTGGTCACGGTATTTTTCTCCAAGGATTCTCACGCTTACAATCTGTTCCACAGTGCTCCGCCCACTTCTGAACCCAGCTTGCTCCTCAGCCAGTATCTCCTCAGCCTTTGTCTTCAACCGGTTATTGATTATCTTCAGTAAGACCTTACTTGGATGGCTGATGAGACTAATCGTTCTATAGTTGGTACATTTCTTCAGATCCCCCTTCTTAGCAAGTGGCAGAATTAGTGATTTGGTCCATTGTGTTGGCCATTTTCCGCTTTTCCACACCAGATTACAAATTTTATGCAGTATCTCGATTGTGTCTCCTCCACCAAACTTGAGTAGTTCCGACGGTATGTTGTCGAAACCGGCAGCTTTACCATTCTTCAAAGATCTCACAGCTTCTTCGATCTCACTCTTTAGGATATCAGGCTCACATTCTTCTTGACCTGGGCCTTCTCGCTCCAGCACAGTCGCAATGTCATCACTCGTTGCGATCGGGTAGCTGTAGAGTTCTTGGATGTATTCTGTCCATCTCTTTTCGATTTTTGTTGCCTCAGTTAGCAACTCCCCATTAGCATCTTCTATCACTGAGACTCTTGCAGTCTTCTCGTTGGTTAGTTCCTTGACTACTCTGTAAGCAGTCCTAGAATCATTTCTTTCGAATGCTGTTGTGACTTCTACACACTTCTTCTGCACAAATTCCTCTTTTGCCTTCTTAATTTGTCTCCTCACTAAATTGTTGGCAGCTCTGTATTTTTTGTTACATTCCTCGTCTTTGAATTTGTCTGCTTTTAGTCTTCTTCTTTCATCACATTTCTCCATTATTTCATTTGTCATCCAAGGTTGTTTCTTCTTCTTTTCCTTTCCAAGTGTTTCCATCGCAACTTCATTCATTCCTTCAGTGAACAAGTCTGTAATCTGTTGCATTTCAGTCATTTCCAATAGTGGTGCAAATTTTCCACCTATTTTAATTCTGAAGTTTTCTAATGTCTCTGCATCGCTCAGTCGACTTGTGTCATATTTCACTCTGGAAGATGGTGGTCTTCGTATCTTTTTTAATTTCAACTTCATTGTTGTCATTACAAGAGTATGATCACTGCCTATGTCGGCTCCTGGGAAGGATCTTGTCTTGTGACCATTAACGCTGCTGGAGCATTGTCTCTCAACCAGGATGTAGTCGATCTGGCTTTTAGTGATGCCGTCTGGAGCAACCCATGTCACTCTTCTTGATTTCTTGTGCTTGTACTTTGTGTTGGCAATGACCATGTTATGTAGCTTAGCAAACTCCAGCAACCGTAGACCTCTCTCGTTAGTGCTTCCGAGTCCAAACTTACCAGCTGTTCCTGGCCATTCTTCATGAGCATCTGGTCCCACTCTAGCATTCCAATCACCCATCACTATGAGGATGTCCTTCTTCGGGATGTTTCTCATTGTCGCCTCTATTTGGTTGTAGAAAATCTCGAGATCTTCTTCGTTGCTATCTGAGGTTGGAGCATACACTTGAATGATAGACAGGTTTCTCGGCGCTGTCTGTAGCCTGATCCGTATGATTCTGCTTGATATCGGTTCGCATTCCATCACCATGTTCACAGTCTCTTTATGTACGATGAAGCCTACTCCTGCTTGTTTCTTCAATTTGTCGCCACTCCACCATACTTTGTGCCCGTCGTCAGAGACTGTTTCACCATTATTTAGCCATCTCATTTCCGCAATGCCCAGCACGTTCCATTTGTAATTTTCCATTTCATGTTCCAGCTCGTTCAGCTTTCCAGGTGCCGATAGTGTTCTCACATTCCACGTACCAATGGTGACTTCTTGCTTCGCAATGTTAAGGTTCCCGCCAGTAACATACTTTCCGCCCGATGCGCCCTGGTGAGAACCGACGCCAGACGCGGCCGTTGTTGACCCGGGCCCCGACCGATCCGGTATGGTATTAGAATTTGGTGTACTCATCATTGTGTTACGGTGGAGATAATCCGGTGGTTTCCATCCCCTCTCCGGATATGGATGGCCGTTGGCTCCGTGGAGCTCATCCGCCCTTTGTCAGGTCTTGTTTTTGTCCTGCGGGGTGTCCACACACCCACCTCACAAGATCACCGGAGTGACCAAGTGGGGGAGCCGGTTTAGTCGCCGACGACCCGACCATGGAACAGGTTGTACTGGTTTACATGTTACCAGTAGCAGGCGAACCTGAACCTGACCTGACCAAGAAGCTCCATTTACAGCTGTAGTATTTAAAATGTTTAATGGAAACAATCTCAAATCAGTCAAAGCTAAAAAATAAAGGCGTTCTCAGCATTAATTGCATCGATACTGGCTATTTAGCACTCTAAGGCCATCGAAAAGGTCAATAAAACGGATTCGAAAAAAGTTGTATTCAAATTTTGCAAGTAACAGATTTCCTAAGGTGGATTGTCACATTCTTCTAGGCCTGCTTCCCCGTGTTTCTAGAGAGTGTGCAACAGATTGCATTGACGACAAACACAAATAAATCAACTTCAACGTCCATTTACAATTCAACGAAGGGCTGTTGGTTGACCTAAACAACAACTCAGCAGACCAAAACGGTCATTAGAAAAAGATTTTGTTTTGCAATATTTCGCATATTGTAGATTTTCTAAGGTGGCTAGACATTCAGTAAATCGCATAGTAGGTAATTGACACTAAAGGCACTGTTGGCATTTGCTCATCTTATGATTGTGGACCCAAGTAAATACCAAATAAGTAACTCATCTTTCCAAATTACCGTCCATAGAAAGACTATATTTGGAAAAATAACGAATTAAGGATTGATAAACTTTTTCAATATGCTAGTAAGGAAGCCCTGTGGCTTTCTTAAAGGGTAGGACAACGTTGAAAGTTGACAGTTATCAGGTTCTGACGTTTGGCTAAAATTTGAAATCAAATAAAAAAAGCCATCAATTTCTGCTATTCAGCTGTAAATCAAAATGCTGAAAACTTCGTGCCCTCCAAATCGAATCAAAGTAAGTTTGTTGTGTTGCTTCAAGTTTGTCGTTTTCGTTGTTTTTCTGGTTCTTTTTTCGAAGAATTTGGGTCTTTTGCTAGATTTTCGCACCTGGCTGTTTGTCCTGTTGACTCCTTCCGCCAGGCCTCGAGGGCGTTTTTCATTCTAAATTGCTCTAAATAGCTTTGGCAGTAAACACCATGTTTGATGCATTCTAAAATCAGTGATTGCTGCTTTTTTGTGGCCTTTTACGATTGCGTTTTTGGCAGACGTCGCTTCTAACGAGTTTTCCTTACTTGCAGGGTCATGGCATGGCGTCAAATGTTATCCACTGTTGCCGTGTCGGGACGAAGAAAGGAAGAGCAAGAACTCCGTTTTTAATAGACCAAAGACTACCGTATGAACTTTAAAACCCTACAATTTTATGTTGTATGTATTTAATTTTCTTGGTGGATGACGATGCGTGGTTTTCGATTTGACGTTTACTCATTCTCGCGTTGTTCCTTCAAAATTGGTAGCGTTGTTGAGATTTCTGAAACTGTAGAATTAATTTTGTGCCTATTGGTGGCAATAGTCAGTTTTTGACTGCTACAGAGGCAGTTTTCATGTGTGCTAAGTTTCATTTTGTAAGTTAGAGATTTCGTGTCACGGTTTTTTCTTTAAATTACACTAAACTCTCACAACGGCGTAGCAAGCTAAATGAGCAAAAAGCTTTTCCATAGGACGGTTTAAAACGTGACAGCTATCGAGAAAGCCCGAGAAAAGATGAAAATAACTACGGGGCAATTTTTATGTGTGTGTGTTGGCCAAGGGGTCGCGTTTCGGCATGGCAGAGCACCCGAAGTCATTTAAACTAAAATCGATTGGATTGACGAGGTTTTTCAGTTTTTGTCTATAAAAATAACCAGGATCGGCAGCGACTTTTCACTATATACTTTGCAAGAACTAAAGGGCAGCCTTCGCAAGGTCAAATTTAACGGATTTCGAAGTTTCGCCAGTCGTTAATTGTTCAAGTAGAGTCGGAGCCGATTCAGGGGCAACATGGGAACCAATTTAGACAACGATACGAAGAAGTTTTAGCTTGCTTCACTGCAGGTTGATCAGCTAAAAGAAACATATTTTTCTTGTGGTCAACTGTTCTTCGATGGGGAATTGACTGTGTAACCCTCATACGATTTTAAGCTTAAACCGCCCTCAATTTCCAAAACTATGATGAAGACAACAGCCATGTAATCTACCCCCAATATTTTCTAAAACGACGAGTAAAACGGTCAACAAAGCAAGTTTTTAGTGTCGGCTTCTTCGGACTTGGCAAGTAGGAAGGTGTCATGTAGTGTTGTTTGTTTCATGCGGAGGTCGCTTGGCTCACTGGAACAAGGTTCCTTGAAGGGTGTTAACATTAACGAGTTGTCAATTTGATTGATTGCCGCCTCTGGACACCATCAAACTGCAATGGGACGTGCACTCTGTCTTGCATGTGCAAGTAACCGAAGTCGACTCTAAATCTCGACTTGGTTCTGAAACCATTTACAACTGCTTTTGCCGCGCAAAGTTGAAAAATATAGAGCGGTGAAGCTAAAAGTGACTTGAATAACGAATCACTCCAAATGCCCCCTCAGAGCGTGCTCGCCCAAATATTTACTGACAAAAATATGCGTTTCAAATAAAAATATGCATAAGGTTATGTAAATGAAATCGATGGCTGTGTGTGATTAAAATAATTTGATATTTAGGTTCACGATAGACCATGTCACGCAAATAGAATATATTCCAGTAAAACTTTGAAGACAACTTTCACATTAGATGAACAATATATTTGTAAAACAGAAGACTAGCCCCCAAAACCCCGCTGCGCGGGCTTAAAACCCCTTCTGTGGAAATAGAATTGCCCCTTAAAACTACCCCAAAACAAATTAGGCAGATTAGCCTCGGCAAGACAAGAGCCTCGCATCGAGAGCAAAAATGACGTAATGCACAGCCACGCACCGCATACTTGAAACGAAAGTTGTCAACGAAAAATGACTCGCCATCCTTCGCGTGCATCACTCGCACTCATGTGACAATCGCTAGGACGGGGGAGCCTCATCCCTTCATCTTTTGCGAACCCCGTCCTAGCGATTGTCACATGAGTGCGAGTGATGCACGCGAAGGATGGCGAGTCATTTTTCGTTGACAACTTTCGTTTCAAGTATGCGGTGCGTGGCTGTGCATTACGTCATTTTTGCTCTCGATGCGAGGCTCTTGTCTTGCCGAGGCTAATCTGCCTAATTTGTTTTGGGGTAGTTTTAAGGGGCAATTCTATTTCCACAGAAGGGGTTTTAAGCCCGCGCAGCGGGGTTTTGGGGGCTAGTCAATTTCTGCTATTCAGCTGTAAATCATGTGGTCTACAATGCTGAGACCATGTTTTCATCCACCCAAAAGGGTTGCGTTCCTGGCCGCAAGAAATTTTAGTCGTTTATGAATTTTGTTGCCAATGACAAGCTCAATATGTAGGATACACTACTCAAAGATTAGCGGATGGAAGAAAACAGCATGTTTTCGATCCGTATTATCACCCTCTAGCGTTTTCGATCCGCACCTGTCTATTTATTCGGTCAGCTTTTGGTTATCTTCAAACATTTACATACTCTGAGGAGTGTCGGACGAAAATGTACTTTAAGTATGCGAAAACTAGTTCCACTTTTTCTAGCCATTAAAATTTTTACTATGCCGCAATATGTAGACTTGACAAAAACCAGAGATTTTCATTTTATTCATTGGTCGCTCAATACCTAGCATCAGATCAAAAGTTACACCATGTCTCTTCCATTCCCGACAGATCTGAAGACAAAGATTTAATCTGAGAGCCTTTCGCAAATATTACAGAGTGCTGGTACTCCAGGTGTAGACAACCTTTTCGAATGCTTGATTTCGATTTCGAAAAAGATATTTTAGAATTTACAATTAATGATGACAACAACGGCAAAGTTATTGTTGTAGAAGGCTGATCTAATATTTTTTGTTTTGCAAATAACAGAAAATTATTTTACCGTTAAAAATAATTAAAGTGCTGAAAACAATAAGCTCCTGGGGGCTTTAAAAGGAATATACAGTGATTAAAGTTCTTATGGATTCGCTAGATACCAACATCTAATATTGAGTATTATGTTTACTGGCTAGAGGAAAAAAAAAGGAATTTAAGATCATCTGGTCGTGTTTGTCCCATGTAGTAGAAGATGCTGTAATTTTAGGTATGTTATTTTGCTGGGTTAAAAGAGAAATGGTTGTCAATCAAGGTATAGACCTGGGAGCATTGTCAAGATAATTTTTCCTGATACCATATCAGATGTGTCAAAGCACTTCTTTCCAGATGGGAGTCCCATAAATTCAACATTTCATGTTCAGAATGGCAACTTTGAGACCTGTGGAAAAATTGCTGCAGTTTCTCTTTCACAAGGTGGCCCTCTCTCATGCATTCTAGAAAAAAATGTTTATGATCCCATGTTCAGAGATTACAATATGCAAGAAATTAGGAATGATGATCTCACCACAAATGAGCAAAATATCATTAATGAAGTCAAGAAGCAGTTACACTGGTATGATAAATAAAGATAACATATGTAATATATGCAATATGCAATTGGTTGGTCACTGGGCAGAGGCGTAGAGCCCATGCATCATGGCGAGATCTGTCAATGGAAGTCATTTTGAAGTCATAATCATCAAACAGTGGCAAAACGCAACTTTGGATGTTCCTTATACCCAATAACTCTCCCTGTAGATGAATTTATTGACGAAGTTTGCCATCAGATAGAGAAGTCAAGCAGCTTACTTACAGCATTTGAAAACAACATTGGCCCCAGGTCATGCTCTTATATTACTTGACTTTGCGGAAAACTAGAGTCTTATAATCCAAGATGCATTTCAAGGGTTCCATTGGAACAACAGCCAGGCTACATTACATCCTTTTGTTGTCTATCAAATGAAGGAAAACAAGCTGACCTGTCAAAGTTTTTGTGCCACTTCTAACCACTTGCAGCATGCTGCAAACACTGTACACTGTTTCATGTGTCACATGTAGCAAGACTAAACATGTAGCAAGACTAAAAGATAAAGATGCCTAATCTAAAGCGGTGCATTTATTTCGGTGACGGTGCTGGGTCAGTACAAAACTATAAGAATTTAGCAAACATATACCACCATGAACAAGACCATGCTGTACCATGCAGAATGGCACTTCTTTGCAACCTCGCATGGACAAAGTATGTGATGGTGTTGGAGGAACTATGAAGCACCTTGTTGCACAGGCAAGTTTACAGATGATATAAGGGGCTATTGATGCTTCTGAGAAGACATCATTAATGGCATAATGGTGTGAAGACATCATTAATGGCATCAAGTTCTTTTTCGTGAAAAAAATGCAGTGAAATCTCATTGCTGTTCATTTCAATTGGAGGCACGATATGCCAACTGTGCAACGATACCTGGAACCCGAAATTTTCACACTTTTGTACCACAATTACTTACAAATTTGAAAATGAAAAGAGTTTCATTTGATGAGCTCTTTTCGAGTGTTTCTGTTTCATCGCTGCGTGTATCACCCAATCTTTCGGTCTTTATACCAGAAAATATTGCCTGTGTTTATGACGACGACTGGTTTTTAGGAAACATTTTGGAGATTTCCGAAGAAAATCAGGACATCCAGGTCAAATTCATGAATTGATCTGTCTTCTCTGACGCTCTCCCTTTGCCGAAGAAGAACGACTTCTGCTGGGTTTCAGCAACACATATTCTGTGCAAAGTAATTTCACTGAAAGTGAAATCTGCTGCAGGTAGATGCTAACAGATATCAAGCACAGAGCAAAGGGAGATATTTTGAACCTGTTTGAAAATTTTATGAAAATGAGTAGTTTGTAAGTACCTGAGAGATGCAGTGGCATGCTGTTTAATGAAAATTAATGTTTAGCCTATTGGATTATTAAAGTTGATCAATTTTCTGTCTTTCCATGTCTCACATTGATTGAAATATTTTTATGTCATTTTGAATAGTCAGCTTAAAAGAATGACTAGAAACCTTAGCGAAAAACAAAATTGTGTAAATTTGTTAGAAAGTCTGTGAATTTTACGGTCCTTGTACAAATGATCAATTTTTTAGAGGTTTATCTTAAAAATTTGAACATTTTACTCCTGGAAGAAAATTTTGGCAATGGTAGCCTGCCATTATGGGTCAATTATTGAAGAATGATTTTTTGGTAATTTTTTTCTGATACTGCTCCCAAAAATGCTCCAGAGTATCGATATCGAAGAGGCTATCGAAATCGGGTCAGGAAATAAAGGACCTCACAGTTTGATAAAAAATTTCCATCTCCTAGAATTTCGCATCAGGGCAAAAGCTGGAGACTTTGAAGAAGCACATCTTTAGGATGGTATAAGATATCAAGCTGAAATTTTCAGGATGCTCCTATCTTACATATATGAACATTGACACATATTTTCATGCAAATCTGCGGTGGTGCCACTGTGGGACCACTTCAAAAATTGGTCAATCTGGCAAAGAATGACCTTTTTCTTGTTTGTTATACACGAACCAAATGCACTGTTTCCGACTAACTTTGCTGTCATAGCTTTCATTTCTGATGATTTATCTTTGTCTCCTTGGATTATTAACTTTGTAATAATTTCACTAAATTCTGAAAATATCTTTTCCTTGTCCAATTTGACAAAAGCATATACCTGTCACAATAAAGCCTTTCTTTACCAAAAACACGAAATATTCCTCTATCAATGCATCCATCTGGAATCTATAACAGACCTTCGTCCTTCTTTTGGAAATATAATCCTTTGCGCCTCAGGTATTGGTTATATATAGTCTTCTATATCTTCATATTTTATATCTGCATGCTTGATTATTTGGGTAAAATCTTCAAATTGACCTTTTAAACGATCCGAGCAATGAATTTCACACATAACAAATACCACGAATTTGTTTAGAAACAAGTAAATCTTTTAAGAATTCACTTGGACCCTGGTCTGAACCTGCATCAGAATAATATTTCATCTTGTCTTCATAAGATCTGTTTGATTTGATAAAACTCCCTATTCCAAAATGATCAAGTTTTATATAATTCCTAATTTTGCTTTCTGTCAAAAAATTAGCTATGAACTGTCTTGGTTTTGTAAAGGTCAATTTTCTTATAGAATCCATTTTCCTTATTTGTGTCGCACTCAGGGAAACGTTTTATTCCTTAGAACTACATCTTACATATGCCATCTCCTCGAATTTTTTATATCTTGCACAAGCGTGATAATAGCAACCTTGAAATTCTACCTTTAACATAACCATCAATGTATGTGGATTTTGGAAAAATTATTTGTATACCATTAATTTTGTAGAATTCATCCATTAAATCCATTTCCTGTTGTGTAAGCACTATTTTAAGATTCCTGATTATTGCATTGTGGGTAAAGCCCTCTTTTTGAATATAATCAAAATAATCTTCTTCTATTTGACTTGAATTTTTTCTTTGAAGATTCTTCTTTTTTCAATCATCAATATATCGTGTTGAAATATATGACTGGTATGATTACGATAGCAACATTGAAATACAGAGACTACTTCCCAATGTATTTGCCTTCACTAAAACACCATAGGTAAAATGAATTGAAATCATAACCAATTACAATCATCATTTTCTCTTGTAGAAATTATCGATTGTCCACCAATTTCAGATTTCTTTATTAAATCCTGCTCTTCTATGTCATTCAAATAATACATGATTCCATGATGTCTTGATGAACATTTTTCACCAATCCAGGTAACGATATTGCATTACTAAACATGTCAAAATGATTGTTTGTCAACTCTTACAAATAGTTTTCAAAAGCGTTTACAAATGGGTTAACATTCATTTTGTTGTTAAATGATAAAAGATCTTTCACGTTTTTAAACGACTTTTCTTCCCATGTTGATTTCACAAACTCATACTGCTCTTCCCTGCTCAAATGTAATTTACCAACTTCTTTTCTAACTTCTTCAGCTGTTTTATGTTTTAAAAACCCTTTCACACAAACGTTCATGTTAAAAAATTTATCAAAGTTCTCTTCTAGAACATTGACTTGTTTTAAACTACTGGAAGAAGAGTCATACGGAAGAAGTTAAGGGAAAAAAGTTTTCCCATTTCACCCTGTGATGAAAAAGATTGGATAAAATTCTTCAAGTTAAAGCCTGGAACCAAAAACTTCATAACGTCCAACATTTTTACTTTACCACCGCTCATTTTAAATACTAGCTCTATATATATTTGCTTTGTTTCTTTATCACAAATATATCTTTCTCCTGAAAATCTTTACTATTAACATTTCAACATCCATGAAATTCAAATCTTTTCCATCCGATACTGTTAATAGTTCCTCTTTTATCAAAGGGGTGTCATATCCGCTACAGTTAAATTTTAATAGATGGAAATGGCTGTGAAACGGCGGTAAAAATTGATTAGTCCGAGGAATTCTCTGAGTTTCCAGATTGATGTAGGTGGTTGATATTCCTGTATGCTCTGGACTTTGGCTGGAAGCGTCGGAATGGCTGGCAATCAGGAGGTCTTCAATGTAAGCATACACGAAGCGTTGGAATGTTTGAGCAGCGTTCCGCAGCCCAAAAGGCATACAAGTGAATTCAAACAAACCAAATGGAGTTGAAATGGCGGTTTTCGGAATATCATCCGGATGGACTGGAATCTGATGGTAGGCTTTGACGAGATCGATTTTTGAGAAAATTGTTGTTCCATGAAGAGATGCAGAAAAGTCTTGAAGCGATCAGGAACTGTGAGACGGTTGAGAGAAGAAGGGCGGATGATACCAAGTTGTAGCATGTGGTCGAATTCAGCTTTTGCAACTTTGAGGCGGTCTGGAGGAAGACGTCGAGGCCGGCAGAAGGCAGGAGGACCACGGGTGGTGATGTGGTGGGTGACATTGTGCTTGACAGCTGCATCTTGACAGGAGGGACGAGTTATGTCTTGAAATTTTGTAAGGAGCTTCTGATAGGATGTTGCAACGTCAGGAAGACAATACACAGGGCGTGGTGAAGAATGAGACGGCTGTATGCCATTGATGGTTAATTTGGTAGTGGTGTCGATGAGCTGGCGATGACGGATATCCACTTTAAGATCAAAATGAGCGAGGAAATCTGCACCAATGATAGGAAACGGGACATCAGCAATGACAAAAATCCAACTGTATGTACAGCGAAGTCCCACATCTAGTGTCATAGATTGTTCACCATATGTTTGGATAGTTGTCTTGTTGACGGCTTGAAGATAGTACGATGTCGACGGAGGATGTCGTTTTACAGCAGGTGTAGGTGGGAGAACACTGACATCAGCGACTGTATCCACCAAGAAATGTGTACCAGTGGCACGATTGGTGACATAGAAGAGGCGACTGTGGTGTGTGGTGCCAGTAGGACTTGTCGTCGCTAGTCACTGGCTTGGGAGTTTTCCGACTGCTGGGTTGAGTTGGCAGCTGTGAAGGAGCATGGCATGGTACAATGGTAGGCATCTGATCCAAATTTGCGATGGTACCAACAAATGGAGCTTTGGGATCGGGAAGCACTGGCATCACTGCGATAAGCAGAGGACGAGAATATGGGCGAGAACGAGGCTGGAATCGACCTTGTGTGACAAGTGTAGCCAGTTGCGTCATAAGGCTGTTGACTTGGTTGCGGAGGTCATGGATTTCCTTGGCGACGGAGGAGTCAGCGGGAGATGGCGAGATGTGCGAGAGGGATGGTTGTGGAGGATCAACTTCAAGAATTTTGTCAGCTAGCAGGGCGAGTTCGTCGAGCTGAACGGTGTCAGGGGTCGAGGCCAAGATTAGCTGAATGTTTTGCGGCAAACGTTGGAGAAAAAGTCGTTTTAAAATGCCATTTTCCAAATTGTTCTCACCAAGGAGTTGACGCATTCGTGGCAGCAGTTGGGAAGGTTTTCTGTTACCAAGTTCTTCAGATATGAGCAGTTGGTCAAACCGCTTTTGTTCGGAGGCCGAAGTTCGTTTTATGAGTTCCGATTTCAAAACATCATAAGGATGTGTAGAAGGAGGTGAAATTAAAATGTCCCTGATTTCCTGGGCAATGTCTGGCTGTAGCGAGGATATCACGTAGGCGAATTTGGTGGGCTGAGAGGTGATATGGCGGGTATGGAATTGGGCTTCAACTTGGGCAAACCAGACAATTGGGTCGTTTGGCCAGTATGGAGGAAGTTTCAATGCAAAAGCCTGGACCGTGGGCGATGTATCTGAAGTTGTCGATGTGGAGGGCAATGCAGCGTCGGTGGATGGCGAATCGTTATTCATGGTGATGGTGAAATGGCAATGAAAATGTCGCGAAATGAATGGGCAAAATAACACCAAATATGAACAAGGAAGAATCCAAGAATAAACGGCGATAAAATCGAAAAGGAACAGCAAAAACAACGTCGTGGTTACCAATTTAATAGATCGAAATGGCTGTGCATAAAATGGATTTATTAACAAAGTTATCGTAATGGACAATCTCACCAATCTTTAGCTGTATGCCTGTTATCACCAACTTAGGCCGTCGACAGAATGAAAACCAGTCTTTTGTGTTTTTGGTATGTCTTTTCTCAAGCAAATCGAAGAACTAAATAACTAACGTTTTGGGCTCGTATATACATGATATGATGATAAGTTGGCGTGGGAACGGAAGGGCTAGGCGAGCTGTGAATAGCTTATGAAAAGAGGTGCAATTAGATGTGTCCGATGGGTGAAGGTGTAAACAAAAGAGAGGAAATGTTGTCATGGTTGAGAAAGGATAGTGATGCAAGGAAATTCCTATAGGTGAAGTAAACAGGATGATTATGGATGGCTGGATGAGGAAAAATAAGAATGAATGGAGTCACTACAAAATCACTGTTAAACACTATTAAAGTGGATATGTATTCAAGAAACGCTTGCAAAAGTCTTTTATGGGGTGTAAGTCTCTCGAGCAATGTTAAGTCATATTTTTCCAACTTGCTAATCAACTCTTCTTCTTTATTGCTTGAAATAATTTCATCATCGTTTCTTTTTTGCAATTTTCATAAATCCATCAAAATAAAATTTTGTCTCTCCTTCGTCATTATTGTCTATGCCCGAAATACAATCGTCCCTGTATACATATAGAAGCTCCTCTTCCTTAAAGTTGACAATAACACCTCTTTCTTTCAAATAATCTTTGACATATAATATCACCCTTCTGTACCTCATAAACTCAAGCTTATTTTTAACTGACTGATACTAACTAAGTCGTCAAAAGACTTCTCAATAAGGTCTAACGCCTTTTTTGAAACATTGAATATAGAATTATATTTATCATAAACAACTTCAATTTCGTGATTTTCACCTTTATCGTTGAATGTTCTGTATTCAGCTGTCATATTGCTGCAAATAGCATATGACAACGGAATATTTTCTAGTACATAATCTTCCCCTTCGCTTGCTAACTCTTTTATTTCTATCAGAATACTTTATAATTCTTCCATTAATTTTCTTTCAATAAAAAAATTGTCATTTCTTTAGCAGTATCTGGTTCTTCCTCGTATTGTTTTTCTATTTTTTCTCTCAATCTCCTTTCTTTAAGCTCACACAAAGTGGTTCTTTTTAAAAGGCTTTCAAAATCAAAGCAAGCTACAATATTTTTGAAATATTTATCATTGTCTTATTCATATTCATCATTTCCATTAATTTTATCATTATCGTCTGTAGCAAGAGGTAGAATTATGTCATTTGGAATATTGAATTGTTCTTGTAACTTTTCAATAAGTAGCTTATGCACATCAACTTATCCAGTTGCACTCATCAGTGAAACATCTGTATTACACTTTGTTACTCTTTTATTTTCACCAGATCTGTGACGCACTAAACTCCTTATTTGGCTAGAAGTTTTACCACATATCAAAGAACTGAGTCTCTCTTTTAACAATCTTTTATCCCACAACAAATGATAATGATTGTTTTTCAGCACCAAATTTATATTTACTTTTTTCAAACAAAATCTGTTTGCTGTCTTTGTTAGCAACGCAAGCTTAAATTTTCCTTCTTTATTTACTCGCTGAACAAATACTGTTATCTTGCATTTAAATAAGAATTCCATTGCATTGAGTTATTTGATTATCACCAAGTTTGAACAATTCCACAAAAATATTGAACAATTCAGCTGTTTTTTCATCAACCATGTTTTTTATTTGCTCATTTTCGGTCTTTCTGACTCTCAAATCTGATACAGTTATCTTCTTTTTGCTGAGTAGAAAAGATATCGCTAGCATTTTAAAAAGCACTTGTTATCTTACTTGGTCTCTCTTTCATTTCTTTCAAAACCTTTTAGAATGAAATTACCTTTTCTTTTTATATTTTATTTCATAAACTTTCTGATTTTTCTCTCGTTCTTTTCATTCTCGTTATTTTTAAATTCAGATGGTTTGGAATTATCAACTTCATTTTCGTCTTCATCATCATTTTCGTCTTCACCTTTACTATCATAGTCAGTTTCATTATCCACAATCAGCATTGGAAGTCTGCCGTGTAGTACCATTCGATTGTTTGCAGCTGCCATTTTGAAGCTTTGAATGATTTCTTGATTGTCGCGCTTTCTTGAGCTTTAGTTGGCGCGCCACAAAGCATGTAAGTCAGCGACTCTAATGACAAGTGTTAAAACAATTAATGCCGAAACATAAGAAGCAGGATAGTCGCCAACTTCCTCGATTCTAACGCAAATTATGACAAGTGGGAACCGTGGTTGAAGGCTGGTTGAGAAATTTTCCGATTCCAACAGACTGATTCTATACGCGTATGAAATCAAAGCTCAAGTCTGGTTGAAAAAAAGAGACTTGCTCATCCAATGAAAGACTTGCTTTTCAAACCATCCAAAAAAGGAACTATAGAAAAAGACAAAGGATTAATAAACCTATGGTGACCAGTTAATATGCATGATTCAGGACTTTATGCCTAACATGCTTTATATTTAGCGGTACATCTTTCTCATTCACATTATTGATGAAGCATCAAGTCGAAAGGCACTAACCAAAATTGACATGTACTTTTATCTTCGAAGGGGGTATTTGGCCGCTTATCAATCATTGAACTTTAAAGTTTTAAAGTAAGAAAATTTCACTGTCATGTCAAAACTTTTTTGCCTCCTTTTTCCGAGATTTGTCTACCTTAGCAATAGCAAATGATACCCATTTTCTGAATTTTAGTTACTATTTGAAATATGTCTATGCAACTTGTAATATTTCGTTGCAATTTGCAATACTTTTGTGCATAAGGAACTTACAGTCAATTTATTGTAATTTTTGCAGATATCTTCATCACATTTTGACCATACTTTTGATATTATTAAGTTGGGCAGGGGTTTGGGAAAACTGACAATATTTGTTATTTTCTCTATTTGTCAATAAAGGTGACTAATCTTATCCTAAAAATTACAATGATTCAACAGGAATTGCAGTGCTTAGCAAAAATCATATTAGGCCATTCTTAATAAATATGTCTGCAAATAAAATATTTAATAATAAAGATTTATGAAAAGCAGCTTCTTAGAAACCCTCTATAGGTGTGCTATCCTCCTTAATTTCTATACATTTGCAATCTTTCAATCATTTATCCCATTTTTGCTTTAGTTTTCTTAAAAGACTATCTCTTACAGCAATGGAAGCCCGCATCTTTAAAATTGAAAAGCCAATAAAATTGTTTCGATTCACTTGAATCATGATCAGGAACAGGGCGGAAGTGATATTTGAAGCCTGCCTGAAGCCAAAGTTGAATAATTTGCGTACCATAGTAATGACAGCATTAAAGCTGACAGTCGGGTACATGGTCCTTCAATCCCAATGCAAAGTATAAAGCAAGAAATTCCTTTTTCAACTGTCTCCAGTTTACGAGCTTCAATCAGTGGGTGAGGTTTCTCAGGGCTGATTTATACGTCGCGCTTATCTCGCACCAAATCTAATATAATTAGAACCGACGAAAGCGCGAGTTTGGCGCGACAAAGGAGTTTGATTTTGATTTAGACGATGAACTTTCGTCGTGCCAATAGCAAAATACACTTCTGCGAGTTGCCAGCCACAGGGAACCAATAAACTGAAAACACTCGAAGCAAAGACAAATCACGTATGGCGCCCTTCACGCATCTAAAGAAAGTGCTTCTTCTGAAGTCGCTTATTGGAGCCAGGAGAAGACGACAGAATATGCAAGCAATGATGATTAATTTGATGAACAGAAGACGGTGTAGGCTTTTGCGGATTCTTTTTTTGCTACAGTTGATTCTTACTGGTTTACAACAAGCAGTTGCAGTGCCTATTAGGCCTAGGATAAGATCATGCCGTAGGTTGCAGCGAAACACTGGTTGGTGGAACCTCGTTTGGACAGTATATTCCGAGAAAAGGTTTAAAAAGACATTTAGAATGACTAGGCAAACATTTTCCTTAATTCATGATAGAATCAAGGATGATTTAACGAAGGAGAGCGTCACAGAAGAACCAATTCCATCCCAGATGAGACTAGCAATTTGCTTGTATCGACTCAGTAGAGGAGACTACTACAATACCATTTCAGAGCTAGCTGGTGTCGGTGAAACAACTGTGTGCAACATAGTGAGAGAGGTAGCTAAGGCAATCATTGAAAATTTATGGGAAGAATTTGTTGAGGCCAAATTTCCACATAGCAAGGACACGCTGAATGAAAAAATGAAAGAAATGGAACAAGAATGGCAGTTTCCTTTTGCATATTCTGCAATTGATGGGTGTCACATACCAATTAAGTGCCCACCTGGTGGCCAAGAGTCATGTAAAGAATTTCATAATTTTAAGAATTTCTACTCAATCGTTCTAATGGGAATGGTAGATGCCAAATATCGATTTATATGGGCAAGTGCTGGTTGGCCTGGCAATTCACATGATGCCATAATCTTTCAAGCAACAAACCTTTATACCAAACTAGCTGAAGGTACAGCCTTTCCACCTATTGCCCATCATGAGAATGGCGTCAGTATTCCACCTTTAATCCTGGGAGATTCTGCCTTCCCCTTCAAGCCTTGGCTGCTGAAGCCTTACACAAATGCTACACTGATGCCAGAGCAGAGCTATTTCAATAGACCCTTTTCACATTCGTTTGTGAAAACGAGACTCGGAATTGAAAACGAAGCTAACGCTGTAAGGAACTTCGTGTGATCTGTTATTGTGACCGGGTGACGGTAGAAAATACTCTATTTCGTTCCAAAAAACCTCGACAAAATGGATCAATTCCAATCGTTGTTGCCCGAAGACAAGTCTGTGCATTGTTTAGATGATCTTCGGAGTCTCACTGTTAAAGAATTAAAATCTATTTTGGTGGCATACAGGGAGAAATCGTCAGGATCAAAGGCTGACCTTATTCTTCGGGCCTATTCGATATTCTCTCGCTTGAATCAGCAAGCAGAGTCTGTTGTCTCTTCATCGCAGCTGCTTGAAAAAGGTGGTCAGATAGCTTGCACATACGAAGACATGTTGCGTTTAAAGTGCAGCCATTTACCTTGGACTTCCGATCTCCGATGCATGCCAACATTCAGTTTTGTTCAGCTCTATGATTATCTTGTTCTTCGCACCACAAAATTCAGACATATTGTCTTGAAAAGTACCGGGTACAAGAAGCTCAAATCCTTCCAGTTTTTTACGAAGGACATATTAAAAAGATAAATGTGGCAAAGGATGCCAATTTCACTTTCTTTGACGTTAGCATGAAAGCATCAATGAAGTCTACTTTGTACAAAGTGCTCGTCGCTCTTGATAATTCCGGTGACGTTTCCTGTGCTGCTTGTACATGTCCTGCTGGTGCTGGTTTATCTGGCCTTGGCAACTGCAATCATGTTGGAGGAGTTCTCTTTGCCTTGGAAGATTTCAATAGAAAAGGTTACAAAAGTTGCCCTGAACCTGTTTCTTGCACTTCCAAATTAGCAGCCTGGAATGTCCCCAGTTCTTTTGCATCAGTTTCTCCAGCATCCATTGAGGAAGTTGTTATCAGGAAGATCCGTTTTGGAAAGGATGATATGCAGATGAAGGAAGGGAAGAGCATTTGTCATGATCCCCGTAAAACTTCACATCGTGGAATAGATCAGGAAAGGGTTGACAAACTGAAAAACTCTCTTGCTTCCTCCATACCTAATAGCTGTTTTTTTGCTTTTCATTCTTTTCCTGATACCTCTGCAACAAGAAGTTCTTTTGTCACAGAGGAGGTTGATTCATTGGACTCTCCTTTTCAAGGTTCTTTTGTTCACCTGTCTGTTTCAGTCTCTGACAACAATTCAATGGCATTTAGTGATGATTATGATATATCCTGTTCCAATTTTAAAAACATGATGGACTACCATGCTGAAATCAACATGTATCTTCCATCAACTGCTGTCCTTGATATTGAAAAGACAACCCGTGGTCAGTCATTAAATTCTTCTTGGAAACAACAAAGATTATATCGAATCACTGCTTCAAATTTTTATTCTGCTGTTTCTACTACCGTTGAACCATCATCCAAGTTAAAGGCGATGTTTTATTCTTCTTTCTTATCTGCAAGCACACAGCATGGAAAGGCTTATGAATCCCATGTTCGATCTTTATATTTGGACACTTTGGTTTGCAATGGCTTCAATAATGTATTGATTGATGAGCCTGGCCTGATGGTTTCAAGTTCACATTCTTTTCTTGGTGCATCTCTGGATGGTGTTATAAGACATGGTCAAGACTCTTGGGGACTGGAAATCAAATGTCCATACTCAAAATTTTCATCTTCTCTCCATGATGCTGTTGCAGACAAGAGGTTTTTTTTAAGAAAGGGAGATGTTGTAGAGCTCAAAAAGAACCATGCATATTATTTTCAGATTCAAGGTCAAATGTTTTGTTCTGGGCTAAGAAAAGTTGATTTGGTGGTGTGGTTTGGAGATAATCAGCCCTTGTTCATCCAATCAATCATGTATGATGAAAACTTTGTTCAAACTCTATTCTTCCAAAATTAAACTTCTTCTACTGCAGAGCTGTATTGCCAGAATTTTTTACCAAGCGTGTGAAAAGAGGTCTCAAGCTTTACCTGCATGGTGGCTGGGAAAAATTTTCTTCATAATTGTAAGTTGTCATTAAAATAATTGAGGAATGACTTAATATAGAGAATATACAGTAAATATCGCACTATAATAATCATAGTTTTGTCATTTGACAAATTCCAATTTCATTAATAGATATTTACACTATTATAGATAGACAAATGCCATCTAAACAAACACAAAATTAAGGATAATCCAAAGTATTAAGCAATGTTATAAAGACTAGCAAATGTTTTAAGGGACACCTAGTAATTTAGCCACTACAGTGCCACTTTTATATATTTTCTACAGCTATGTATTCAACAATGGTAAATAACAGACATTTCAACTATTTAAGAAGATATTCTAATAGATGCATATAATATCTTACTTTGGTGAGATTTGTGTAATATATGTCTTTAAAAAGTCAAAGAAAAAGTTATAACATAAGCAACAAAGTTGAAGTTATAGTAGAATTTCTTAAATTTTCTGATGTAATACAAACAAGGAAGAGTTATCATGTAGGCAACAGTGTTATATCTAAAGAATTATTTTAAAATTCTTTAATGTAAAGCAAACAAGAAACAGTTATCATGCAGGCAGCAGTGTTATACTTGGACAATAATTTCTTTACATTTGTAATGTAGACAAATAAGAGAAACAGCTGTCGTGTAGGTAGCAGTTTTATACGAAAATAATTATTTCTTACATACTGTAATTTTAAGCAAATGTGAAAAATGTTACTGTGAAAGCAACAGTGTTACATATATTTATTTGTCATATCTTTTATGTGCAATGTACTACAGATTTTGCAAAATTTATATAAAAAGGAGCGCATGTTTATATTTTATTTCTTTCTGAAGACTTTTGCTTTGTTGCTGTAAAATAGTACTGGATAAGATGAATTAATCTATTTACTAAATCTGGCAGGCTTTACTAGAAATGGAAGAAAGTTAGTCAACATGCAACAAACTGTAAAAATTTGGTTAGCTAGAGGACTTAAGGATAAAGGAAGACAACCATCAAGAATATGGTAATTCTTTATCCTGCCAATGGCTCTTTCCACATGAATCCGAACTGCAGCTATATTGGCCGTCTCTTCAGTTTCTTTTGGTGTTAGTTGACCACGACAACCTTTGAAGGGAGGAATGTTAAGAGTGACACCAGCTGGTAGGATGTCAGCAATGTCAAAACCGCGGTCTGCCATTACATTGTCACCAGGTTCAAGAAGAGAAATGAGTCCAGATTTCCTTGTTATTTCTTTATCAGAAACACGCCCAGACCATAGTTGAGATACAAATGTAATTGCCCCAGTAGGAGATATTCCAACAAGGGCCTTCCAGGTGTTGTGGTGCTTGTACTCAGACCATGTTTGCGACTGAGCTTTCATAGAGGATGGGACTTCAGTATAAATTTCAGTGCAGTCAATAATTATACGTGTGGATGGATACAGCTGAAATTCTTCTGGCATTAACTTGTGGATTTGTTCTTGAGATGGAAAGGGGAAGAGAGAAGGCAGTTCATAATACAGGAAATTGATCCAGGTAGTGAAGATCTTTGAAACATGGCCATTTGAGATGCCAAATCTATCTGCTAGATCATTAACAAAGAGACCAACTTTAAGACGCATTAAAACCAGGACAAATTCTTCAAAGTGAGATAACTTGCGCTTTGGGCCAGATTTTCCATGTTTATCTGGTCTGTGTGGCTTTTCTTTAGATACATCATGCGATTTAGATCCTCGCCAGTAAGAAATATCATCCAACTTTGGAGCCAAATAATCAAAGACAGATTCCATTGAAGAGAAATTTGGAAAGCCAGTGTAAAATTTGACAGCTCCATCATCATATTTCAATTTATCAATGGAGAAGAAAGACTTTTTTGCACAGGAAAGTTCAGCATTTAATTCAGAAACTTTAAGGGAGAGTTCATCAACTCTCTGTTGAAGAGTGACATATTCTCTCGTGTCAGTTGAAGGAGGTGCGTAGCAATGATCTGTCACAAGATTAGAGGAGATATCATTATTCGAGAAAATTGGCGCCTTGACAAAAGAAAGTTCTGTCTGGGTTGAACAGCTTGAAAATGCAGATGATACTTGTTCAACAGTATCAGGCAAGTCAACATTCAATTCAGGAACAGGACAGATGTCAGATGCATTTGAAGAAGAAGGCTTAGAAGAAATAGGCGTCTTGGGATCAACGAATAGCTTCATCGAAGGAACAGCATCGGCAACCAACTTCCAGCGCAGTGGATTTCGTTTAATGTCGGAACAAGTAAAGTGTTCTTCGCATAAAACAGTGTTCCTTGTTACCGTAAAGCCATCTAAGCCATCGCGTCTCTTGATTAAATTGCACCAATGGCTTTTCCGTGGATTATTCTGCGGGAACGTAAAAAAGTGTAGGCCCGTAGCCGTACCGTCCTTGTTATACTGAAAATTATAGCATCCAAACGCTGCGCATTGTCTTCCTAAAGATGATTTCTTCCGTGATTGAGCATTCGAATTTGCCTCGGCGTTATTTTCAGCCATAATGATAACAACAAGGCTCGGCAATGATTAAGTAAAAACAACAAGGTGCCAAAACCTTCAATGTTTACAGCTTGGGCAACACTTCCTTACAGCGTTAGCTTCGTTTTCAATTCCGAGTCTCGTTTTCACAAACGAATGTGAAAAGGGTCTATTATAGGTTGAGTCGTGCACGCATGGTAACAGAGTGTGCATATGGACAACTGAAAGGTCGATGGAGAGTCTTGCTCAGGAAGTCTGAGAATGATAAGGAAACAGTACGTGCAGTTACACTAGCTTGTGTAGTACTACATAACATTTGCATCGAACAAGGAGATTTGGCTCAAAGGCAATGGGACCTCTCCAAAGATTCAGCATCAAATCAAAGACGTACACAAGAAGAAGTCCAAGACCTTCTTATGATAAGGCAATGCAGACCTCTAAGAGATACAAATCGTTCTGCAGCACAGGTTCGTGATTCTTTGAAAGACAAGTTATTTTTAGAAAAGCAGCAAGTTTAGGGGATGCAAAGCTCCCATACTTTCAATACTCTCCCTCCCTTAATAGTATCCCCCCTAACTCCAAAATTTTACAAAATTACCATCTATTTCCATTTATTAAAACCCCCCTAAAATGGAAAAAAATGCTTTTTTCCATCCACCCCCATTTATTAGACAACACCCCAAAGGCTTTTGGCAGCTATTTTTGATATTTTGCAAGATTCAAGGGGCTATTAGAAGCACTGATTGGCTTTTACCCCATTTGAGAGCAGAACGCTGATAGGTTGTTTACATTTTTCCTCCTTGTTATATGAATTGGTATAGTATCTTTTAGTATCGAAATATCTTTTCCACAAAATGTAAAAAAGTTAATGTTACCCCCCAACTGTTAACATCACACCCCTATTTAAGCGCTGCATGACAAAATCAACCCATTTCCATTTATTAACACCCTCCACAATTATTTATCCTGGGCAAATTTCCAACTGCCTCTTTTTAATAAGTCCCCCCTACTATTAGGGGATGGAGAGTAAGCTGCATCAGCTTTGGAAAACTGACAAAGTTTCAATTATAATTCTTGACAATTGTGATTTCTGGAGCCACTTTGACACTATTTATACACTACTTATGTTCTTATGTTGTACATTGTAGTTTGTATTAAATAATGTTTCTTATGTAATTACTTGTAGATTGGATTTAGGATTAATTGATAGATGAATGGAAACTGAAACTGAAAACTGAAACTGAAATATGATGTGATTCTAAATGTTTATAGCTGAAATAAATCATCTGACTGGGATTGATGTTCAAAGTTTTGATTCCTTGGAGGATAATTATCTTGTGGAGTAAATGCTTGTCGAAATTGTTGTCTTGGATCCATACTGTATGACTGCTGCATGTTTTGGGGGAAATGTTGATAAGAAGGAGGCTGTGGAACTGGTGGTTGAAATTGCTGCTGTGCTTGATTTCCATTGAACATCATTGTGAGTAATCTCATTTCATGTTCTCTTGATCTTTGATTCTCTCTCTCAAGAAATGCTAGCATGTCAGCCATTGGGTCCTTTTTTAGCTGCTCAGTGACCTCAAGGATTGCTTTTGATGTTATTTTTACCAGATCATCAAGCTTTTCCTTTTTTCCAGCTGCCTTTTTGATGGGAACAAATGGCCTCTTCTTTGAAGGAAGATTTGCTCTTGTGGGAGTTGAAGTTCCTGAGGAGGTCTCTGGTGAAGGACCTTGGCCAAACTCATTGTTGTTGTAGCCCCCCTCTTCATTTACATGATTCACTTCAGTTGAGGTTGGACTTCCTTCTTGACTGTCATGTGAACAAGTTGATGGTTCAATGGCCTGCTCTGGCTGACAAGATTCTCTGGACTTGACAAGAGGCAGCAGTTGATTAAACCATTTTCCATAGTCCCTGTCCTCCTGAAATCGCTTTATGCCAGATGCAGATTTGCAGGTTAAGGCAGCCTTCTTGCACTCACTCACGCACTTCTTGAACTTATTTCTAGTTTGGACAAGGCTGAACTTGTATTCTTGTCTCCTAGCCTGGCAACGTTTCTCCACCTCTTTGATTACCTCCAAATGTAAACACAAAAGTTGCAAAAGGAATCAGCATTTTAAGTAAAGTAAGACAATTTGTTCCACAGAGTATTGCTAAACATATACAATGCATTTGTACTACCAAATATTCTTTACGGTCTTTTAAATTGGGGAAATGCATCTAAAACCACTCTTGACCCAATTAATAAAAAAATAAAAAAGCCATAAGATTAATAACATTTAAAAGTAAAACTGAGCACAGTGAACCTCTTTTCAAATATCTAAACCCTCTTGATCTTGAAGATTGTTATAAATTCAAATGTGCTAAAATTATGTACAATTTAAATAGTAACATTTATAATACTACTTTTGGGAAATTATTAAAAAAAATCCAAAGACATTCATAACTTTAAAACAAGGCATGCTACATCAGGGAAATTTTTCAAACCATCCTTTACAACAAGCTATGGTAAAGGTTCTATAACAAATTCTGGTGTTGATATTTGGAATTCCATTCCAAAAGATAGAAATTCCTGATTTCAAAATACTAGAACCTATGAGTTATATATCGATCAAATTCATGTAACTAAAATGGCTCATGGCTCGAAAGCCCTCTCTGGGTTATTTCCATGAGTCATTCAGCTTTGTTTATTACATGAGTTGTTAAAATAATTATAATATTGTAATATCACGCTGAGAATACACAAAAAATTCAAATTACCTTCAAATAAATTTCTCCGTTCTTGCTAGTCTTTGTGTTTGTAAAAATCAGTTTTTTACGAAAATACTCATTATCGCAGATAACGTCCACTAGGTCGTTTGTTATGTCCATTGGCCACGATGACTTCTTCCCGGCCTTTTTCTTTCGCTTTTCAAACAACACATTACATGCCTCTTCCGCTTCACTTTCTGACCCAAAACTCCGTCTTTCGTCCTCATTAAAAATTTCGGATTCCACGCCAGCTTCCTCACTTTCGCTGCCGCAATCCACGCTATTGCTTACATACACGTCTGTTTCTGCCATTTTCCTTCAGAGATGAATACAAGAAGCAAGAACAACCCAACTATACTTTGGCGCCAACAAAAACTTAGCACCACTGCGCTTGCGCAACTAATGTATTTGACGGACTGGAAAAAACACTATTTGATTCAAGTCATCAAAAGCGCGACGTCTAAAGCCAACTCGCGCTTTGGTCGTGTAGCACGGCTGACCATGACGAACTTGAGTCGCACCTAGCATTTGTATCGAGCTAAATTGCAAATTGGATTTATACGCCGTGCTAATGTTGAATCTAATCGATACATAGATTTTGAAGAGGCAAAGTATTTCATTCGGTGCGAGATAAGCGCGCCGTATAAATCAGCCCTCACTGTTCTTTAAAATATCAGCCTAACTTTTGAAACGCGTTAAAGATCTGATTTCGCCAATTGGCATCAAAGACTGTTTACTGATGCATCATCATTAAGATTAGAGTCAAATAGCATTGCATTTTATGTTTATTACTGAACCAAAAGAATTTCAATGGTTTTATTTTTGAATATCATTTGTCAAAAGATTTTATCTTGTGAAAATTTCAACTTGATGTTTCTTATAGGGCCTTGCGCAGACTCACTTAATAACGGGCATATTTGTATCACATGATGAGAGAGATTTTGTAGCCTGCGCGCAGCCTCAGACATTCCTATCCCGAAGAGTAGAGTCTGCGAATTAAAGTCAAAAGGCTTGTTCCCGCCTCGTTTGCAATCGAAACGTCAAGCAGCCCTTTTGTTATTTTATTGTTTAAGGACCAATCAAATCTATCTCCCAATTTTTTGGGAGATGATTCCATTGGATAACGCGACTACCCTATTGTCTTATCGAACCGCTCTAATCCGCGCGGCGTTTTTAAAAAGTCACGTTTTTGCTCGATTTCGAAATGGCGACCGTGAAAAGTGTTACTGTGAGAGATATTGCTGTTTGGAACAAAGAAAAATTCGAGGAAGGGTTAGGGTTTGCGAGGACAATGTTTGGGATAAGTTCGATGCACGAAGAGCAGCTGGAGGCTTTACGACATTTCTTCCGAGGAAAACATTTGTATTTCAGCGCACCAACTGGTTATGGGAAGTCCCTGATTTATCAAGTCATACCATTCGTCAATGATTATCTGATGGACCAGCTCACTTTACCAAGTTGCATTCTTGTTGTAACTCCGTTGCAGTCTTTAATGCTTGACCAAGTATCAAAGCTTAGAGCATTGGGTGTCAATACGGCTGCCATATATGCTGGTCAGTCAGAGGAAGTGCTGCTAGAAATTGAAAATGGCGGGGTATATAATATAATATTCACGTCACCCGAATCAATGTTGGCAACATGTCGATGGCGACGATTTCTGTCCTCCACTGCATTCAAGGATTATTGTGTCTGCGTTGCATTTGATGAAGCCCATTGTATAGCACAATGGTATGTGTCAAACTGTATTTTTTAGAGTTATAAAAGTGCATCTCTCTGGTACATATGGGGCAAAGGCAGTCCATATGAAAGCAACACAACACACTGCAGAAAATGCAATATTTTACCTCCATCTGAGGTGTACAATTTTGCTCATATTTAAATCTCCATCTGGGCTTCCATTTCCAAAATATAGGGCTTCTCTATTTCAGACCCCCAATGTAATTCCTGCAAGAACTTCCCTTTGAAAAAACAAGGACAATATTTTGTTTTCAAGAGGGTCTATCACCAAGCGTGAGTTTTCATTAGCAAGATATTTTGTTTAACAACATCTTTTTATCATGCTTGTAACACAACTAGTTTCAAGACATGGGTGGCAGTTGTCCTTAGAATGTTATCTGTAATAAAATATTGGGTAAAATCTGTGGCTAACATGAACACAAAAATTTTATTGAAAATCAAAGCCAATAGTTTATCAAATTTAGTATATGTCTGGATTACTACACTTCATCATTTTTAAATCAATTTAATTTGTTCTTAGGGTCTTAATGTTGGCCAACAAGCTCCCTTCAGAAAGTGGTATGGTCAGCTTGGCGAAATCAGATCATTTCTTGATCAATCAGTGAAGCTAGCTGTTTTCACTGCTACTGCTTCAAGAGCAACAAAAGCTGCTATCTATTCAGTTTTAAACTTGGAAAGTTCATCAATGCATGTCATTGAAAAGAGTCCAATGAAGAATAACTTGTTGTTCTTCAGCAAGTATGTTAGCAATGACACCAAGTTTGAGGTCCTATTTTCAGAGTTGCTGGATGAATTGGCAGAAAAGGGTGTTGAAACAATAAGGACTATAATCTTCTGTCAAACAAGAAACCAGTGTGCTCTTATTTGGAGGACATTCCAGCTGAAACTTGGGGAAATGTTGTATGCTGATAGCAGTTCCAATCTTCGAAGCAGGTTGGTGGAAATGTTTCATGCTGGTACTCCATCTTCTGTCAAGGAGCATGTGCTGAAAGAGGTTGGTGCTGAAAAAAGTTATCTTCGAATTTTAGTTGTGACAACAGCCTTTGGAATGGGTATCGATTGCAAGCAAGTGCACAGGGTTGTACACTTTGGTCCCGCAAAAAGCATTGAGGCATATATTCAAGAATGCGGCAGAGCTGGACGTGATGGACAGATTAGCTTCTGTTATCTACTGTACAATGGATTTCTAACAAGTCATTGTCAGTCTGACATGAAGGAATATGTCACAAGTGATAAATGTAGGCGAAAGAATATTGAGAGCATTTTCCCTGGCAGTCATCCCATAGCTACTACTCTTGGTTGTTTGTGCTGTGATGTTTGTCTCTTGAAATGTTCTTGTACCATCCCATGCTCTGCACAAATCCTTCATTTCTCAAAAAAGGAGGTTGTACCAGTCCCAACAAGAGTGAGATTAGTAACACAGCAGCAAAAAGATGATCTGCTGATGAGGCTTCTATCATTAAAGAATGTGTTCAAACAAGAGTTCACCACATATCAAGAAAAATCTACACCAAAGGTCATGATGGAGTTTACAGATTTCCATATCAATCAGATTATGCAGTGCTGCCATCATCTGTTCAATCTCGATGATGTCCTATCAAAAATAGAAAAATGGCGAATGAAACATGCATCCCTGATTTTCCAGTTATTGAATGAAAAGTTTGGTGATATGGAAGTCCCTGATGATTTGAACCCTGATGCAACATCATTTGATCATCTTGAAGATGAAATTGAAGACCACTGGCTTGACATAAGGGATGATTCTGATATTATGTCATTTGGTGATGTGGATGTTGGTGAAATTGACAGAGCCATTGACCAGTCTGGGACTCAAGATCATTCATTGGGATCTATCATTGATTACCATGGGGTGAAACCTTTTAATTCATGATGAAAATGCTGAGCCAATGGAGGTATAAGTGACGTCTAAAAAAACTAGAAAATATCCAAAAAATTTCCAATGACCAAAAAAAAACAATGAGAAATCTTATAGTGACACTCATCCATTGGAAGGAATCAGTCTTACACCCATGCTCTCTTTCATTTAATCCTTATGCAAGTCAGGTTCATTAGACTAAAACCAGGGGAGTGTCAATTTTGAGATCATTTATAATGAGGTAGGATTCTATCTGAAACGATCATTAAGTTTCAGCTTCAAACAGGGTAAGTTTCAAACCCTACAAGTCAAGTGACATAATTGATTTTGTCAGGGACATCAAATAATTATGAGGCCCTATGTATAAGCTGTATAAATGTCTTTGTAGATATGTAAATGCTGACACACACACCTTCTTTTAGTGTGCTGCTTGATGTTGTACAGAAACCTTTGTAAGAATGTTAACCTTTTCATGCCTTGCAACTATGGTCATTTGGAAACAACAATTTCTAAGAAGTTGAAACAGCACAACTCAGATATGTTAAATTGTTCTATTTACTATTTGAGAGCACATAATTGTTATGTTTCAGATCAAGTTTCAGTTGTTCCAGGTATTAAAGGTTGACAAACTTCTAGTATTTGTTTAATCTTTATCACATATTGATACCTATGGAACTAATGCTAAGTTGAAGATAGAAGTGAACATTCAAAGTTTAGAAATGTATTTGAAAAAAAGATACTGTATTTAGTGAAAATTTTATCACAGGTCGTGTAATTATTATTTTTTCAATTCCTTTTGTTCCTTATATTGCAATATTAGTTGCAGACTTGGGAGTTTGGGAATGAGTACTAGGACATTCATGGGTAACATGCCTGACCCTGCCAAGAGTAATATGCCGGATGTTGTGATTTTCCTTGCATGTGCATAAGGCAATATAAAAATCCTGCAAATATTTGTTTTGTTTAGACTGCAGGACTTTAAATAAAATACAAGAAAACATACAATGTGCAATGTCTCACACACATCAATTAGCTTAATTCTAACACAACTTATATGTGAACTACATAAAATCAAAGTCAGGAAAACATTGGAATCATACAGTCACTGAATGGAGGAGGGCTAAAAATAGACAGCTCTAGGGATACATACAAGTCAAATCCATGTTCTATTGTTAAGTGAGAATGGTTTGCCATCAGCAAAAGTTTTTCAGTGGAATGTTTCCAATTTTCCTGGGCTCTGAAAATCTGTCTTAAAATATTTGAAATGCTTTTACAAACTTAAAACTTGCAAAAAAGGGATGTTCTCATGTCCTATTGTACTAATTCAGATCTTCTTTTTGTTAACAATTTCAGCCACCCACACAGCCACCCCCATCCCCAGTTTCATGCAAAACTTGAATTCCCCTCTAGAAATTTGTGAACCAGAAAACAAAAAATAGTTATGAGACATAATTCCAATTACTATTCACAAAATCAGATGTGCAGAAAGAAGCAGAGGTGTAGTCCTGCTTCAACATATATTCCAAGCATTAAGTAACTGCAAATCAATACATTTATCTTCCATGAACATGGACTCAACTGATAACTTATATTATACCTTCAAAACAAAAGTTATTTGAATAAGGACAGAAAATGAAAGGCCTATATGTCAAGCAAATACCAATACTTGCAATCCTTTCAAATAAATGTGATCTTTTGCTCCCTCATTAACAAAATTGTGCTATAAAACTTTTGATATCCTTTTTTATCAAGACAACTTTTTGATAGCCTTCTCTACAATGGCACCATATACACTCCTCCCATTTCCAAATGCCTCCATGTTTGTTATCTATAGTTAAATATTTAGATTTATATTTGCGAAGTTAATTTTATACATCAACCTGTAGCCAAAGCTGTTTTAGTCAACACAGTTTTTCTATAACATCAAAACCTAATTTTTAATAAAAGTAAATGTGGGGAAGGCTCAAGGTCATCTGCTCCCCACCATGGATGAAACTTTTACAGTAACTTTACTTTCACTTTTGGTGACACTTTTACTTTCACAGTTTTACAGTAAATTTGATAAGCAAAGACAAACACCAAACAACACCATAAGAAATTACAACAGAACACAGAGATAGAGAACTGAAAAAAGTGAAAGAGATAGCTACACAGCTGCAAAAATCCCTGGACCCCTGTTTTCAACAAAACAGCCCTTGAACAAAATTTTCCTGAATATCAGCAAGGGAAAATTCCTTCTTAGCAAGAACAAACATACTTTGCAGTCCAGTTTCATTGTCATTTGGAAAGTGACTTCAAAATGGAAAATATTGAAAGAACATAACTCAGCGACCAGCTTTGTTCAATTTTGCAAGACTTTTGTGATCCTGTATCCACTTGTACATTGCATGGATGTCAAAATCTTCTAGTAAGCTTGGCTTCACACCTGCATATGAGCTATACTTTCTTCCAGGAATGACCTGAAGTGCAGAATTCTTTATCAATTCCCCAACTATTTTCTTCAAGTCTCCTGAAATGTTAGCTTTGATGTGCTTTCCAGATCTTCGTAGAACATTGCAGCTGGAGTCAAAGTTCTCCAACATCTTCTTGTTCACTGTGAGTGCCTTGCAGAATCTGTCAACAGCCCTTGTGTTTGTTGCATTTGGCCCAAGGTTCCTGATAACACTCTTCAACAAGTTGTTGTAGTGCTCCATAGCTAGATCCAGGGGTATGTTTCCTCCACGACCATGTCTACTCTTGCTGAACCTGTTCCAAATCAAAGAATGGGCATCTCTTTCCGATAGGATAGCATAAACCTGGAACAACAAGTAGAGACCCTCAAGTGCATATTTCCTGCTGCGGGCACCATCTTGTTTCATATAAAGTAGCATGAACTTCCAACATCGAACAACTCTTAGTCCATCACCCTCGGAGACAGCATCAAAAAAATTCATGATCACCATGCCAATATCGAGCAAGGCACATTGATAATTGAACATGTCATCCTTAACAATAGCAGATGTATTAGGAGCTTCTTTGTGGAGTCCATGCATCTTTTCGTGTTCAATTCTTCTTTTCCCGTCAAATTTGAAGGTTTGTAAACAGCCATGTTTTCTGCATAGATACATTCCATCATCATCTTTCACATTTGTTGCCAGTAACCAGTCTTCATATATTTGTCGATTAACAATGCTTGCATTGCGCTCCTTCCTGATGATGAAATTATCTACAACTTTGGCTGACAGGCTGTCTAACAACTCTTTCTTTTCTTTGATGCTCATCATTGATACATTATCAAGAACTGTATTTTGATCAGGTTCATCATCAACATCCTTGATTCCAAGTATCTCGCAATAAGCAGCAAAACACGTGCAGTGACTTCCAAAATGAAGAACTGTTTGCAACCTTCTACCTTCTGGCTTACATCACTTCTGACATTGCGTCTGTTGATAAACACTTTGTCTGCAAACATGGTACATTTGTCTGAGCTTGACTTTGGAGAATATAGATGGTCAAATGCAACCTGGAAAAACAATTCATGAGCATAAAGATACCCCAAACAGTAGAGATTTTCAACACATTTTCAAACATATGTTTATTAAAAGTCTCAGAAGTTGATTCCTGAAATCAACATATCATATGAGATGAAAATGTGCTCTTGATAAAAATGAAGTGCAAAAGACAAATGAAATACAATCTCCTAACTTTCGGCATTAATACTTGAAGATTGGCTTTAAATTTAATCTGCATTATCTGCATAAATAGAATATCCTGAGTAATTGGTCTCCCAAAAATAATTCATTCCTCTAGAATTAGGGCTGTATGATCAATACATACCTGTAAAAATTTCATCCCAGCATGGAAGTCAGCAACTTCAAGGTGCAACCCATCAAGCCTTTCCTTTTGTGTGAAACCATTTGCAAGCTGCAAAAGGCAACTTACACCACGTTCAACAGTAAGCTGGTCCCCAACAACACCTTGCTCTACAAACTCTGTTGGATTTGTACTGTCATTGCATGGAGCATAGTCATGCAGCTTAGTCATGACCTTCTGCATTCCACTGGTATCATTTTGATCTTCATAAATCATCTCAGCAAACACCTTGGAACAAAGAGAGGGAATGTGTTGTTTGCATTTTATTACATCAAGTTACATCTAAAACACAACACTGCACATTATTAGAAAAGACTGTAGTTAAAAATTTCTCAACAGAACTCGATTTTATCATTTAAGCAAAAATAAATCTTGATGGTTTCTAGATAAATAGCAAAAAACTTTCTTACAATGATTAAAACAATTTGTTGAAAAGCTGTAATGATACTATAAAACTACTGAATCATATAAATATAAATAAATATATAATGAGCTCCCTCAATAAATTTGTATTAAAATATTGAATATAAGCTCAAAAAAATATCTATGTACTTTAATTTTTTAAATCTTAAATATCTACCAGCTGTGGTGGTGCACCTCTGTACATCACTTATGATTTAACCAACTGAAGTGAAAATAAAATGATTCACAAAAAATGAATACTTACAGAACTAGTTGGCATGGCCATTTTTGAGGAATATTGATGCACTATGTGGTTATTTGCAACCTTTTCCAATTGTTTTAAACATTTTATATTCTCCACAGCCAAACGACCACAAAGTGCTATGTAATTCAAGCGTTGCTGGTTGTGCTCCATACTGCTTGGTATACAAAGACCATTCTCTAACTTGGCCAGATTTTTTATTGAAGGCTTTTGTGAGTGCAAGCCATCTCCCAAAATCCGGTTCTCTGTAATCATGAGCCCTACCCAATTCACAACTTTCTTTTGATTCTCAGCTGTCATTTGGTGAGGTTCAGAGCTGAAGTTGAAATTGTCAATGATCAGTTTACGTCCAGAGTAGGAACTGCTTATTGGATTTTTCACCATTTCCCCCTCATTTGAAATCTTCTCTACAATGTCTCGCAAATGATCCCTCCCATACTCATCCAATTTCTTGTATAAGAATGTGTGAGAAACAGCCAGCCTTAGTGCACTCAGCCGCAACAAAGTTGCCTATTCAGAAAAAAGTGTATTATAATTGTATGCAAGTAACAATCAAGTAATGGGAACAATAAAACAACTATAAACATCAGTAATAAAACAACCCAGTGACCTACAGCACATATATGACCAGCAACACAAAACAATATTATACTGAGTAGTTAGCATTAAAAAAATTAAACAATTGGATATAATGGATAACAGATGTAATTGAAAGATAAGGAGATGACAGTGTAACATGTGGGAAAGGTTAATTGTTTCGAAATTTTACTATTTAAGTGCAAGGTGAATATTCTTCAAAATTTTTAACTTTTCTTTTTATTAAAATTGTTTCGGACAAAAATTTTGTTTGCTAACTGTAACCAACTAGATAGATCATTTTTGCACTTTTGTTTCCATCTTCAGAGCAACTGACAATAAATATATATACATATATAGGCAACAGCTTTAATTTTACTGTCTATAGATTTGTTATACTTTCTCCCTTGAGTTAAAAAAAACGAATTACTCACCATAAAGCCAGAATGTTGCATCATCATGGAAATGATCAATTGGACTGCAGTCATCCGCTTGGATCTATTTTTGAGACATACTGCTGCTGCCATGCCTACGGCTGGGGTGAAAAACAAGTCATCCTCCTTTCTTTTTGAGCTCCGCCAACACATGGTCATCAGGACAGACCTAGATAAAGGCATTTGTTGCTTCAGTTCTTTATCTAGTTTGTCAAACGTGAAACCAAGCATGTCGTCTTTGCCAGTGAGACGCAAGCAGTTTCTTGCTGTGTAGATTCCATCGGCTCTCTTCAGCTTAGAAGGACTATTTCTCAAGATTTTCGCAGAACGGATCGAATCTCCAGGCTTTTCTTTGGTAGGGAGACAGTACTGCACACACTCTTTGTCCACTTCTTTGCAAAAGGCTTCAATGATGTGAGCACGTAAGCTAGGATGCTTCCAAACAGCATATGCCAGCTGCTTGTAAGTGCCACGACAAAGCATCGCACCCACTGAGATCAGATCTTTTGGCAGATTCTTCTCTCTTGTTTTTGACTTCCAGCAAACTTTGACTGACACAGTGGTTACATCTTCCTTGCCTGGTGGAAGTATTTTACAATCACAACAACCGGCAAGAGTGACTTTGACTCAAAATGCTGTGCAAGACCTTCCAAGGCTGGACGCTTTGCTCCGACAGGAGTGCTGGTGACTGTTATAGATGGACTTGTACAGATGTCGTGGTTCACAGAGACAGGCCCCGCAATTGTACCATCAGGACTTTCTGCTTGTAATGTCGCCACTGCCGTGAGACTAGGTTTTTGAATCTTGCTGTTAGAAAACAAGGCTCTTTTTGTCATTCTAGATTTGACAGGAAAGCCGCAGCGATTAGCACCATCGATATAATGTTTTGCTGCTTGATCCGCTAGAACGTTTACCTTTTTCCGTGCAGAATCTAACTTTTGCAGCAACCTGAGACACTCACGACAAATGTACCGCGATTCCGGCCTAAATTCGACAACAACATCAAGCTCCTGCAACGCGTTTGCAACATTGAACTTACTCTTAGGGCCAACCACCAAATTAAAATCACGACAATTATCCGTTTTGGATAGTGTTTTAAAGCAAAGAATGCAAGACATCATTGATTACTGTTTGAATGCTGTTTGATAGGATACATCATTGGATACTGTTTGAATGCCTCGTGAAATTGAAGAATAAATTTAACTGCGCGCGATCCATGCGGTTAATTTTTTTGGAAACGAGGTCATGATTTTGCTGACTCAGGGAACAAGCCTTTTGACTTTAATTCGCAGACTCTACTCTTCGGGATAGAAGTGTCTGAGGCTGCGCGCAGGATAAGATTTTGCTGATCCAAGAGTGCATTTTCCAGCAAAAAATAATCAGTCATATACGAAAGTTTTGTCACCCTTCCGCCACAGTGAATCGAATTGCTATGACTAAGAAAATAATTCATTGTAATCAATGTATTTTTCTACTCATCAATTGTTCTGTTGTAGCTACAGATGCAAAATTTTTAATCTTCAATTATCTTTTCAGTAATTCGTTTAGTATCTTTTACCTTTTTTTGATAAATATCTTTATCTTGTTATTCGCAACATATCAAACCATTTGAGAAAGCTCCTAAAAATGGCCATTTATTGTTTAAAATCAACCCTGCCTTGAAAAATTGAAAATATCTGTCTTTTGCTTGCATGGCTTTTACATAGTTAGCTACTGCAATGCACTCCATTTCGAAACCCCAAGCTACAGCTTCACTTGTAAATATGCACTCTGTTTGGTAACATATAGTTTGGATCAGGCTCTTGCTTGGGGTGCAGACATCAGTACTCCAGACATGTTTGAACCTCGAGGCTGTGATCCTACGGGACCAGATCCTTAACCAAAGATTTGACTTTGACTGATTTGCTGTCTCTTTTTGGATTCTCTGAAGCTGCTCCTTTGATAATACTGGCAGAGCAACTTCAGCACATTTCCTTTGAATGACATCATTAGAGCACCCTGTATTTGAAGGAGAATACAAATCTGGTAGATACAGATTGCTGATGGCTCTAAAGGGAACAAAGCCTTCACTAACAGGCTCTGCTATTGGCAAAATAGCTGGTCTAGTACCACACAAACTAATCTTCTTGAGAAATTCTTTTTGCTTCTTATCAAGAATTTCCAATTTTTGCTTTTTATCTGGCCCATGACTTTCTTCTTTGCCTTTAGTGCCCAAACTTAAGTCTTGCATCTCTTTGGTTGCTCCTTTAAAACCTATTTTTGCAATAGGTAGGCAAGGCATTTCATGTAACGCCTGCAGAAGTGGGGAAAACGTGCTTAAAAGAAATAAGAGGAGGCCACTCACATAATATTGGTAGCAAATTATCCCATGTTTGTCTATAGCTTTCGATGTTGTTTGCCCACAGATACTGCCACACGACAACAAGATTAGGAGGACTACTCGAGCTCCAAAAACAAAAAAGGTTCCAACGATAGTTGCCCTTTTGGTTAGTTCATATTCTGTGGTGATGGGGACTTTTGGCTGAGAACGAAGCAAGTATTGACATTAATTTGTGTTTGGAGCTGAAAAAGATGATAATGACAAAATTGACTTTCACAAAGTTATTAACCAGAGACCAGTCCTGTTAGGACCCCGTTACAAGTAAGAATATTATAAATAATAATGCTATTTTAATCCAAGGGGAATTTATTCTTCTGTATTTCTTATCAATTCATCGTACTATTATCTGCATATTAGATTTGATGGATTTGGATTTTGGGACGCGTAGCCTGTTAATGAATTTGATGATAAGGACGACAACAAATAAAAAGTCCATGTTGTAATTGACAAATCTTTTTGTAAGAGACACATCCAATTATCTGAACGACATAATCAGGGAAAGTCCATAAGAAGACGTTAGCCAATGTCCGTGTTATGACACTGGCCAATTGAGACAAACGTTTCGACTCAGTCAGGAGTCATCTTCAGTGTATATAAAACGGGCGAGAAATCGAATAGATGCGAAAGCTTAAAAAAAGGGGATCGAAAACCATGTGATGATAGCAGTACTTAAAAGGAGGAAGATGGACGTGTGAGGAGCTACAGAAAAGAAACAAATAAACAACCTAGAGGGTGAAGACAAGGAATAAAAGAAATCAGTGACAAACAATGAGGGTAAAGAAAGTCAGAACAAAAACATGGGGATAGAGGACAGTTGGGAATCAAGAGAAGGTCAGTCGCGATGAATGAGGAGGCTCTCGTGAATAAGGCCTTGTCCACACGTATCCGGATATTTAAAATCCGTATATTCACAAGATAGTGAAATACGCAATTTTTAAGAGCAGGAGTAATTGCCCATATTTAATCAGCTGCAGGGGACATGTCAAAACTGGTAGTGAAATGTTGAAACGAATCTGTGCGCCACTACATTCGTTTCAAGATTGGTTCAGAAATTCTTATGATCTTTTCCAAATGGAGTTGAGACCAGCCGGAATACCAAAAAGTCACACATTTTAAGCAGTGTAATCAACGAAAAAACGATTGAAAATAATCTTTGATTTACTTTTCAAGGAATTAATGATTTCCGTAAAAAGTACAGTGTACAGTGTGTATATATATTTATATATATAAAGATCCATGTATTTCCGACTCATTTCAGAAATTGCCAAGTGGGTTAATGGGATAGAGCACCATGAGGGCCTTTTTCAACTTCAAAGATCTTTTTGCCACCATTGCAATTAAGTTTTAAAGTCAATTTTTACTGACTTGTTCGTCCATGATTATCTATCACTGATAATGTGATTTCAAAACCTATTCAAAGCACAGATGGTGATGTGTAAAACCTGCAGCGTGTAAAGGTAACTGAAAGAATTTTGACTCTTTGCACACCAGCATCGTTGGTTAACATTCAGATGAACGTTTGTAAACAAACTGCTTACAGCTATAAATTCTTTGGCAGGGCATAGATCATTAATAATGTAATGAGTTTGCTACTCACTTTTTCTATGATAGTCGCCATCCTTTCAAAGCCCATTGAAACGGAAGAAAGGCGCATCACGGACTAGTACCCTTCTGTTCCATACAACCCTGCAGACACCGCCTTAAAGACATCAATGCCATTGACCCGAACAGGCTCTGTCTTTCCTCTTAGGAACGGTGGTACATGATGGCGGGCACTTAGGAATCACAAAAAACAAATAAAATATTTGGGTCACAATGACCAATGTATTTTGACATTTATTCCAAGATAAAGCCATTGGCACTATCAGACAAATGATGAATATAACTGATGAACAAATTTTTCGTAATACAAAACTTAACCAAAGGTTAGCAAGTATGCAAACATACTAAACGTGGGCACACTTTGACGTTTGCATACACACAAATCATTTAGTTTAGGTTTAGTTGCTGATCCTAGGCATCCTAGGAAGTAAAAAGATGTGGAAGACACAAAATTAGAATCATGTAGATCAAAAAGTGCTTACCACAATTCAACATCAGATTGTAGCCATACTTTTGGTACCTTTTCAAGGCCACATGTTTTGGGAGGAGATTGCGTAGAAATTCCAAACTAAAATTAGGGGGGATTCTAGCAAGGAAACCGCTTGGTTCCATCATAGTCAATAGAAAAAAATCTGGTCTGGAAGCCTATTGTTCTAACTCTTTGTTCGTGTTTTTTGCAAACACGTGATCTAAGTAAGGGGACGGGGCAAAAATGGAATAGAGGGACTGTTGTTGAGTTTTGAGCGTATTGCGAAAATGTTCCTGATATTTTGAGAACTATGGTCGGTTCAAATTGCGTAATCCCAGGTTGTGGAACTTCTCGTCGACATTCCTAAGGAGAAGTTTGACTTTTTCGAGTTTCACAGCGAAAATCGCAAGATTTCACAGATTTTCAGACAAGTGAGACTTTGAACATCCTCAAAAGTGCAGGATAGTCGAAAGCGATTTCAAAATTTAAATCAAATCTGGGAATATTTACATTGGCGAGAAACATTACCAGAAAGAAGATATTGAGATTACAATTGAGTTAATATATAAATGTTATATTTAAATTTTTGTTAGAACGAACAAACAAATGCGCCTAAAGGTATAATGATTCTTTGAAGGATCCTAAATGTGCCTGACCTTATAAGAGTCTTTAAAGGATGGACAGACTTATGAAGGAATTAGAATCACAGTTCATTCTGTCATTGAAGCTACAAAAATTCTGCTGCAAAGTGGTTTTGAATTTGTGTTAACAAAGATTTAATCAAGATGTCCTTGAGAAGTATTTTTGTAGACAAAGAGGTTTTGGCAGAAGAAATGATAACCCTTCATTATATCAATTTGGGTACAATGACAACATTATACGAATGCAGAGATCAGTAGTTCTTGTTTTAGGCATCACTGTAGGACCACACTAGCAAAAATGCAAGCCTTCATTGTACATTGTTGATAACCAACCTTTTAAGAAAAGATAAAACGTTAAAAACAGTCATCTAAAGCATTTAGTTTTATCATTCACTTGTTAACTGTTTAAGCTATACTAAGTAACAATTGATTATTTTGGAGTGAAAGCAACAATTAAGATTGATAGCCACCCAAACCCTTTCTCTGTTTCTAGCTGACACCTCCCTCTCGCTAAGAGCCTACTTTTTGAATGACCCCATGCTTTCTTGGAGGCTATTACTACTCAACGATTTGTTAATTATTAAGGCCTGGTTTACCTGTTGCTTGTTTAATGTCTTTCCGCAAAGCTTATGTTTTAACCTTTCTTTGAGCATATAAGGTGTTTTCTGCAACATCTCTTGTGAAAGAAAATGACCTGAAACGAAGGTAAAACTTCAGCATGTTTTCCAACAAATTGTTTTTTACCTCGAAGTCTATTGGTAAAGAGAAATTTTCTATAAGGCAGTTATACATGCTAATGACTTCAGTATCAAACAAAAGATTGTCTACCATGGGCTGTAAAGCTATTTTCCTAACAATATTTGATGTTGAACTGTGGGCTCTGAAAGTTTTTTCTGCACAAACGAAAAAGATTTCTGTGCCTCATCTTTCACAGCAATTAACCCTTCTCTTGTCTGACTGGCAATAACCTCTGCGATGTGTTATTTTCTTCAATAAAATTGTTCAATACTGATGAGAGTGACTGGCTTGACTCTGGCATGAAATTAGGGCGGTTTTTTATTCTTTTAAAAAATCTGCTCACTACATATCCAGCAAGATAATGTAGTCGATCCATTTCTTTGGCACTAATTGGGGAATGAGGTTTTTGGCAAGACAATTGCTTCTGTTTCTTGAAATAATGTCTCCAAGTTTTTTGGCCATTACTGTGCACATTGGTGGGGGCAGATCTGGTATTAGTGTACCAGCGTTTATCACAATTTTCCAGTAGAAAAATGAATAAAACTTCTCACCATCAGTATATTTTTTAAAAAGGCAAAAGCGATTTTTTGTTCATTGAGCAGGTGTTCACTTGGTTGAAACTGGCAATCAGCTATCGTATCCCGCATGGTTTTTGGGTAGCATTCATTTTGACACAACTCATCTTTGGTTTTCACGACAAGATCAAATAAAACAATTGACGTAAGCTCACATGTTGCGCTTCCATCAGCTTCCTTGGTGCTTCTCTCGCCAAATTTTTCTCTGGTGTGTCAATTTAGGCCGTCTTTTGTCTTGTAACATTTATTGCATTTATCGCAAGTAAAATACACTGAAACCTCTTGAATGTTCAAGTCCTCTTCCACAGCGCTAGTATCTTCCTGGAACATTTGATCCATCAGTTCTTCATCCAACATTTCAACGAAAATTTCCGGAGTTTCTCCTCTGACATGTGCATCCGCCGCCATTGTGAGGCAACATTGTAAAGATAAATTTTATTTCAAGTTCGCTTGGAGAACAAAAAAACAGAACATAAGGCCTCTAGACCAGAGTTTTTTCTATTGACTATGGTTCCATGTCATGGTATTCTACAAAATAACAAAGGATGACTTAGCAACTAACTTCCACCTGAACCCAATAAACTACCTTGCAGTATTACATGACATTAGTATTTTCAATATAAACTGTGAGTGAATTTCTAATTTGAGTAACAAGCTTAGTTTTCAAACCGTGGCAATCTCCTTAAGCTGTTCCATAGCTGTAGAGAAGCTGTTTGATTCAGGGACAGCTAACTCTTTCACTGGTTCCAATTCCTGAATAAGGAAGGTTGCACATCAATTACCAATTGCTCAACTGCTCTAATTCTCTCTTCAATAAAATTTGAAATTAAATGTAGAAAAAACATACAGAAATTTCCACACCCATTAAGCTCAAAAACTGCAGCTATAAAGCTGAATCCTTTAATCAATTGAGATAAATTGCACTTTTAATATAAATTATCTTGTATTACGAAAATTACAAAATATTGATTGGGCAGACAAAAATGAGTCAGAAACGCTCAAATCAAATATATAGCATAATTGTGACAACATTCATTTGGCAATTAGAAGCAACACTTTAAGTAATAACACTCAATTTAATGTCTCAATTCTAAAGCTAAATTGGCAAATGATGAAAGATACCTGGGAATGCACTGGCGTCAAATTTTCAAGTTGGCTGTTCTGGGTTCTCAAGGAAAAATCTCTATAAGAATCCAAGATTAGATCCAATTCTTGAATTCGCATACGAGGGTTGCCGGCATTGGGGGACCGGAAATCCTTCAGAGGCCACCACAATGGTCTGTCCTCGTCCTTCCACAGCTTTCAATGACGTTGTCCACCTTTTTAGCAAATAGATAGAGACAAAAAGAATTTATAGATCCTTTATATTTCTTGTTTAAATGCTAAATAAAGATTAAGAAGTGAGAGATTTTTAAACTTCATACCTACTTTTTACAATTCTGCCTATCAGTTTGCATTTGTCCCCAAAAAGCAATTGCAGATATGTCTTCTGCCCAGCAGTTAGAAGACTTACGATATCATCATCTACATCTAATGAAAAGTTGCCATATTTTATGTATGAGTTAAGTTTAAGATGCTCTTGTACAAATTTAAGTAATATGGAATGTAGCTTTTAAGTAATTGCAACAATCTCAATATAATGGCTTTGAAAAACTATTTTTGATGAACTTAATTCTATAAAATAAATCTGAACAGTAAAAGTAAAAGTATGTATGCATATACATACATTTATATACATATACATATATATATATATATATATATATATATATATATATATATATATATATATATAGGTATGAAATGTTTAAAAATATGACAGTTATAACTAACTTGAAAAAACTAGCATGCACTCCTTCCTTCTCACGCTCATCATCTGTGTGACGGCGCTTCACTCCACTAGATCTCTCTTCCAGCCCTTTTATTGCAACTCCCATGAACTTTTTTTGGATGTACTCATTGGATGTTACACCAAGTGGTTCCAATGCATTTGATAATGTGAAGCCTTTGTCTGCTACGATTGAGTCACCTGTACTCCACAGCTGGGGGTTGCTGATGCCACTCCATTGGACAATTTTTTTGTCATATATTGACCCTTCAAACAACTGGCTAAGGAATGTAATGGTTCCTGATGGTGAGATTCCAATCAAGCCGTTTTATGTTACATGGCTCTTGTATAGAAGCTTTGCATTGATGTCATTTCTAACGTAAGTTCCCGGATACGCGCGATCTTAGAGGTATAAAGACTTGGAGGCACCATTCAGAAAGATCATCTGTTTTGCGCTCTATTCGAATATTCGCATTTCATAGCAGGTGGTATAACGCCGGAAAAGGACGGCAAAAGCAGCAAAAAGCGACAAAAACACTGATCAAAATTACGTAGATAGTTTGGAAGCTAAGGAAAAAGAGAGATATTTGTCGAAAATAGAGCAAATCGATGGAAAAGGTCCGTACCAGATAATGATTTGTCAAGTGACTGGAGCTGCCTCCAAGCTGTAACATATCCAGATATGGTTAATTACCTACTGTTCACTCCAACCCGGTAACCTGCGACAGGTCTGAAATGCAACAACGGCTTGGAGGCCTATAACCAGATGGTCTGTGGGTGGGTTCATGATGTTGTTTCAAAAAAAGTTGAGAGGAAGTGCCTCGTGAAAGCAAAGGTAAGTAGTTTTAGGCCCACTACGTCATTTATCCATTTCATATTTGATTCTCCTTTTTGAGATTTTAATTTTGCAGGTGCTGAATTTTCAGAAGTTAAATGAGAAGCCATTGCAGCCATGGGCTGTTGCAGAGATGGATGGTAGAATTTTGAGTTATGCAACTGCAACTGTGTCACCAGACTAGGAGAAACTTGTACACATGTTGCTGCCCTATTATTTTCAATTGAAGCAATGGTTAAAATGAGAGATTCAAAGACTGTAACCCAAGAAAAAGCCTATTGGCTTCTTCCAAGTGCAATGAAAAAAGTAGAGTATAAAGAATGCAAAGACATTACTTTACATCAGCAAAAAGTATGAAGAAGAACCTTGACAGCAATATATATTTTGTTAGCCAAGAATATACAAAAAAACAAGCAAAACATCTGGAAAAGAAATGCCCAAGCATACCAGTTCCATCTGATGAAGAACTTAATACTCTTTTTGAAAAATTGCATACCGGTGGCGCAAAATCAGCAATTCTTTCACTGATCAAGCCATTCTCTGAAAACTTTGTACCAAAGTTAAACTCAGATGAATTCTCTCGAATTCTAACTGCCTTGAAAGATGAGCACACTTTTTCCATGAATTATGCAGACCTCAAAATTAATTGTCAAAAAGTTGTGAGGGGCATTAATGTGACACAGAGCCAAGCGCAAGTAGTGGAAAAGGCTACCAGAGAGCAGTCCTGTTCCAAAGTTGGTTTCGTTTTAGGGCTGGCCGCAATACTGCTTCACAAATGAAAGCTGTTTGTTGCACAAACCCAGCGCAACCATCACAGAGCTTAATAAAGAGTATCTGCAATCATGAAGCAGGAGCTTTAGAGAAGGAATTGCATCACGAAGAGATTGCTTTTGATGATTAGTTCTGGACCAAAATTACAGAGGAATCCCAACATATCTACGTAAATGCTATATTCCCAGAGGGTCCCCCAAAAAAGAGTCATGGATTACACAAGGCAGCTCTGACGAATCAAATACTGCTGATGCTGCACAGGCACAAAATGTTACTCTTGATGGGAAATGTTACTCTTGATGGAAAAGTATCGTGCTACTGTAAGCAATCTGAGTTTCAAAAAATAATTGCATGTGACAATCCTGAGTATCACATCAAGTGTTTTCATTATAAATGTGTGGGTATAAAATGTACCCCAAAGCATAGATGGTTTTGTCCAGATTGCAGAAAACTTTCAAAAAATTCACTCCAAGAAAAGGAAAATCAAATGATACTCTAAACGACAAAGCACTCATCATCTAAATTATGTAATATAAGATCTCGTTTTTAAATTTTGGATTTTTTATTTTTATAGATTTTATATTTAATATTTTACATTAAAGGCTAACTTTGATAGAATATTTTGGAGAACCTGGGCAGAAAACGGTTTCTCATTAAAAACATTTATTGTGGGTTCCATTTAGATTCATGTTGTAATAAGCTAAAAGAGTTACAAAAACTTGCAGCCAATTGAATCCTGGATTTTGAAAGCCCTATATGCCAACACAATGTCCCCGGGCAAAAGTTTGTTCAAAAATTCACAGTTTGCAGTCATGTATTTGTCACTGGCCCTACCTCCCCAACCATTTGAAATAAAAAACTGTGCCCTGTGGAGTGATTCCAATCAAGTTCTTAATAGTATTATGGTGTTTGTAAGATGCCCATGTTTCTGCACGTGCTTTTAGATTTGAAGGCCTTTCAATGAAAATGTGAATGCAGTCAATAATGACAGTAACTTTTAAGGCCAAAATGCTCTTGAAACTGCAAAAGCATTGTTTTCCACAGAAGGTCACAAGATCAGTGGCTTCATCCTTATAAACATAATGTCTATCCTTTCTGCCAGCATTCTTGAGACTGTTGAGCTTGACAAATCAAAAAGATATACCAGAAAGAAATTTGAAATATTGAAGCGCAACTTCATCAGAATCATAATGAGCATCTGAAATCCATTAAGGCTTTTTCGTGTGCTTAAATAGGAACGGAGATAACTGTAGAGTGTGAAAAGAGTATGCCATGTTTATAATCAAATAAAAATAGATTCTTTTAATTGTTATCCTTGAAAGATGGCACATCAAAGTTGTTATTCTTAGACTTGATTTTTTCCTGTAGTTGAATATTTTCTGCCCGAAGAACCTGCAATGATTTCATGACTGTCAATGTGTCACCAACAATATACGTTTGGGAATGAAGATCATTAGTTAAGCAATTGGTCTCAGTACCCTCTAAATTATCACTTAGACCTTCATCCCATGTTTCTGTCTCTGTAACTTTTCTCCGTTCTTCTCCCCTTTGACAACGCTAAAATCTCCTGGTAACCAGGAAATTTCCCCCTGACTTTTGGGCAGCTTTCATGGGCACCATATTAAAAAACATCAAGTGAACAAATCTCTCAAGAAATACTTGACGTGGAGAAGTTAAACGAGGAGAGGGGGGGGGGCTTTTTTGGGTGGTTGATGAATTAAAACCTTCCTATGGGGTACAGATGCAAAATTAATTTCATAGCTTTCACATTTTAAAGTTTATTGTTAGTTCAACGTGATTCACAAGTATTTGTTAAAAACCAGTACCAAATATCCTCCACAGCTCATAAAAGGAACAGACATTGACGAGAGACAATCGACTACTGAGGCGACAAGTTTATCCGATGTTGCATCCACTTCAACTGCAATAGTAGACACAGAAAGCTAGATAAGCGACTCTGTTAAACTTGATAAGCCTGACCAAAAAGATCGTGATTTTGGGATTCACTGTACACCCGGTTTGTGATGCCCTCAAAAACAAGCTTCCCAATACGCTGCATGGACTTCGTGGCAGCATCGGTACTCCCTTCCACCAACAAGAAGCCCAGTTTTACACTTACCACACACACACCTAAGAATTAATAACAATCAAAATATAAACCAACCCCTGGCCATTTTCGTTCTGGCTAGTAATATTATAACTTCGCCCACAAAACTCATCAGCCTAGGCTAGGCCTCTTTTGGAAAACTTTTATCAAGCTATAGTACCTGAAAACAGCCACGATGCAAAGCGAATACGGAATTTCTAATTTCAAAACTCAATGACGATTAATCCTACTCACCATTCATTCAGAAGACCTTCAATGATTCAGATAAATCTGTAAGACTGAACGGTGTCCAAAGTAAGATCGGGAAAAGGTTCACTCCCTTCGAACCAATGGTCTTTGATGCTTTCAGGGGAAGGAATTTGCACACCATCAACTAATGTTGATTTTTCAGAAAATTCAATATTCGTTTTAAAGTGCCCCTTCACCTTGGAGGAGTTTATGAAAACAAAAGACCAACGAACATAGGAAGTTAAAAAACCATTCTCCGATGTGTAATTGCAAAGGAGTTCAGAAATATAGGGCTTTTATTTCACACCACTCGCGATGCAGTACCGCATTAGGGGGGAATGAGCCTTAGATACGTCATTCAGGGAACCCATATTGTAATCGTATTTGGAAAAGACTGTGTTGGTGCGTACTTTGTTCAATCTTTCCAATATTTTACTATGTCTTCTTCCGAAAGTGACTTGTCTAATGCGAATGGTAGTTATAAATATGATCTGAAGATAACTATGCTATATACAGGCGCGGATCCAGCGAAAAATTTGACTGTCGCACAAGACCACATACGGGTCAAAGGTCGTGGTCAACAGAAATTTTCTGAGCCACGCCCTATGGTTTTTCACCACTTACTGAATTTCATTTCCTGCTACTGCCAGTGAGCTAGCTATGTATAATTAGTTTTCATCAGCTTTATTAAAAAATATTTTACAATACACAATCAAACAAATTGATTTAGCCAAAGAATCAGCTAATTCAAATATTTATAATTATCAAAATGAATGGAGGCCAATGCATTTGCAATAAAGAATGTTATATATGTGTTCTCTTTGAATAATGTGGCTCTTCAGGCAGGGCTACTACTTTTGATTTATTAATTGAAATATCATTTATATTGTTCCTTGATATCATGTGGCATCAAATCTGATTGCAACCTTGGATTTCTTTATAGAAAGGAAGGCTACTGATCAAGTGTTTTTAATGAAATTCTTCATAACTAGGGAGATAATTTTAGGGATTGTATGGAGATTGACTCATTATTCTTTAATTGTAGCTGGGACTGGGGAACAATTCAAAAGATCCCCCTTAGACCTAATTGTAACAATCTTTTGCTAAAGCTGGTAAACCTGTAGATTTGATTACTCAATGTGCAAATGAGGTCTTTAGGGTACACTTTACATGGAATATCCCAGTAATGAATCCAATTTAACCTAAAGGATAATCTATTTGAGAATCAAAAATATTAGAAATATTTTTTAAGAAAAAGAATTGGACAAGGTTCGTGCCCTATAGCCCCCTTTAGGCGCAATTTTTTGGTGCTTTCAAAGCTATTTCATTTATATTTGTGCCATTTAAAACACGTTTGTGGCTCCCAACCTCCTGCCTCCCTGTCTCATGAAATACCCTGCAAGAAATAAACAGTAGCTGGAATGTTTGTGGGCATAGAGTTAAATCATGCAGGTCTCCCTGGCCTCCCACTTTTTAAAGGCAGACTAAAAAGAAATAGAAAGGATTTCGTAAGTAAAAAAGAAACAAGGACAAGTACTCTATAGTTCTTGTGAGTGATTTGTAAGATATCTCTGGAATGACAGGTGCTGAGCATAGAGCTTTTTTTACCTCAAACCATGAACCATGGTAGTGGCCTTACTAAATCCTTTCTCATCTTCACATGTTGCTCCTCTCTCTTTTGAATCCAAATTGCCAGGCCGGCGAGGCTCTTCATTCTTTTGTAAAGTTTTCGAACCCTATAACATTACTATAGTGCATCAGATCTCCCGAGAAATTAAGGAGATTCCCTTTACAGGAGTCAATCGATTTGGTTCAAAATAACAGACGATCCATTTCTCAGAAAAGAAGGCTGTTGTTGTCAGACTCTTCGAGGAAGCGATGCGCTGGACAGGCAACAGCCTCTGTGAAGTACTTGACGCACACTGACGCACACCTGATGCACGGTATAGAAAAACCTATAGGTTTGCCACTGTGCAATAAGCTACCTCCGCGTTGGACATGACGCACAAAAACAATAGCTGATCTGGATGGTCTCAAAAACAATGCAAAAAAGATGTCCGCACAGCCCAATAATGTATGCGACTGACGCACATTGTTCCTTTAATTTATGCCACTAGATATACAGAGTGGATGACAAAAGAGATAGGCAGGAGAATTTACGTTTTAATCAACCCTCACCAAATAGCTGTTTACGGTTGGTAAGGAGAAGAGAGCCGTAAAAGATAGCCCAGCGAGCTTTTCTCTTGCAATTTTGAGTGATTATCTGCAAAATGTTGAATACGACCCCGTTGCGACGAAGAGTACGTTCGAAATTATGAAAGGGCTACTCAGGAACATCGAGAAGAAGAAAGAACAATATCAAGGTGTTTTGAAGGCACAGAACAAGTTGACTCTTGGTGGGATTTTAGTTACAGACTTACCTCCTAGAAACCGTATTTCTACAAACCGGAAGAGATAGGCACAGACAAAAGTAATGACGATGGATTCGAATGTGGGCATGAGTGTTTTATCATATCATATTAATGTGTTTGGAATCTAGTTAAGTTGAAATGTACATGTGATCCTTAGATACTTAAATACCGAAATACGAGGTGCTAATTTAACCAATTTACACCAAAATCGAAGTATATAGATCAGAAAGTGAATACCTAGAGATATAGTAAATAAACGTTTATGTTAAATAGTTACGGAAAACTGCCTAAGATCTATAAGGATTATGCCTTTTTTCTTTAGGTGCAAATGTGGAAACTGTGCTGTAGATAAACTTGTCAATGCTAGAGAGTGCAAATGCTGCACTGAAATTGAAGATTGCATGACTTCATTGACAACTATTGAAGCAAGGCAAGATATTGGCGAACAGGCTCCAACATGTGTGATTGAGCACCCTGGGTTTAAACCAGTGTGCCTCAATAAATGGTCCTTAGGTGTGATAGCACAAAGCTTTAAAGAGGGAATGAAACCATTTTTTATGCGTTTAATCGATTTCTCCACCCACAATTGTGTAGGAAAAATAGTTCGCATTAGCTATTTCAAGCAAGAAGACTATTAAAAACAAACTTAAACACCGCTAAACTGACGATAATTTTTCAACCAAAAAATGGCGAAGGGGGACTAGACACTAGCGAGCTGTGACGTAAAGTTATGGACAGGAAGCGCGCATGTTCATGATTCGAGGACAACAAATTTTCTGGCAGAGTTGGCGATCGCATGTGTAGTTTTTGAATTTCAATTCTCACCATATCGGACGAAAGTGACACTAGCTCAGGAGTTTCCGAAGAAGAAGAGGGGCAGTTGATGTTTACTGTGTTCCTGTCAGGCCATACCAATTCGGCAGACACGGAATCAAGCAGCAACGAGGATAACCTAGGTCACGACGGCCTAACCCCGGCAATTTTGCGAGAGCAATACGAACAAAAAACAGAAGTTAGTTCATGGTAAGTTTATTTCATAAATGACGAATATATGTTTAAAACTCGTTATCTTTAGTTTAAATGATGTCTAAATACTGTAGGTATCAATGAAATTAGCAAGCGTCATGTACAGTGCCTAGGCCAGGCCCGGAGGGTCGCACCATCGTAAACTTAATTGATTATGACTATGGCATTATGGCTTTTTTTGCAGGTGTAGATGGAAATATGAAATTTATCATCTTGTTGGTGCTTTGGAGTGCAGATGCTGCACTGGGTTAACTTATATTGGACGAAAGCATTAAACAAATATGTATTGCACAACATGAAAATTTCATTGCCATGTCAAATACAACTGTGTTTCGGAATGTTGGCCCACTGCGAAGGGACAGACAGGAGTAGTCACAGGAAGGCAAGCCTACACGAGTAAGTAACAAAACAAATTATCTTATTTAATGAAGCAAGTCATGTATATGATTGATAGTTTTAAAAGGAAATAGTTTTGGCAGTTTTATTTAATCAGATATTTGAGAGCTGTAATCATTTCTACCATGGATTTTCTTTTGTTTACAAGTTCAACAAGTTGTCAAATCTCCCCAGTATTACAGTATTAAGTATTACAGTTTGGTGGATAATATTACCTATTATGTGACTTGTTCATACCTTTTGTACCATATAATTATGCAATGATGTCATCATGATAGTTTTACCTAATGTTTCCTCTTGTTTCATTGGTTACTCTTTCATAGTCATAATTTTCACACATTCTATTTCTCCCTCATTTACAAATTATTCTTCTCTGTCTTCGAATTCATCCTCATCTCTTTCTGGATTCCACTCCTCATCATTTTCAGCGAAACTTTTGTAGGAATCAGAATCACTGTCTTCCTCTTCAACTTCCATGTTTTTCCCGGGCTTAGTTGGCTGTCCTTGTTTTGACTCTCTGAATTTCTTTATTTTACATTTAGATAATTGATTGCCTACAAACAAAGCATAAATGAGAAAAGGGTTACAAAAAGTAATTTATATGGAAACGAAATGGAATTTAAATTTGGCATATCAGCAAATGTTATTGTGCAAAGCGAACTTACATTATTTTGACTTGTTAATTTTCTTTTCTGTCTCATTATTTTCAGATTTTTGCGATCCACTCAAGTTTTTCAATCTCAAGGTTTTCACCTTGCAATCTTGACAGGCTAAACTTGACACATCTGGAAATGAAGTTGCTTCCATGCTGGTTTCTGTAAAGACTGTCTGCCATTTATCATTTTAGAAGATGTTGGCTTCGTCGAATAATTGCTCTTGAATAGTTCCATTTGTGTATCCGCAACAGAAGCCACATTGTATTGTATCTCTTACACCCTGAAAAACAGAATGTGAATTTGGCCACTACATTTATGGAATCCATGGGCGTCACCAAAGGGGGTTTGATAGGTGTGGTACCCTCCCCTACATTGGTTATTTTTGCTAGGAAACTTGCTGGATACTCTACCTGCAACTTTTTTGCAACAATTATAACATACTAACATTTGAAACAGAAACATAAAAGCAGCCTTTATGTGAGAGTATTTATTTTTTGACCACACCCTTAATGAGTGAGATACACCCTTTTTGTCAGCAAGAACTAATCCTTTTGGCTGCGCCCTGGGTGAATCTATACAATTTGATAAATGTTCTATATGCATATATGTATTTTGTAACCCTTTCAATTGGAAGGGCTCAACTTTGTAGAAGATACAAAATGTTGTTTTTTAATTGCAATGCCAACATTCTAAAAAATATGTCACAATAAACACCAATTTTTTGTTATGAAAACTTTTATCACGTTGAGATTTTGATAAAACCAATTGTTTTGTTTAAATAGACAAGAAGTAGCGAGTTGTGTTTACTTTAATTCTGTTGTACCCAATCTACTTATTTTGAGGGGGAAGATTTAAACGCGAGCTCCACATTTATATATTGTAGTTGACCTTGTCATTTTATGAATCGTATATTTTGCTTTCTTTACACATTAATTAGAGGAATATATTGAAAATGAAGTAGGCAAAAAAATTAAATCTTACCTTTCTTTTTTCCCGTTTAGACTGAGAGGTTGAATTTCCTTCATTTCTGGTATAATCTCAGAACGTATAATGCCAGAACAGCATCTCGTTGTAAAAACTTTTTTGTTTGTGTAACGTCGTCCCCCTCTAGTAGACTAGCTACGCTCCTTGTATAGCAACCTGGCTCAAAATGATCTGAGCAAAGGACGGGGTTTGAAAAGTAGCTTTGGTTAAAATTTGCCCTACGCTTTCTAACCAATTTAGTTCACTGCCGGCGTACAGTAGGGTCCTTTGGAAAGCGATGGGTGTTTAAACCCTTGGTATAACTGTCATTACAACAGCTTTTTATTGTCTAGAGTGTGTACAACACATCGTAGACCACCACGAACCTTGGTTTTGTTACCTGGCTCCATAGCTAATCTAAAGTTTCAGTACGTAGAAACGGGATGTAAATATTACGAAACGCCGCGCGTGTCCATAACTTTACGTCACAACATTCAAAACGAGGCTAGTTAAACAGGGCGCACCGGTGCCACTTTTTGATTGAAAAACTGAAGTCAGTATTACCCTCGTAGTTTAGCCAAAATTTCTCTAAACACATTGAAATTCTGTGTTATAAGGTAATTCATTACAGGGATTCAGAATTTAAAATAAAAAAATTTGGTTTCATTTCCTCTTTAAAAAAAGAGACAAAACAAGATACAGGCGTACTGGATTTGAGAATAAGTAAGTGCATTTTCTTCAAATTTTAAGAACATATTGCACCTTCACAAGTATACATATTCAAAGTTAACAGAATTTTTATATACAGTTAGCACAGTTTCTATTTTCCTTTGGGCTAAGGTGGTTGGGGGTACCTTAGATTTTTTTCTTTTTTTGAAAAAAATCTAATGTGTGATTGTTTTTTAAATGATACAATATATTTAATTCAATTTTGCCCCAGGTTCGTACGAAGTATCTCATACAGATCCTTCACTAGACTGATACACGGTCGTCTTGGAAACAGTAGAATTCCCTTGCAGGCCTGTGCATATAATGCAATAGACCCCTTTCACAATTACGTCACTCAGAGAGGCAACTGATGTAGTTCCGTCTGCTTTCATACAGTGCGGCAAGGATCAACAATCATTGTATTTCATTTAGATTGAATTAAGTTAACACTCCATCGTTAAAATGAGCAGCGAAGACAGGTCAGATATAGGTAAAGATATACCAAAGAAGAAAAGGCGATCATTTGGACGTCAATGTGCGGCATACGGATGTTATAGCTACTTTTATAACTCCGATTGATCTTGAACTGGCCTACATTTCTTCGCCTTTCCTAAGTTGAATCCTGAAAAGCGCCGCTGGTGTTCTTTAATAAAGAGGATTGATGGTATGGATGGTTTTAAGGTCAGCAGCTCAACCTTTTTGTGTGAAAAGCATTTTGCACCAGCTGATATAAAGCGAAACCCGAACCATTGGCGACTTGTTCCTGGTGCTGTACCCTCATTGAATCTTGTGACTGGTACTGACCCCTCAACCACAGTCAAATACAAAGCGCGAAAGCCTCCATCAGCACGTTTTGAAGTATTCCCCAGTTCATCTCAGGATAAATTTTCACAATGTTCAAACTTTGGTGGTGAAACTGATACAGAGCCTTTTGAAGAAGAACTTTCCATATCAACTGTGTCAATATCAACACAAACTGATTTTTCTTTTGTCAGTTCCCCAGCATACCTTCCAATGAATTTAGAGGAGATGGATAATGATATAATGAAATCATTCATCAAAAATGACACTCTAAAGTCAGAAGCTCAAGATCTCTCAGCAAAAATCATTGAATTCGGTAATGAAGTGGAACAACTGGAGTTGCAGCTTGCTCAAGTATTATATCTTATGTTGGCCCGCAAGTAAGTGTAAAGATCGGGAAAGAAACTCCTTGTATATCTCTTGAACATAACATCAACCTTCACTCGGCTAGTCCGATATACAATAATTAGATACTCAAACAATGGTGTCCATAGGGAGTCCATAACATCAAGTTAAATTGTCTCTTTTCTCCATTGTAAAGTTAAAATCTGATAGCTCTGCAACAAGATTTTATACTGGTTTCCAAAACTTTCCCACAGTGATGTCAAAATTTGAGTACTTTGAGCCTAAAGTTAAGCAAATGCAATATTGTCGGGGTTACAAATCTTCTCAGAGCTCTGATGATCATCACAGCAAGTCTTCATGTGGTCCAAAACGCTCTCTTACACATCTGGAGGAATTCATTCTTGTTCTGATGAGACTAAAAGTCGGTTTATTTATTGATGATTTGGCTGATCGTTTTGGAATTTCTGCCAGTCAGGTTTAAAAGATCTTTACGACATGGATTTGTTTCTTATACCACGAACTCCCACTACTTTTCAAACCACCTTTACAAGAGCTTGTTCGTCAAACCATGCCAAGCCATTCAAAGATTTCCCAACAACAAGATTAATAATTGACTGCACAGAAGTCTTTGCAGAAGTTCCATCATCTATGAAAGCACAGTCACAAACATGGTCCAATTATAAGCACCACAATACGTGGAAAGTTCTAGTTGGCATATCTCCCTCTGGCTTAATTGCCCTTGTCTCGAAGTTATGGTCTGGCAAGGTCTCTGATAAAGAAATCACTCTCAAGTCAGGTGTTTTAGCACTTCTTGAGGATGGCGATACCTTATGGCTGACCGTGGCTTTGATGTCAAAGATATTCTTCCTCCTAGTGTGACCTTAAATATCCCACCTTTCAAAGGTAAACGAGCTCAGCTCCCAGAAAATGAGACTGAAGAAACTGCCCGCATTTCTTCTGTACGCATTCACGTAGAACGTGCCACTGGAAGGGTTAAAAAATATCATATCCTTGACGGTGTTCTACCATTATCATTGCATTCGACTGCTAATCAGATTGTAACTGTTTGCTGCCTACTTACTAATTTTTTACTATTTTTAGTAGAGCCTAATGATAATAATATTTACTTATATTCATATATATATACCAATATATAATATGATATAATATAAAATAATATGATATAATATAAATATTATATATATTAATATATATCTATCTTTGTTTAAGCCATCTTACTTCTATATTCTTTGTGTGCAGTTTATATTTCGTAAATGTACCAATACTGTCAAACATACACAATGTTACATGTATTCTATGTGTATAGTATACAATGATATTATGTAAAGATAATACATGTACCAATACTGTTGAACATACACAATGCTACATATATTATATCTGTGTGGTATATAATGATATTATGTAAAGAAAATACATGTGCCAATACTAATGAACATGCACAATGTTACATATATTCTATGTGTGTGGTATATAATGATATTATGTAAAGATAGTACATGTACCAATTATGTTGAACATACACAATGTTACATATATTCTATGTGTGTGGTATATAATGATATTATGTAAAGAAAATACATGTACCAATACTAATGAACATGCACAATGTTACATATATTCTATGTGTGTGGTATATATGTAATGATATTTTGTAAAGATGATACAAAATTTTTATTACTGTAGAATATATGCAATGCTATATCTATTCTTTATGTGTGGAACAACTATATTATGTAAAGGTTATAGACATATCAGTACTTTAGAACATAAACAATGTTCATATGAATATACAAAAATCTTAGAAAAAACTATTAAAAAGGCTTTCAGAAATTGAGCATTGCAAGAAGGATCTTTTTACTGTGTGTATATTTTAATTATAACAAAATTCGTTTGGATTTATCAAAATGTATCCAATTGCCATGTAAATATAATTTAAATCCATGTTTCACTCGCTTGGTGAAAAATTCTGGAAGAATTGCTCTGCAGTAGAAGAAATGTAGCCTTGGTAGCATGTAAGATAGAACAAACTCTTCATCATATGGTATTGACTCCACAAACAATGGCTCACCCCCACCAAACCAAACAACAAAATCATCCTGCTTCAAATCAGCACAAAACATTTGGCCTTGGACTTGATAGTAGTATCGATGTTTGCGCTTGAGCTGGATAGTACCTCCTTTATTCTCCAAGAAGAACTTCTTGTCTTTAAGTGCATCCTGTAGAGAGGTGTTGAACTTCGAGAATGGACACTTTATTTCAAGGCCCCATCTAAAGATGCACCAAGATAGGGAAAAGAAGAAGATAACTGCAGACCAGTTTCAGAAACAAAGACATTGAGGCCATGCTCTTTCATGTACATTGTGTAGACTGCAATGACATGTCCTTCATATCTCTTGCCATGGCTGGTTGCTAAGGTTGAGAAAGACTTGTAGAACATAGATTTTATTCTGGAAGATGGCTCAACAAGGTTTACAGAAGCAGTGTAGAATTTTGAGGCTGTAAGTCGATAAAGACGATACTCTATCCATTTGCTGTTGGAGGACTGACCACGGGTCACCTTCTCAATGCAAGAAATCTCTTCAACAGTTAAAGACAGGTTGCGACAATAAATGTCCATCATATCTTTAAAGGATTGCTGTGAAATATCATAGCACTCATTAAAAGAGACTGCTTCACATAAAAATGGATCTTGAGCATCAGCTGCTTTAGGTGAAGCACTGTCAGTTGCAGGAAGATCAGATGCTGAAGCTGGATTAAAACCAAAGAATCCACTGTTTGGCATGAATTTTGCTAACTTTGTCTTTAAAATTTCAAGGTCACTAGTGTTCACTGTTCTATGGCTGGTAATACGAGGGTCAAATGTCAGGGGCGGCGGGGGGGTGGTATTAAAGGTATTAGTCTAATACCATTTTTTCAGCCAATAAAATAGTGGCTGCTGTTGTACGCGTAAATGTTGTAGAATAATCAATTCGAACTGAAATACCCCTTATATTCGTAAAGCCACAGCCGTAAACAAAAATTGCTCTTGGTCTGTCTTTATCATGGTGATGAATAAGTTAATTCGTCTGCCTTTATAATCTTGCGTCATTCCTAATTGGCATTGACATATTTTCTATAGCGATTTCTGAAGCCTCCTGACTTAAAACGTGCCGCTACCCTTTCACTGCTAGTGAGGCTGTATGGTATTAGTTTCTTGTCTCTAGTACCATAAGTCGAACTTTGTTTGTCTTTTGGACTGTCTGTGACGCAACATCCTTTTGTTTTGCTGCCATAAAAGAATAGCCCATCTGGCTGAATGGTATTAGTTTTTCATTTCTAATACCCTGGTGGCCGTATCGTTTACATTTCCAATCGACCAAAACTGACTGTTGTTGAAATGGATCGCGTCGTACAACCTGGTTATCTCAGGGGTGTTTCTAATATCTTCTCCCTATTATCGTCGCAAAGAAGTCTAACACACGAGCAGCGTCTTCAATTGAAAAAAGACGAGAGACCCTGTCCTAAAGTAACGTTGAAGAACAGGTCATCGGACTCAGTCTATGAAAGTTTTTCCTGGGTTTGTGGAGATGCAGAAAGGAACGCATACTTCTGCTGGCCTTGTCTTGTTATGGGTGATTTATCAACGGTATGTATCTCTGTTTAATCCTAAGTTAGTTCAATATTGAGACAATTCTGAAATTGAAAATCATGATACATTTTAAATTGTTATGAACTGGACAGTATTTTACTGATTTAAGTTAATTAAGTTAATTGAACAGTATTTTAGTGCATTTCAAGTAAAATTTGCTAATAAAACCCCAGGTTGGAAAAGAGCACACAGACCGCCCACAACACCCCATGGTATTAGAATCGCAAAGCTAATAACTTGGGCTTGCAGTTTGAGGCTGGCGGCCGTTGACTGTTGCGGCATTTTGCTCTGAAAAAATCAATGGTGTGGTATAGGTATAAACTCCGTCGGGTCTATCTGTAATGATTTTCTGAAAATCTATATTATTTTTATTACACTAAGTAGTAATTATTATATGTAAGTAATTATATGTGGATATTTGTTTTGGTTTTATGTATGTATATATTTATGACTTATGTTTTGGTTTAAACATAGACTATGGTTTAAAACCGCATCTGGTTTCCTTCAAATTAAAGCCGCTCCATTCAGTTAAAAATCACATTCTGATTCTGATATTGATACAGAGCGGTTTGCATTAGCATAACATCTTGTCCATGTTTCTCAAGTGGGTCTCTTTAAAAAACCCTATAAGCATCTAGACTCAAAGTGAGAGTGGCTGTCAAAAAGTTATAAATACTCAGCCCCCCCCCCACACCTTTTTACAAATCAAGTAGTTATAAAGCTACAGTAAATGGGGAAGAAGCCTTGGCCCCCTACTTTTGCTAGTCTTCCCCCCCCCCCCCACTTTCAAATTCGTGGCGTGGCGCTGATACTTCATGCTTCTTATACATCCCTGATTTTACAAGTTGTTTGGTTTTTCGATACCTTCCAAGCCCCTTGCTGCATAATAAGTTGACGTTTTTCTTCTCTATCTCTATCAGATGAGAAATGTGTTTGTTCAAGAAAAAGGTTATTCGTCTTCTGGCTCAAACTTCTGGAATCTTGCAAATCGTCATCAAGGCTCGCGGAAACATATCACCAACCATACCGCCTACAAACTTTTGGGCAATGTAGACGTAGCTTGCGCCCTTGATGAGGCTCATCGCCGTGAAGTTGAAATTCACAACAATAAAGCATCTCGATATGCTAAAATGCTCCATCATCATATAAATATATCTGTTTTACTAGCAGCTCAAGGTCTCAGTTTCCGTGGGCATGACGAATCAAAGGCCTCGTCGAATAGAGGAAATTTTATTGAGCTTCTGGACCTGCTTAGCTCCTATAGCAACGATTTAAAGGTGTTTCTTCATGAAGAACGTATAACCTACACTTCTCATGGCCCTCAAAATGAGTTAATTGAAAGTATTTACCACGAAGTGAGGGAAGAAATCCAAAGAGGATGGTAAATTCACGCTACATTGCTGTTATGATGGACGACACAAGCGATTCAAGCAATGTTGAGCAGTCAGCAATTTCAGTTAGACTTGTTAATAATTGTAATGTAGAAGAACATATGCTTGGTCTGGTTGATGCCTCCAAAGATACATCAGCAAATGGTTTGACTAAAATTCTCCTGGACACCTAAGCTCATTCAATCTTAACTCAGAAACAGGAGCAGAGAAGCTTATAGGACAGTCCTATGATGGCGCCGCAGTAATGAGTGGCCAGTTCAGCGGGGTGCAAAGACAAATGCAGGACAAGTTTCCATCCGCATATTATAACCACTGCGTTGCTCACAGAATGGCACTCTGCGCATCTAAAACTGCAGGTAGAATCCCCAAGGTCGCAGAATTTTTTAGCCAGTTGACAAATTGGTAACTTTTTTTAGATCTAGCCCAAAACGAACATCGGTTCTTGGGCACTGCTTGCCAAAACCAGGAGACACAAGATGGCTTTCTCGCGATACTACAGTGACAGCAATAGATGTATGGTATGAGAGATTGGCACTGCTTTATATGAGTTTTCAACTGATACCACCCAGAAAGCCGAAAACCAGGCTAATGCAAGGCGCCTTTGCAAAACAGATTCAAGAAATTGATTTCGTCTTTTGCTGAAACTGTATAGAAAATTATTTGATTACTGTACAAACAATAATAAAATTAATGCAAAATCCATCTTTTGACGCTATCCAGCTTGCTTCTATGCTTGACGACTTCCAGCAGGTCCTACAGTCATTTGACTCAAGTCAGACATGGGCAGATGCATTAAGCATGGATCCATCTCTGCCACATATTCGCACAAGAGGAGGCTGGAGGGGAGTCGACCAAGAAATGAATAGTTTGGAGAGCTGGAGGCAATCTCTGCAGAGAGTTGCTGCAAACCTTACGCAAGAATTTTCAGAGCAGATTCAATGGAGGTTTGAAAACCTGACAAAGTTCAAGTGGATCGACCTTGTTCATCCAGCTAAATTTGACCAGCGCAGGACGGCTACTGTCAACGACCAAAGTGCCCTAATTAGCGAGTTAAAAGAGCTATATCCATTTGTTGTACCTGATACAGTGGCACTAGAGCAGAATCTTGCAGTGCTATATCAAAACAAAGAGATCTCAGCTCTTATACGCCAGGTAGTTCGTGAAAGGGACGCTTTGGTTGCAAAGAAGAAAGAAAAAAGAAGAATTGCACACGAGGAAGTGCCATCCCAGGAAGAAAGGGCTGACAAGATCGCTGATCATGAGGAACTGGACTCCTTCGATTTTCAGGAAATTGAGATTGAGCAAATTAAAGAGGGAGTACCTAGTCTTCAGGATCTGCTTGTTATAATAAAACAGGCTGGACTTGAGGAAGCACTTCCTGAAGCAGTCCGAGTGATAGAACTTGCCGTGACAACACCATTGACCAGCGTTCATTGTGAAAGAATATTCAGCCGGATGAAAAGGATAGTATCCCCTGAAAGGTCCACAATGAAGCAAAAAAGAAAAGAGATGCTTGTGTTCTTGCAAGTTGAGAATAAAACATTAAGATTTCTTGCAGGACAATTATCCTTTAGAGACAGAGTTGTCAATAGATTCAAATCATATAATCAACGTAGATTTGAAAGATTTTCCAAAAAGTAGCTCTTGGTTTGCCTCATTAAAATTTAATTTTTAATTATATTAAATAATGATATAATTCTCTTCAGAAACAGGCCTTTTTTGTATAAAACTGTAGCATATGCTCTAGCACTATTTATAATTGCTGTCATACTTTTGTTGCGCTGACTGCCACATGGACCATAAAGGGTAGGCCATCTTTGTCCCGACCTACGGGACTAATACCAACTTAATTTTACTCCCAGCCGCCCCTGTCAAATGTTTTAGTCTTTGGGACATCAGAAGCTTCATAATTCCTCCCAAACTTAATCTTCTTTATAACAACCTCATCAATTGGAGCTGGATTGAAGGATCGAAGGGCAGAGGCATGTGGCACATTCCATGAACACAACTTTGATGTGCAGGAAACTGCTGACTCGGATTCTTGAAGTCGGTTGAAGTCGTCTAAGGCAAAGAGAACTCCACCAACATGGTTACAGTTTCCAAATCCACAAAGTCCAATGCCAGCAGGACAAGAACAGGCAGCAAAGGAAACATCACCAGAACGATTCTTCAGTTTCAAAATTACTTTATAGAGAACCTTCTTCATAGATGCCTTGACCCGAACATTTAAGAAAGTAAACTCCCCATCCTTTGCTACATCAATCTTTCTGATGAAGCCTTCAAAGAAAAATTGAAATGCTTTTAGTTTCTTGTAAGAAGTACTCTTAAGAAGGATGTGCTTGAATTTCGATGTTTGAATGACCAAATACTCATAGAGCTGCAGAGGGTGTTCCACGCAAGTCAGATGTCCAAGGAAGATGCTTGCACTGATCATACATGGCCTCAAATGTGAACTCATTTTCATGACAAAGCAGGGAAGACTCGTCTGAAATGTCACTGGTTATAGGACTAAAATTCTTTGCACGGCAAAACACAGCGTATGCTCGAAGAATAAGATCGGCTTTGACTCCGGAAGTTTTCTCCCTGTACTGCAGGAGAATATGCTTCAATTCCTTAACAGTCAGTTCGCCCAGATCTTCTAGACAATCAACCTTCTTTTCCTTTGGCAGCAAGGATTTGAATGCATCCATTTCAACTAGAAATCGGGTGGAAATCGTAGAAATATCGAGACCCGTAGAAATATAGAAACGACTTTGTGGAGATTTGTGTGTTTTCCAAAGAGGCCTGATGAGTTTTCCGCCGACTACATCAGTTGCCTCGATTTGATGCATATGACTCACTTTCAAACACTGCATGACGTAATTGCGAAAGGGATCTATTCGACAAGAATTTCCTGTTCTGCCAGGAAATGCAAATGGGTTTGAGAGTGATGCTTCCGAGTAAATCGTAGTTTCCAAAAATAAATTCTTCTCCCTGATACTTGAATACCTTTCTCAACTATATGATTTAATGTTGTTTATTGGTTGGACAGTCTACTTTCTTGTGTCCTTTCATAAGATGTTTACAAACAGAGCATTGAGGCTTTGATCTTTGCTTTGTTGCAGTTTGCACAATTTGGTTAACTGTAATGAAAAATAAGAAGTTTCTTAATGCTAAGAGATACATTGTATCTGAAACACATTATTTCATTGCAAATCAGAATTATACAGCATAGATTAAGAAAGATGCTTTTATCATTATAATATAATTTTAACTGAGGATATGTTTGATCAATGAGTTATAAAACAAATACTGACCTGGCATTTTTGGTGGTACATCAGAAGCAACAAATGATTCTCGCGCAATATGATTTTTGACACCTAGAATTCGTGGCTGTTTCTCAAATGAAGAGTTCATGGGTGGCGGTGTTTGATCTTTTAACTCATTTAAAGCATCTTGTAACCTTGTTGGTGACTTGATGGTATTACGGATGGTCTGATAAATGTCTTCCACATAATCTGTAGATGTAATTTAGAAAATTTTTATGTCAACAATCAGAATGTGAGAATCCTTTTTTCTGAAGCTATTGTCATTTGTTTTTATTTAATTCAAAATTATAACCTTAACTGTAGCAGGGTTGTATAAAAGTTTGTATTGACTCAAAATGAAATTCTGTAAAAGCAAATGTGTAATTAGAAAACTTTTAGAGAATTAAGTTTAATGTAAATTGAGAATTTAAAAAAGGAATTCTTACCAAAATTTTGCGCCACTAGGACATCACATACTGTGGCAGTACCATTTTTGAATTTTGGGTAGGCTACTTTGATCCGCACAGACCCATCCTTCTTTCTTTTTACATCGGGTTGACATTGTAATTTAAATGTATTGCAGCTAGAGCATGCCTGGAATTATTAAATTTTGATGTTTACAAATTGGGTTAAAACGCATTGTGATGGTTTTGAATATTTTATTTATATCTCATGAAGCAATTTTTAAATCTTTAAATATTTGTAAGAAACATTTTGATTTCAGGGATTCTGAATCTTTATCAAAACTGACTTGCATATTAATTTGTTACCTGCAGTACATTCCAACATATGAATAACAAATCATCTTTGGTGCAATTTGATTGACCACAATATGAAAACCTTCCAAACAGCTAGTCTGCGCATCATTTGAAAGCTTCTTTATGGCCTTTAGGAAGCCTGACTTTGTCAGGGCTTTGCAAATTTGTTCGTATCAATCAGAATCTGAAGATAAAATGACATGTTGATGAAATGTCAGACAAGTGTAAGATTTGCATTAGTATTGTACATTGAATGAGCTTCTACTTTTGAATGATTGAAGATTTAGCAATTTTCAAAACTAAACTTTTAACAACCATTTGCGCTTTCTTAAATCTGGACCATGACTGCAACTACTGAATAATGGATCTGTAAGATTCACATGCTTATTTACTATGTGGCTCAGAAACGCTTTGTACTTTTCAAGTATCACATCACCATTCCCATCCATGGTTGTTGTGGCACTCCAATAGACATGATTAACGCATGATCGTATCCACTCATTTATGACTTCACAACCCTTTTCCTTGCCAAGTTTTGTTAACATTTTATTCACTTCTGAAATCAAATAAAGAAAATTATAATATTTGCATTTTACTAATAATGGTAAGATCTGCAATTGTGTCAATAATGGAAAGAGGTTGTAAATAATAATAAACAAAAAAAGGAAACACTCCTTTTTACGTTTGCAAGGCAATAATACACAGAAAGCTGTTTAACATACTTTTTACAACATGCCAGATGTCATAACGATGACTGATTTCTGGATGGTTCTCTTGTAAAAAGCTTGATATGCCTATGTGGCGATCTGAGACGAATTTGGAAATTGAGACATTTTTCAGTAAAGTCTCTAGGCAGAGTTTGAATCCAAATAATTTCATGGCACTGCTGCTACCAGCTTGATTTCTCTGAAAGGCACAAAGTATTAAAATGGGTATTTTGTATGTATTATGGTAAAATGTATTACCAAAGGAAGTATAATACCATGGGTATTTTTGGATGATTCGAAGTAGATACTCATTTATTGCAAGCCTGAATCGCTTGTCTCATATGTTGTATATTAAAGTAGAAAATATTCAAGAACAGTCCCTTATTAAATTGTTACCTGCACAAGATCAAATGTATCACAGCCGACTGAGAACATGAATAAACAGAATAAGTGCCATATTTTGCACTGTGACCCATGCTGTCGTGGCGTGCATCTCCAGCTAGAACAACAGGATCGCTTTGTTCTTTGAGTGCCCTAAGGAGACCAGCCTGATATTCTTTCCAGTGGATATATATTGCTGGCAATAATTTTTCCTGAAAAAGAAAGTTGCATGTTAACTATTAGTTGTCAATTCACAACTTTTGTGTACTGAAACATAAGAAACTTTTGTAACTCTAACTCTAATATTCTAACTCTTTAGCCTTTTTTGTTTACAACTCTGCTTACCTGGCCTATATACATGCCCTTTTTGTAATTTTGTGTGATCCATTCAACATCTTGCCTGAAGCTTAATGTCAAAAATGAACCCTATACTGTAGGACATTTCTACAAGGATCAAGTTCCAGTCATTTCAACTAAAGAGAGCCTTTTACTTAACCAATTTTTATTGGTTCAAAGTATAGCTTAATCAATCTTCAAGCAGGGGCATGAACTCATTTTAGATTCATAAAAATTAGCTACTGATAGCAAATCTGATTAATATTTTGATATTTTTACCCTTTGGTAATTGAAGAAAGTTGTGAACGAAATTGTGCAAAGATTCATGTGATTGAAGATCTGCCTGACTTTTGAGATTGAGCCCCCAGCGAACAATGTTTACATGCAGAGCAGGAAGTTGTCAGCAGGTATGTTAGTTCCAGTCATTTTCGGTTGACTTCTATAAAGACATTCTTTCAGACATGTTGGGTTAATACAGTGGCTTCTGACAATGAGCACTGTTCCACCTTTAGTTGCTTTTATGCTAGGGCTGTCACTCTTGCAGAATAGACAGAACTTGAAGAGCAATAAGATTAGAACCAAAAATGAGATGAATTTTGGTTCTGTCCGGAGGTTTCCATCTGTAGTTACAACCTGTGTTTCAAAATTAAGTAAATTTCAAGCATATGCATCACTAAACTTGACTAAAAAATTTGAAAGATATGTTTTCTTTGCTAATTATCTGCAGAATTGCATAGAATAGTAATGTTTAAAACAAGAAACACTGCAATGTGCAGATAATAAACAGCAATGAAACAGGTGAATTAAAGATAGCTAATATTTTACCTTAGCATATGGGGCTTCATCAGAGCAAAGTAATATTATAGTAATGTGTGCAACAACCTAACCAGATTTTAAATTGGTGGGTAGTATAAAATCATATTTAACATGTTAAAAATAGTAGTGCATTTACCTAGAAGCCTCTTCTGTGTCATTTTCTATGTCGCTTTCTATGTCGCTTTCTATGTAGCTTTCTGTGTCTGAATGATCAGATGGTTCCAAAATTGACATTTCTTCATCCTCACAATCCTCACCCGTTGTTGACCAATTTTTGAGTACAGTCAAGCTTACTAAAATGTGGACTGTCAAATAAGACTCTTGAAACATATTCTGACAGCAACAAAATTTAAGCAATCAGGGTAGAAACAGAGAATAACACATCTGGCACATTTGCATGCATCCTTGGCTTGTTTAGTGACATGAAGATTCCCATAGTCTTACTTTCCAATTAAAAATTCTGATGCACGAAGCAACAAACAGAAACTCTTCAACACGTTTAAATGCCCAAGAAATAATTGACACCCATAGAAGTTCTACATTCAAGGACATTTCCAGAAGAAATGGATCACTGGGTGCCATTACTAGCACCTGATATCGTCCACGATGATACAAGGAACCTCCCCATGAATAAGGCTGGCTCAAAAACTACCCAAGATAGAGTTTTGTCTCCTGAAGCACACTCTACCTTGCCACGACAAAGCAATATAGTTAGAAAAAATGTCTTCTCTATGAAGCCAACAGCTAGTCTACTGACCAAACAAAGACCTTTGTTGCCAAACGATTCTCAACGAAAAGAATTAACTACTAGTAGAACGAAGCAAAGTCTGATTATGGACACATTTGTAAAAAGGAAACCAACAGAGGATGTCAGCAGTGTTAGTCTCATGCCAGTAAAAAGAAGCAATTCTGCAACAAATGATGTGGCATCTGCTGTATCAGAATCTTTGCCGCTTTCATCTAGCTCTGCCACATCAGCAACTCCATCCTTTGAAGTGACAGACTGCACAATTATTCTAGATGATGATATGTGCACCGATAATGTTTCTGTTGATTCTTATGCTTCTGTTAAAGGACGAATATCACCTCATGCCAAAAGCAGTTTTTTAGTAGAACTTTTATGTTAATAATGATATCTATGAATAAAAGTGTCATTTTTTGTCCCGAAATCCTTGCAGCGGCGCCACAAAATTGGTAATATGAGAGGAGTTTAAAAAATTACTGCGCATTGCAAAATGGACTGGTAGCTAGCCTTGGTTACGTCACAACAGGAACTTTTGCAGGAGATTAAACAGCATTTGAACAGGAAAAGAAGTTTAGCGGAAACAACTTATGCTTTTATTCGAAATCATGCCTGACAGGTGTGTTGTATATGGCTGCAGTATTACCAAAGACAACAATCTTGGTATATCTGTTCATAAAGTACTTTTTTTGGAGACGAGAGGCTTGAAGCTAAGAAGAGGCGGAGGAAATGGACTGATTTGTAAAGAGCAAGAGAGCAAAATGGACAGATACCAAGTTTTCTATGGTCTGTTCTGAACATTTCCTACTGACAGACTTTGACAGACCGTTTGCATCGGTACCTGTAATTGAATCTTCCTATAGGAGGGTCCTAATCACTGAAGAAATCGGTAAAGCGGTTTTCCCTTCTGTTCAAGAACCGATCAAACGCGGTGATATCTACAAGGATTTGTAGACAGGTAACTGAGTTCATTTTCAAATTTCCTACAGACAATTGATTGTAATAAACGGAAATGACATCATCTCGACCAGAAATTGATTGTTCGTGTCTCTTTCAGATGTTGAAGAATGCAGCCTCCAGCTACTGATGTCCTCACTTCTAGTGCTGATCCCATTGACACTGAACACAAGTTGGTTAAATTACCTTTGAGCGGAGAAGAGCAGTATGAGTTTGTGAAATCAACATGGGAAGAAAAGTTGTTTAAAAACGTGAAAGATCTTTTATCATTTTACAACAAAATGAATGTTATCCCATTTGTAAACGCTGTCGAAAACTATTTTAAAGAGTTGAGAAAATATCATGTTGACATGTGTAATAATGCAATTTCGTTATCTGGAATGGCGAAAATTTTTTATCAAGACATATATAACATGAAAGCATTTATTATTTGAATGAAATGGAAATGAACTTTTCCTGTCTTCGTATTCAGTATAGTTTCAAAATTGCCTTATTCTCATTTTGTAACAAACAATTTCAAACCAATTTTGGTCTAAAACCTGTAAGTGTAGTCATATATACCTTGATATTACAAAAATGGTGTAAATAAATGTCAAAATATACCCCAAGCTATCTAAATTGGTGGGGACCTCAAGTTTCTTAATTTGGTATGCGGAATTGATTCCAACTCTTCAAAGTATTCCTGCCTATGGTGTACATGCTCAGCAGACCTACGCGATGACATGTCAAAAGTTTGGTCTATGACAGACGAGAGCAAAGGTGCAAAGACTGTTGCTAAGATCACCCAATGTGCTGGTTTGAAGAGTAAAGAGAGAAAAAATCACTGTAGTCACACCCCAATTTTCGACTTCATTTCACTGACAAGGGTGGTTCCAGATAGGTTACATCTTTTCCTACGAATATCTGACCAACTTATCAACAAATTGATAAAAGATTTGAAAACTGAAGACAACATTACAAAGATGAAAAAAATTTGTGATGAATAAGGGAATACCTATAAACATTTACAGTGCTTGAAAAAGTACCTCAAAGGTATTAATATCAATTGACATTTCTATGTAGATAAAGAAAGTAAAATGTTGAAAGGAAGATCGTTCAGTGGACCAGAAAAGTTAAAAATTGTAAAAAATTAAAGGTGGCTGAGCTCTTTCCACAAAATTCTCAGGAAAAAACACAGAAAATACAAAGACTTTGGGGTGGTTTTCCTTTGTTAATCAGAGATTTGGACGAGTTAGGATTTTATAATCATGCCAAAATATTAAAATTTAACATAAACGCAAAACAATGGGTCAAAGATTACATTTCCATCCACCCAACAAAAGATGTTACACCACATATTATGGCATACCATTTCTCTGAGATCATTCAATTGCATGGCTCAATTTCTCAGTTTACCCAACAAGGACTTGAGAAGCTAGATGATGCTGTTTGCAAATGTTACTTCAGATCCACTGGTTTCAACCAACAGCTTGCCCTGAAGCAAATATTACAAAAACAAAACCGCTTGTACAGACTTGAATATGATGATTGGAAGAGGAAACCCAAATTTCAATGGAAATGCAGAAAATGCAAATCTCTGAACCATAGTACTCAGAAATGTCCTCTGTAATAATAAACATTTATGGCACTATGGTATATTTATGACAAGATTCTCACTGCACGTTTTAGAATACTTCTTGAAGTCTAAAGTTAGGTTTAAAACACTTGTGTATTGCACGTATTCAATTCTCGATGAAAAAAGGTAGGAGAAATATCTGATCCGTTTGTTACTGATTTGAAGATTTTAGCTAAAAACTGTGAATATGGTGAACTGACAGAGTCAATTATAAAAGACCGCATTGTTAAAAGGATAAGTAATGATAGCACGAGACAGAGGTTACTGAGGGAAAAAGAATTATCTCTACAAAAAAGCAATATATATATCTGCAAAGCAGCAGAGGTAGCTAGCCAACATATGAAAACATTTGTAGACTCAATGCTGACGCTCATGTAATTTCCAAGAGGCCAAAAGGAAAATTTAGAGAAAAGGAACATAAAAATTCAAGGGAAGTGAATAACAAGGAAGGTCTGTCTGGAAGATGTGGATATGTGCATGCAGGCAAACAGAACCAATGTCCAGCATTGGGACAACAATGTCATAAATGTGGCAGATTGATCATTACACTCTTGCATAATAAGAGTGTAAACGCAGCCAGAAAACAGCATACTTATTGAGACTATGAGCTAAAAAGTTTATTGAAAATTTGGAAAGAATTGTGCTATCCAAGAGGAACTTTTATAGACCAATGGACTGTTTATATTTAAAAAACTAATTGTGTTAGACAAGAAGAGCTTTATGGACTGATGGACTGTTTATTTTAAAATAGAGATGATGTGATGGTGTTACATGAAGTACTATCGTTGGTGTACTATCTCGACATGAAGACAACTACACGCGGTGATGATGAATGTGATCGTTATAGCAAGATAAACTTTCGTTTCTTTCTCCTATACCTTCCTAGATAATATTATAGGTATCAGATACTAAGAAATAATAAAAAAGAAAATTGTTCTTAAGAAAATAAAACCAGAATCCAAAACAGCAATGTTGTAAAACCAAACAGCTAAATTTACATTAATCTCATTTACAAACAACTATCAGTTTCTAGTTTAAGATGCTAAACTAGTTATCACAATCAAGTGCACAATTGTCTATTTTTTGGCTTTATTTTGGGTTAACACTTTGCAGCCCAGTGAGAGAACCCTAATTAAAAATATACCAGTGTGCCCTAGGTGCCTTCATGCCAGTTATTGAAGCCCAGCTGATTAGAATGAAACAACATACTTGCAATCACAAACTGAAGCTTTAGGTCTAATCCAGATTCAACCTCCCTTAATACAAGCTTCCCATTCTTCTCTATATATTCTTTGACAGACTTCTTGCATGAACATGAAATCTGCAGTGTAGGCATATTTGTTGCTGCTATATCCCCAGCCTCGTTAATAATTCGACGGAACCAAAACTCATCATTAAATAGGTCAGAAAATGCGTCCTTGTCTGTTGTATAAATAGTATTTCTTTTTGGGAACACTTTGATAATTTTAAGTCGGGGAGTTAAAAGTTCCAGCCGCATATGGTATATTAAACTGTACTTTTGTAATTCCATCTGTCAGATTTAATCTTAGGCCAGAAACCAGAAATGAATGTGAAATACCAACTTCCTATTTGAGTGAAGACATTGTACAAAAGTTTAAAGTGGTTATGACATGTTTTTCAAGACATTGAGTTTCTTCCTTTCCCAAAAAAATTAAGCTTTTCTTGCTAGTTTGATGCCAAATTTTCCAAGATATAACGTTCCAAACTATTTTTAATTTTTTTTAAAAAAGTACTGTGTGGGGGACGTTTTCAAAATTAAACGTGGCCGGCGTGTGACGTCATAAGTAGGACACTTTCGGGATGTTAACATTTTGAACAGACATAGGCCCTAGTGCAGTGTGTGATTTCATTCGTGTCACGAGAAGATTTAATAAGCAATTCTGCAATGGCTTCAAGTGATTCAAACGACAGTATCAGAACGGTATCTGATGGCGATATCAGTAGTGAATGTTCAAGCGGTTACGGTCGGAGGCGATTACGGAATTGTGAACATGGGGGCAAATCTTCCTTATCAAGACGAACCTCTCGCCATTCCTGGCCAAACTTTTAACTTCGAAGAAGACATAGACGGAATCCCATGCGGTGTTTTGGAAACCAGGTCTGAGAATAGAATCGCGTTTGCAGACAGGTATGTTTAGCTTAATTTTTCAACATTTCCAAACTATAGTTGATTTGTGTAATTATTTTATAACATGCATGTCATATCAAAATTTTTTTATTCAGGTGTAATTGTAACAGTTGCAAAACTGAGCACTTGGTTGGGGCTCTAGAATTTCGTTGCTGACAAGAAGTGAATGAAGCAGGTGGAAAGTTGGTGTTTGAGGGTCGAGAGGACATCAGCTGTTTCACACGACACGAAGACTTCGTTGCAATGACAAATGCTCTTGTGTTGATTCAAGTTGGACCATTGCTGAAGGATAGCAGTGGCCGATCTTATAAACAACGCATAGGGCAAAGCAAGAATGAGTAAGATCCATCGAACATTATTCAGTTATAACAAAAAAAAGCATATTAAATGAATGCATTTCAAACTTCTAATACTTCAAGTATGGGAAAATGATCGACCTCTGAATAATAATTGCCCTTTGTTGAAATTCGAAACTGAGTAATACTTATCTAGCCTGATTCTTTCAGAAGTATTTTGCAAGGGGCCAAAATGATCATAAATAGACAGTTTTTATTATTATTGCAGGTATCTAAAGGCAGTTGCATACCGCTGAATTGCCAGATGGCTATTTGGTTTCATTGGATGTGACAACCGAAGAGCCCTTCCTGCTTGTGTTTATGAGCATATTCGCTCTAAATTTCCATCGCACCAAAATACAGGGTTTGCCCAAGCACTGGGGCAACAATGAGATGGAAAGGTTGGTATCTTCTTTTGCTATTTTAAGATGCTTTTTCCCAAATTTTATGCTGTTTGTGTTCTTGAAAAACTATGTCTATATGATACCAGTATATAAAATTACAATTTTGTTTAACAAAGCACTAAAAAAATTTTTATTACTTTTTGATCATATACAAACTGTCACAGGGTGATATAATTAGTATGAGTTGAGCATTTTCATAAAAAATCTTTATGTTCATAATGACGGCGACATCCATTCAATTACTGCTCATCAGGACAATGATCACAAGGTTGCCCTTCTTTCAATCGTTTGCATTTCTTGCACTTTGGTTTTGCCCTTGCATGCTTTGGGTTGGCAATTTCATTTGTGTCCAAAGACCTTATGAGGTGATGTTGTTCCATCTCTGTTGATGATAAAACAATATGTCATAGGCTGTCAGAGGGAATGTAAATATTGCTCTTGATCAGATTAGGCTTGGGTTTATGGAACAAAAAGCCAATCATTATTCCACTGAGCCAAACAAGTATTATGACTATTGGAATAAGTATTTATATCTATGTCTGTCTCAATGTTTAATCAAAAATATCTGGTTCTTCTAGATAGAGATGTTGTAACTAATTATTCCTTAGAATAGGCATACCACTTGGGAAAAGTTGAGTGACAGTTGATTTCCTTTGCATTTGGTGACTAATTGCCTCTTTTCTGCTTCGTCTATTTTCAAACTGGCTTGTCAGTGACTCTGGGGCGTCTTGTTTATATTTTCCAAATGTTGCAGGCAGTTCATGTTTTTGGGTTCCAATCATAACTTCCTTGATACTATTTACATAATCTAAAAAAACATGCAAGTTTGATATGTCTGATATCCTACATATGAACAGATATATCTTCCTGTCTGCTTGGCTTATGATTAATTATATAATATGCTTACACAGATCAGGAATGCAGGGGTAAGAGAAAATATACAAGATTGAGTGAAAGTTGTGAGACAATGAACAATGGTCATTAAAGAAGCTATTCAACAAAGGAGAAGAAAATGAACCTTGCAGCTTCAAATTTGAATAACTTACCTAGGTTGGAGGAATTGCTAGTCATAAAAATAGACCTGTTTCCTGATACGGACGCCATTTTGAAGCGCAATGCATTCTGGGATGGCTAGGGGGCAAACCAACTGTTGTCAAGGATCAAAACCTCAGTGATCGGTGTTACCTCGCTAACTGCTGACTTCGTTACCCAGTCTAGATTCTGAAAATGGTACTAACAGTGGAAGAACTGAGCAAATGGAAAATCGAGACATTGAGGAGTTATTTGAAGGAAAGAGGTGTGTCTTTGAGTGGAAGCAATCGCAAAGCCGACTTGATAGAAAAAGTCGTATACGTCGAAAAGTTAGGCCTGCGTGTTTTACCATCACAAACAGAGCGAAGTTCAGAGATTTCCGCCAACAGACGAAGCACATTATTAGTTGATGGTATGCAAATTCCTTCACCTGAAAGCATCAAAGACCATTGGTTCGAAGGGAGTGAATATTTTCCCGATCTTACTTTGGACATCGTCCAGTCTTACGGGGAATTATCCGAATCGATGAAGGCCTTCAAAGAAGGAAAGAATCTTCAAAACTCCGGTCATGTGAAATCCGTACTTTTTCATCAGATATCAGACACAGTGAAGTTTTGTTTTATAAAGGCATCTGTTGCCCCACAAACTCGCATCTCTGAAAGACCATACACTGTTTCGGTTTGTTTACGAAATGACACTTCTCTTATCCTGTCCTGTGAATGTAACTGCCTTGCTGGTGCGAGTAATTCTTGCAAACATGTATTTGCCTTGCTTCATTTCATTTAAAGTGAAGTCTATCTGGGAAGAAATAAGTCTTGTACTGGCAAAAAGCAACAATGGGATGTGCGCATTTCAAAAAAAGCAGAAAAGATACATTTGCCATGTAAAATTTCATCTCTTCTCATTGAACACTCTTGTCGTGTAAGCGAATCTTCCAGCCATGCAACAGAAAGGAAAGAATACGAGCCACGTTCCAGAGCTGATTTGTCTGTCGTTTTTGGTGATGCTGACTGGGAAGATGTAGCTGAAGCTACTGATGGAACAGCTAGTGTTCTTTAGTTTAAAAAAACAAGAGGTAACAAATCCATGGCTTCTTCTTCTTCCCTTTCCTCGTCTTTGAGGTCATCTTCTTCCACATCTTATCCTCTTCCTCCTTCAATTCCAGAAATTGCTTCCAAATGTGAAGATGCTGAATCTTTCATTTCTACACTGCATCTTTGTAGGTCCCCTCATGATTTAGAAAAAATTTCTAATATGACTATCGGGCAATCTTCTTCTGAAAACTGGAAACATTATCGCCTTGGCCTTATCACTGCATCTGTTGTCCATGAAGCATTAAAGAAAGTTGACAATGAATTGGAAATATCAAATTTGACATCAGCAAATAATCTTTGTGCTAAGATTTGTGGATATTATCCTGATTTTAGCAGTAAGTCTTTGAGCTGGGGCAAAAACAATGAAGATGTTGCTCGCAAAAGATACATCAAGAAGAACAAAGGAAACCATAAAAGTTTCTCTTGCACCACATCTGGTTTATATATCTCTGCAGCATACCCTTTTCTTGGTGCAACACCAGATGGTATTCTGAGCTGTCAATGTTGCGGTTTGGGGGTTTTGGAAATCAAGTGTCCATGGAGCAGCCGTGACCTTGACATTTCTGAATATATCAATAAACCTGATTCATACTTAATTAAAATTGATGGATCAATTTTATTGAGGCCAAAACACCAGTACTGGTATCAAGTACAGCACCAAATGTTCATAACTGGAGCTAACTACTGTGACTTTGAACTCTTTTTGCCAAAACAATCGATAACATTAAGGATCTTAAAAGATCCTGCCTATGAAGTGGACTGTGTGCCAAAGCTTACTAGGTTTTTTAACTTAATTATGTTACCTGAATTGTTTTCTTTTGAAATAAAACTAGAAACAGAATGCAAGCTACTTTTGAAAGAAATTGTAAAACATGTATCAGATAGTATTTAATTGGAAGATAAGTGAGATATATATATACATAACATTGTTTTGCGCTTGCACATGTAGTATTGTTTTGCCTGCATATATTTGTCTTTTTACACAATATTTAACTAACTTTTTTTATACTCATGCACATAAATGAAAAATTGCTATCACAACTTAGTTTTCTACATAAGTTACATAAAAAACAGAGCTAGTATTGACTTTCCCTCAGTATATTATTTCATTAAGCAAAATTTGACATAGAAAAATTGGAAAGACAATAGTTTCTTTCTTAAGACATGTTTAAAAGCCAATGCCAATGTTGTATCTTGGAGAAAAAATAATCTTTAATAATCATCAAATAGACTCTTTATATGTCAAATTCCAAGCAGCATTAACCCCTGGAGAAAATCATTTTACCAAAAACTTTGCTTATAAAAACTGCTGTCTTATGGTTGTACAAATTAGAAACTCAGAGATGCAACTTAGAATCACCTTGTTCTATACACCAAAGCATAAATAGTTCCTTGTGCCACAAAGCACTAGATGACAGGCCTGTAAAAACAGTTCTTCACTTTATCCATGACCTTTTAAGCACATTTTTTTCATGTTAATAAGATAGGTCTCTGAACTTGAAGGTATGCAACAAATATTCCCCTTTATACTTTTACCAAACATACATAACATTTTTTGTTTTTAAGGTAATTTTGTACAATAGATTAAATGTGCAATTGGAAATAGTAAAGAGTAGCTATAAAAAATGTTGTATCATTACTTGTGGAACTGTGAAATATATTTCTATTTACTGATAACTAAAGGGGGCTGAAGATTTGTTATGGCTGCTGCGATTGTCCAGATATCATCGATAAGGTCTAATAAACTCAAGGGTAAAGTATGATCAAGCAGTCTAAATTCTTTCAACCGTCCCATTACACGCTCTATATGTATTCTTGCACGGGCAATCCTTTTGGCATCAGCTATTTCACTAGGAGTAAACTGTTTTTTATCCCTGGCAAATGGTGGTATCTTTACAAGTACTTGCTTTGGAAGGAATATGTCTTGAACTGTAAAGCCTTTATCAAAGAGAGCAATAAATCCTGGTGTAAATTTATTCACTACATTGCAATCTTCTGTGATGAACCGATCAGAAGCAGAACCAGAATACGATTTTGAAATGAAACTGATGAATCCACCTTTAGTGCAAAAAATTAACTTTTTGTGGGTGTTGCGACTTTTGTAGGTGCTGTAGGTTTGATATTGTGCTTTTGAGTTAAATGGCTTCTGGATAAATTGCTCTGTGCAATCCCCAATTCCTTCAACTTTAACAAAGTCATGCTTAAAATGAGGGTGCTGGAAGGCAAGTGTTTCTTCTGGAGTGGGCCAATAGATAAGCGGTTCAAGTTCCCGTGCTAATAGTACAATTAAGGTGGTGCATATTTTTGAGGCATGGCTTGGAGATATCTGGAAACGAAATGCAAGATCAGCAACAGGGGAATCTAACCGGATACGCATTAAAGTCAATAGAATTTCATCTTCAAGTTTCAATTGTCGAGATGGTCCTGGTTTCTTTTGACTGCATGGTTTTGATGGACTGTGTTGGTATCTTTTCACTGTGTCTGACTTTTTTCCTTTGTAAGAGGCTATTTTTCCATGTTTTGGGCGAATCCGGTTCACAATAAACATAAACACTTTGGCCGTGGGGCAACCAGTATAGGGTCGTTTCAGCTGACGTCACATTTTCTGTCACGTGACCCTATTTGTTGCCGTGGTGGGCAAAAAGACAACATCCGCCATTAGCGTGTTGTTGTAAACATAGGCTGACTTATCTCGATTCATTGCTCGTTGCGCTTAATTTGCAATTGAATTATTCTTCAAATTTTTAAACAATTACTCATCATAAGTTAATCGTCATGGTCAACAGTTGCATCGTTATCGGTTGTGCAAATCGTCAAACAAAAGAATCAAAGTTAGGCTTTTACCGTCTGCCGAAGGAACCCAATAGAAGGAGAGTTTGATTGGCGGCAATTCATCGCAAACAATACAACCCTCCTCTGGGAAGTGATGTTAGAGTTTGTGGAAAACATTTTATAAGCGGTAAGTAAACTCCTGTTCTCTGATTTCGTGTTTTGGAAAGTTTTTATGAAATTTTTCTAACATGGCCTAACGGGCCTAAAGCTGTTCCACTTACCAATGTCAGGAGCATTTTGCATAATGTATCTATGACGAAACACTAATTTTCCTATATGTGCTTATATTTCTAGGTGCAGCCTCTTCAGATAGTCGTAGTCCAGACTATGTTCCAACTCTGGAAATGGGTTATGAGAAAAGTGATTCAAAAAAGCTTCGACTGTTTTGGATGCCGGTAGATATGAAAGAGGATTGAAGAGAGAGGAGGCAAGAATCCAGGAAGCACAGAGCGTGTCATTTTCAAAAGAAGACGACTCAACGAAGAGTGAAAAAGAGTTGTCATTTCAGATCGTTGAGAGTACTGTTGTGGAACTTTCTGCTGAAGATGACGTTACTGAAAGTACAATTTCTAAAAATAATGAGCACGATTTTCAGAAAAAAATTAGGAATGAGATGGATTTATTAAATACTGAAGTACAGAGTTTGAGATCAGAGAAAGGACTGCTTGGAAAAGAATTGAAGCTATCAAAATTTGGTCATGAATTTCTTGATACAGACTACAAGGTTAAGTTCTATACTGGCATACCATCCATTGTTTGTTTCTTATGGCTTTTTAAGTATGTATCCCAAGAGTTGCCAACATTTGATGCTGTTGTTCCACAAGATGTCTTTTTTATTGTCTTCCTAAAGCTTCGTTTGAATCTTCTCCATGATGATTTGGGATATAGATTCAGCATAAGCAAAGCAACAGTCTCAAGGATACTCAACAACAGCATTCCAGTTATTGCCAAGAAACTTAAAGGCTTTATTCATTGGCCTGATAAAGGGGATGTTTTAAGGACACTTCCAAAAGTCTTCAAGAGATGTTTTCCAAGATGTAGGGTGATTATAGATTGTACCGAGGTTTTCATTGAACGTCCAGGAAATCTTAAAGCCAGACAAGTCACCTGGTCAAACTACAAGCATAATAACACCCTTAAAGTTTTGATTGGAATATCACCAATTGGCGCTATAATTTTTTTGTCAAAAGCATTTGGTGGACGTGTATCTGACAAAGTTATTACACAAAGAAGTGGCTTTCTAGACCTTCTGGAATATAATGATCAGGTGTTGGCTGACAGAGGCTTCCTTGTTGCAGATGACATTGCAAACCATAATGCTACTTTGGTAATACCAGCTTTCACTAAAGGCAAGGACCAATTAAGCCAGCAAGAAGTTGAAGAATCCCGTCAAATTGCAAGGGTCCGTATTCATGTAGAGCGAGCCATTGGTAGAATCAAGAATTTTCGCATCTTAAGCACAACTATGCAAATCAACATGGTTCCAAATTTTGACAACATTATAACCATTTGTGCTGCTGTAACAAATCTTCTGCCAAAGCTTATCAAGTAGAGAGAACACACACCAAATCAAATCAAAATTGTTTATCTTTGTTTTTTATCATAGCTATTGGAACATCTTGCTTATATTGTACAAGGTTATCGAGAACAATTTGATTGAAAGCAATACCTGTTATTCTTTTTCAAGGTTAGAGTTGGTAAATTTAAAAATCTAAAAAATTTTTGTGTTAATTTCATATCATTGCGAGCACAATATTGAAGTATTAATGTATTCTACATCTTTGCACACCAACTCTTTTAATTTGTATCATCAAATCAACTAGTTTTAATGACATGTAAGATTACAATTCTATGTATTATCAGATAGTTAAATGAATGTGCTAAATCAGGGATGGTGGTAGGGGGCAAAGTTGAAGCCCAAAAGGCCCACATTTTTCTTATCTGCTGATAAAAAGTTTCGAGACATATTCCCTCTTTTATACAAGAGATGTTAGAAGATGGCCTGACTGAAAGTATTGTTACTTAACTAGGTTGTCTGACCTTTGAATGTTTTAACTTGCTTGAATAAAATAAATAGCTGCAAATCATGCTTCAAATTCCAGAATTTTTTATGGGAGACTAACAGAGAATGAACTACTGATAATATAGGATGAGTCTCTTTTAAAAGCAGGCCTTTGTTAATTTTGAAAAAAATAATATATCACAAGGAAACAGCATTTCATGAAAAGAGTAGCATAATCAGAAATCAGAAAAATAAAATCAGAAACAAACACCCTAGAAATGAAACATAATTCCTTGAAGGAATAGAATGAAAATAATGCTTTGCTGAACCAACAAACTATCAAATTCATAATTTGATTTATGCAAAAAAACTTACTTACTTATATAAAAAATAACTGAACTTTTCAAAAATTAGTTAACCAGTAAATTTTTAAGATTCTTATCATCAAATTTGTCATCAAACAGTTTGTCATTGACAACAGGCCAGGGTACTTCACTTGGTGGAGCAATTCAAGCAAAACCATTCTTTCCTTGGCTTCCTTTGTAGGTCAACACATTTGTAGTGAAATTTGTTAATCCTACATGAGTTTCCTGCGCAGATAATCATCTTTCCAGAAGCTTTCTTGCGACAGACACACCATAAATCTTCATCACTTATTGTAGATTCTGCTCGCTCTGAATAAAGTTTTTTGGTGATAATTTCAGGGAGCACATTGTCGAAAAAGAACCTTTTTGACAATGAAGCCAGATTGGTGCAGAACTGGTGATTATATGAAACTCTGATGACTTTTTTGTTAACGTCAGTGGCAATTACAAAATCACTGTACTGCACTTCTAAAGTATACATTTGGAATTGCACTTGTGTGTAGTACCTATGGTTGTGCTTCAAAATAAATGATTTGTCAAGGCAGAAATCAGGATCTTCATTGGCTGCTTCCTCAACTGACCTTTGCCTATTCTTGAAAGACCATTTGATCTCTAAAGATCCTTTGCCACAACAAGAACAATTGATCATGCCATCAGGACTTGCACCAAGGAAAGGTTGTGTCTTGGAAATGTAGAATCCATTCTCATGGCAGCTAAAATTGTCATGCAGAGGCACCATTTCATCAAAATACCACTCTCTGGCAGATCTCTCATTATCTATTCCATATTTTATGGCAGGTACCTTGGACAAATCATGATAACTATAACCAAGAATATTACAAACAAGATTAGATGGGTCAGTAGAAGGTAACATATGAACAACATCATGTACTTTTGAAGCTGTGATCCTTCCCTCTCTATGCTTGTGCCATAATTTACTGGCTGACTGTGATCTTGTCTGCTTTTCCAAATTATTGATTTGCTGCTCACTGATTTTGTACCTTGCCCAGAGTGACTGAGCATAAGATGCCAGCTGGCTACCTTCAAGATTACAGACTTTCTCCTCAAACAAACCATGTAAGAGCTCAGGAAAGACACCACAGCATTCATCTTCAGAGGCAGTGTCAGTTTCTTCACTGTCTAACTTTGGAATTATACCAAACAGACATGCGTCTGGGCAGATTTGTTGTAATTCTTTTAGCTCTTCAATGGAGGGAAGGGGATCAGATCCAGTTGGATTGTGACATTCCCTAATGCTCTTGTGATTGGCTTGAAACAATGATGCTTGTTCAGAAATAGTGAGTGGCTCAAGCTGTACAAGTATAAAAAAGCAATAAATTGTAAATCTGTATATCAGAGAATTTAGTATGTTTAAAGTAATGACAATAATAATAATAATGATAATAATTACCCAATATTAACAAAAGATAGACACTTCAAATTGCAAAAATCTTTTATCAATTCATGTCATGTAAATTAAATTTCAATTTTTTACAGTAATCTAGAGAGTGCTTTATAAACCACAAAGAGGACAAAAATGGATAAAACAATGTATTTCAACTAAAAAGTTTCTTTGGAAGGTTAACTCATTGGTTCTGTTATTCATCTGATTATCTCTCTTAAAATGAAAAACTGTATTCACCTCATCTTTAAATGCTACATTCCATTTGCAGGCTTCACTTGTTGAAGAGGTTGATGTCATACCAACCTTGACTGCCATTTCTACTTTAAATAGTACAGCAGCAACATGACTGCATGTCTCACCAAGTCTACAAATGATATGTTTGTATGTTAGTATTTATGGTCATTATCCAATGTTTCCATACTCTGGGGAGTACAAGGTGAACAAGTGACGAGAACAAGGTGTCTTTTCATGTTATTCCAAAATGAAAGAAATGAAATATTAAAATATATCTCACCCTGCCATGCAGTTGCAATGTGCACAATAAATTGAGCCAGTACTTTTCTCAACACACACCCAAGGTTGATGGAAGGATCCAGATAATCTTTGGGATGGTTTCACTTGTGCCTTGAGTAGGGAACATTTGTACCAACTGGATGCATATAAACTTTGCCAACGTGTCCACTTATAACATACCTGTGACAATGATGGGTTTCAGTTATAACTGTGGATACACCATAAGTTTAAAATGGATGATGTAAAAATGAAATATAGGCCAATAATAGTCATTCGGCTAAAAGGCCTAAATCAACAGCAAACTTTGAATACATTTCAGACAAAAATAATTCAGTAAAATTCTCAACAAATAACTTATGCCGGTACATAACTAGTGATTCATTAAAAAAACTCACTTGTAAGCTTCCAGAGATTTGTAGGCTTTCAGCTCTTCTCTAGTAAAGCTACCAGGCGTCTCGATCAAATACATGAAAATATCACCAAAAGTAATGTCTGGCCAGTTCCTTGGACTGTCTGACCAGCCAAAACTTAACTGATACGGGTCCGGTAAACACTTTGTACCCCTCGCATATTTCAATTTGTCTAAATATCGATTACGAGCAACAGAATTGAGACCTCGAAAGTAAGACGACATAGAACTCGCTGTTGCTTCTGCGGCCATTGTTGTTTTCTTGCCCACCAGCGTTTTGCGCATGCGCTTAAAAATAGTTTTGTTGTTGTTTTTGAAACGACCCTATACAACTTGATGATGCTTACATCACTAGAAATTTGCTCCCAACTTAGTCTTGTCGGCATCGGCTTGCTTGGAGGGGAAGATAAAGAGAAAGACGAAGAGGAGGAACCTTCTGGGATTTCATGAGCAAGTGGGTTACTTGAAACAGGAGAAGTTGCAGTCATAGTTTTGTGTTTGGTAGATAGTTACCTGAATTTTGTACCAAGCCATGAGAAGTGTGTCATTTTTGGATGCCAGTGATTCAGTAGGGAATGGAACCCCTCAAGACAGCTTGTCTGGGCATCTGATGACAACTTCTTTATGTCACCCAAGATTCTCCTGTTCATCGGTATCAAATTTAATCGATCATAAACTGCTGTATCTTTGGAAAAGAATGGAAGAATGAGTTTGTGTCCTGAATTACAAGAACTTTGATTTACAAGGCATAAACAGATTTTTAGAATACAAGAATCAGCTGCAAAAGCATCAATTCCTTAATATTGCTACTGAGTCTCCAGACAGTCACCCTTTACCTGAAAATCACTAACAGATCAACAACTTGATAGCTAAGTCTTAACCTACAAAGTTGATGCCATTGAAGACCACTTTTTACCTTTGTATATCCAATCACGGGGCTCAATTTCAGCATGTGCACATTCTTTGAAAAGCGGATCTGAATAATCTGAGTGCTTGTCTGTGACGTGACGTGCAAACGACTTCCATTTTCCCAGAATTAGCTCACCAAATCTTTGTTTTGTCGATGTGGCACACCAGTAGAGATGCTTTTTGATCCCTTTTATCCATGCTGTGATAGGTTCATTGCCCTTCTCCTTGCTGGCCTTCAGAAGCTGTAAGGTGATACTTTTTGATACATGCCACAGATCGTGATAACGATTTGTTTTAGGCTGCGATGTTCTGATCCACTTTGCAATGCCTGTGTGACGATCACTCATGAATTTTTTTATGGTAAGGCCCGTATTTTGTATGAAATTGAAACATTTTTGTCCACCCAATAGTTCCATTTTACTGCTGCCACCAGCCTCATTTGCCTGATAATTAGAAAGTTTTTTATTATATTTACTTTGCCAAGGATTTGAATACCCAAAGACATTATGCCATTGTACAAAATATCAATTTTATTAATTGAAGACAATTTTTTCCAATGGTTAAGTTGCAACATGTATAAATAAGATTATACAGCCTTCCCTTACTGGATATAGCAATCTCTTCAATGTCCACTATGACATTTTGAAAATGTTTTGGAGTTGAAAATGTGTACACTAAGGCCTCTGAATCTGGAAAGTGCTTGGGACTAAATATATGGGCTCAGTTTCTTGAAGTATAAAAAACAGCGTCAAATATTTTCAACAACACTGAGTTTCATTTTGGTATTTCATATTGGTAGGCTCTATTGCACATTATTTGTTTAAAAACTAAATACTATTATTGCCTTGAATGTGAGCTGCAGTTTTAAATATATTAGTATATTTTATTAAATACTACCTGTACTACCTCAAAGTGAACTAGTTTTGACATTGAATTGCAGAACATGGTGTATGTCCCATATTTGGCACTGTGACCCATGGAGTCAAATCGTCCGTCTCCCGACCACTGTGCATCCTTAATGCTCTTTATTTTTTCGATCAATGAATCTCGATGTCTTTCCCATTGCAGTAAAACAGATGGAATAAGAAACTGTCTTTGATGCGGGAAGAAAGTGCGGATTGTTATTGCTGCCAACCCCATGTGCTTGAACATCAAGAACACTTGGCTGATGTTAACGCCTGAAGTTAAATCCCAAAGCTCATCATTAAATTACCAGCAGGGATACTTTCAAGCACAAGTGGCTGACTTCTCCACTTAATTTCATTTTTACATTTCTTACATGTCTGTATAACAGTAGCCATTGACCATTTCTTACTTCTGTATTCAGAATGTGAAAAACCCTCTATTAAGTTTACGGTAAACGTTTTCTGGACGGAAACATCCATTTTTTGGTTACTTCACATTCTGATAGCCGAATTGATAAGGTACATAATGATACCATGTTTGAAGCTAGAAGAAGTTTTGAAAATGGAGAAAATCCCGTATAAATGAAGGTTTCCATAATTTCCTTATCAAAGTTTCTAGCAGCGGTTTTCATATCCCTGGACCTATTAAGCTGCTAATTGATCTCAAAGCCTAAACTACTTGACCCGGATTACATTGTTGGTAACATGATCCTGATGTGTATCTTGCAAATGCGACCAGTAAAATCCCTTGTGCATCGAATGATATATAGTTTACCCAGATTCCTTGAACAGTTTGGCCTTTGGGAAGGAAAACCAATTTTCGTGTTGAAAACGTTTACGGTAACCTTAATCCAACTGATTTCCTAATATAATGTAAAGTGGCCAGATAGTGTGCACGATGCACGTATTTTTGCAAACTCGAGGATAAACTGTATGTTCAAAGATGGGACTATTCCTCCAGGTTTAAAGAATGTTGTTGATGAAAATGAGAGTGTTCCTGTTTGCCTCCTTGGTGACCCAGCTTACCCATTACTACCTCATCTAATGAAAGAACATCCATGTTATTGCTTGATTTTTAGTATTTCGGTTGTATTATTGCTTGATCTTTTAAACTAGTCTTTGCTCCAGTGGTTCAAATACTTCTTGTGCTTTTAGAGGCTTTTCAAATTTAAAGTTAATGAACAACAAAGTATGAAAAATAGATCTCCTTGTAGTGAAATGATTTGTCAATTCTATTGTCAAAATCAGTCAATTCTAGGCCCAAAAATGTTTTTCATGGCATATTATATCTTTTAGAAAATGTGAGTTTAAAAACTATTTTCAAATTTTTGTGCATTTTCTTAAATTCAAGCTAGCTTTTTCCTTTTTTAATACTCTAAATTTTGCTTGTAGAGGCTAAAAAATTCAGAAAACAAAAATTTATTTTATTTTTCACCTAAAATGTATCAATTAAAGCTTTTGTGGCATTGCTCATCCAAATTACAAGCTTAATTAGGAAATACACAGAAACACAATTATCATAACAAGACAAATTATCAGCAAATGTTCAATAACTAAAGTTCAGTATAATTTTGTGAGCTTTTGGAAACATCATTTGAATTAGTATTTGAGGATATGTTTTGCTGCTGCCACTGTGCTTGGCAATGTTGACCATTGTGCTGACCTGGTATAGGCATGCAATGTTGACCATTTTGCTGACCTTGAATCATGGATTGAACCAGAAGGAATCCTGCTTTCATCATGCTTGTCATATTTTCGGAGCACAGCTGCATTGTTTGGGTAAAGTTTCTGTCAGAATCTTCAAGCTTTTTATGTAGTGTAGCTTTTAGTTCAACATCTGCTTGTTTTGTTTTTGCCTCTTCTTTAGCAAGGAAAATCAGGTGCTCTTTAAAGGATATTTTATTTACACATTTAGAGTTTTTCCTTTCTTAAAGCAGTGAAAGTGTTTCTTTGTTTTCCCTCATTTTCTTTTTCAGAGGCTTATATGATTCTTCCCCCTATTCAGTTATTTGACCAAAACTGGCAGGTGTTAATTGCATGTCTGTTACCTTGGCTAACTAAGGGATTGGTGTGCCTGTGCATTCCTTGTCAGAATTTGTTTCGAAAGCCTCGTTGATCGCAGCAGTTTCAATTCCTTCTGCAACTACTTCTGTTGCAGGGGAGCCTGCCCAAATTGCATAACATTCGTCATAAAGAGCATACCCTACCTCCACCACTTTTGCATCCAGGGTCTATCGCCTTTCTAAACCCATTGCTCGTTTTTTTGAGTTTCACAGTAACTCTTTCTTTGGCAAATTCTTCCTTATTCTTCCCTCTGCTCCTTTGGATACGCCAATAGAAAATGTTCCTTTATGTCCTCGTACTTTTGTTTAACTGTTTCCCAGTCAGACACTCCCTGGATTTTGACTACTTTATAATCCAGGACAACTTTAAGCAAAAGAGTCGTCTCTTCGACAGTCCAATTTAAAATTTTTCTCTTAGGTGCTTTGTTAACCTCTTCATTCATTTTGAAAAAGGCACCCAATTTGATAAATGGGTTTGATCTTTGGGGTCAAACGATTCAAAATAATGAAATTGTTGTCTTTTGCTGCTAATTACAAAGATACCATATAGGATGCACCTCATAATGGAAAGTTTTTGCCTCATTTTGGATCCATACCTGTTTGGATTAGATCCCATATTGTTTACCTGTGACGTCTTTGGGATTGGATCCAAACGGGACCATATTCAAAAGCGATCCCAAACGGGTACATATAGCAGATCGAAATTGGATCGGATTTGCCAGGTCTTGTGTAAACGCAAAGCCTATCTTTACCACTTTGGGTACAGATCCATTTGGATCTGATCCCGTGTAAACAGGCCCTAATAGTTGCACTTATTGCCCGAAAGCTCTGTCCAGTAGATTGAATTATCAAAATATGAATTATGAAATACTCCAAGTCGCACAATTTATCGTTCAGAAAATAAACTTAATAATTTATAAATTTTGAATAAAAGCTAGACTTTTGAAAAGTAATTGTTTACACAGACAAAATGTTTTCATTCCAAAAGATCTTTCTCCGATTGATGATGTACAAACATTTCGGTCTTACTTCTGAAAATAAAGGAAAGAAAGATAGAATCAGCGCAAATTACTCTAAGACGGTAACTGTATCTTACAAAGTTTCATCAAGTTTAAAACTGATGATGATAGTTTATTGATAATAATAGTGATTATTCTTCTAGGTTGTTGCTTTCTTTATAAATCGACTTGGCAATGTCAATCTGTTCGCTGCAAGAAGATTAATTGACATGACATTCAAAGAACTGGCCTAAGATTGTTTAAGTAATTTTTAATTTTTGTTGGTAAAACATCATTTTTTGTTTCGGTGTTTTCTCAAAAAATTGTTCCATACACATCTGAAACCAAATCATTTCACGTGTTAATTTCTTACTGATTGATGCAGTATATCTATATACTGATTTCTAAAAATGAATTGCTTGATATTGCTTTATATTCTCTAAGTGCACCCTGACTTGTAAGCTGCTAATTCAAACAAAGTGATGCTGCTTTCATTTTATATCATGTGAGTGATATTGCAATTTTGATATATTGATCTCAGGACAAAATCTCAGGTGCAAAGATCAAGAAGAAGCTGAGCAAGCTAGTGCTGTTTAAGCACCAGTAAATTTGCTGTTTAGCAGTCCCAATCAAAACGGTTTTTCTAAAAACCACAAAAATTGGCAAATGCAGTATTTCTAGCCAATTGAAAAGACACACAATATTAAGTCTTTTGCTTATAGAGTAAATAAAACAAAACAGGAAATTGTTCTTATCAACAGGTTTAAATATTTTTGGAAATCAATAGTGGATGATGCAATATAGTTTAGAAAAATATTGAGCACAACATCAACATTTTCATTGGCTATGTTGAAAATCTGAAGGTCACCACAATGGGTAGACGAAATAATTTCTTCGGGAAATAGAAGGACTTAGAGCTATTTGTAGGAAGGTTGCTCTACTACAATATTTTCTAAACATACCTACGGCTCCGACGCAGGTTGGAAAGTGGAGGCTTGGGATGCCGAAAAAGAAGAGGTCTTATGGAGAATGATTTCATCAAAGTTATGAAAATCGTGTAATTTGCTGTTAACGTTAGATGATATTGATATATTGTGGCGTTTTCCCATATATTTATGCGTCCTCCTTGAGTAATTACTTGTCATAATCAAAAATTAGCGGAAAGAAGACAAGTTTCTGAAATCTTCTGATTTCGTAGTGCGCAAGCACTAGCAATAGGAATACTTTCTAGGCGTTGCAGCACAGAATTCAGACTAAAGAAATCTAGTTGACCTCTAAAGTGAATATTTAATAGGTTTATTTGAGTTTTGTAACAGGCAAGACAGGTGAGGCAACACAGTTTATGGCTGCACCTAATGGTAACTTATTAAACATTTTTTTTAAAGTAATTGACTAGTAATTAATTGTTTGAGTTTTTACTATTATTCTGCATTTCAGGATTGCTAAAACTTGATAAAAAATTATCAAAAAGTTATTACAAAGTAATTTGAGGGTTATATGCTAACTCCTGCTGCCCAAATATGAATTATGTGACAAAAACTATTTGAATAAACATTTTCTTTAGATCATATTTTCTTTAATCAGCATTTTATGGTTTTATAGATTTCCTCACAAAAATTAAGAGCTTTTGAGAAAACAGCTGGCAGCTATGCGATGAAAAGATTGGCAATCATCCGAATCAGCAAGAATATGCAAATGTCACTACCTTCCCACTGATTACTGGTATGACCTATCCTTACCGGGTGCTGCCTCGTTGGAAATAAAATACCTAAAAAAGGTGCTGATATTTCGCAACATATAATTTTTGAGGCCATTAACCTGCTGACTGAGAAAAGGAGCAGAAGTTAATGCTGTTATTTATGGTGGTCCAAAAAGCATGGCAAAAAATTGGGCTATAATATTGAAAAACTGGATGGCACCTTTGATCATCCATCAAAACCAGGCAGGAAAGTTAATGTCATATTAGATGTGTACCATATGGTCAAACTTGCCCGAAATGTTTTGAAAATATTTTGCCACCCAAGTAGAGACAGAATGTCCTGGGAACATATAATTGCTTTACATCGTGTTCAGGAAAAGGATATTTTTCACTTGGGAAACAAATTGAAAGCCGTTCATGTCAAGTGGCAAAACCACAAAAAGAAGGTCAGTGTGGCTGCACAAACTCTGTCCCTTTTTGTCTCAGCAGCCATTACATGTTTAAGAAACATAAAAATGAAAGGATTTGAAGATAGCAAGGCTACAAATGACTTTATTCTACTGATGAATAATGTTTTTGATATTTTGAACTCAAAAAGCAAATTTGGAAACAACTTTAAGAGACCAATAGGCTCGACAATATCATTGAAATTGACACCCTGAAGTCACTAAAGGTCCAAGAAAGATGTTTGCAATTGGCTTTGCTGTTTTTTCAAGGTCCATTATATAGATAAGCAGAAGTCTCTTACGGAGAGAAGAGTCACCATATGAGTATGACCTGACATACCGTTTCTTACAAGATCAGCTTGAAATGTATTCTGCAAAAATACAGAGTCGCTTTGGTTGGAACAATAAGCCAACAGCACTCCAATTTAAATATGCTCTACTCTTGAAGAATAAAATTAAAGCTCCTAAAACTGCTAATTGTGTTGACATTTCTTCACGTAATATCCGCTCTTATGTTGAGAAGGTTGATCCAGCAGTATCTGATTTGCTGTTATCTAGCACTGTTTGGAGATCAGAGGTCCTTCACTATATATCAGGTTATGTTGCCAAAAAGATCCAGGAACAAACTGAATGTTCAAAATGTGCTACCTCTCTTTATCAGCCTTCTGAAAGTTCACATTTGGAGCAGGGCAAAACATATTTTCTTCTTTGCATACGCTATTGCAACTTGCTTGTTCCTTCTACCTCTGTGTGCAAAGTTGTTGAATGTGTTGAAAAAATTGCCAGATCAAAACTGTGTAAATGGGTAAACATTTCAAATGAAACAAATGCTCAAGTTACATTAGAAGTTTTTGAAAGAACACATAACAGTACGTTTTTGTCCATAAGCTCTCACTCCAGAGAATTACATATTCTTGATTCAGAACTGAGGGATGACCACATCAATGCAATTATTAAGATGATTGTCAAAAATTATTTAGTTCTTTTTTATCACCAGTTTGGGAAGGTTTACACTGAAATGATAATGAAAAAGAACCAAAAATCGCCCAGGCATAAGCTGACAAAACAAATTCTATTTTAAGAGTGAACATTCAAACACTGCAACAGTAAATGTAAAACATTTGTTAGGCTGAAATTTATTGCCAAGCTTATCGTTTTATTTATAGCTGAATCTATTTTCACTTGTCTGAGGTAACGCCGAGTACCAGGCAGCAGTTAAGTAACTTGGCTTTATAAAGTGATGGAAATGCCATTTTATTTTGAAAATAGATTCAAAATAATATTCAATGATTGTAAGCTATTTTTTTGTACTATTTTTAGGTACAAAATTAGGATTATATTATATTTACATATGAGTTGTTTGAGAAATACATTATAGATGAACAGAACATCGTGTACGAGCCATATTTTGCTGAGTGGCCCATAGAGTCGAAGCGACCATCTCCTGACCAAGACAAATCTCTTGTGCTTCGGATAATCCTCATTAGCCTGTCTTGATATGTTTCCCAGTGATGTAATATGGCTGGGAACAAAAAATTACTTTGGTGCGAGAAGAAAGTCCTGGCTCTATATGCACAAAGACCCATATACTTTGTTGTTAGCAAAAGCTTGCTAATAGACCCTCCTGCAACTAAAGTGCCAAAACTAAGGAAGACATTTCCAGCAGGATGACGACCAAGGACAAAAGGCTGGCTATGCCATCGAAATGATTTGTCGCAGTGACTGCACTTTTGTACCACAGTTACCATTGTGCCATTTTTCCACATCTTGACAGAAGGGTTCTCATTTTGACAGAAAAAACAGAATATTGTGAACAACTGATGCAGCTTTGAGCAAAATACAATGAACTTTGGCTCCTCATGAATTTCCATGCTTGTATCCACCCTAAGAAACACCAATTTATGGTATAAATATTTGATTTGCTAACACATTTGGTTTCAAAAATATCAACAAAGTATTGATTCTTAAACTTCCGGCCATTATTGAAAGGCAATTTGTGCAGGATACTTGAGTTAGTGTCAGATTTTAAAACTTTATTTTTAGTGGGATGACTTAGTTACAAAATGAAACAAATATTGATATTCTAAACCCACAATTTCATGATAACTGTAGCATTGATATGTCTTACCTTATCTCTTGTTTTGAATGCTCATCATCCTCTGGTTCCTCATCATCACTACCGTCTCCATCATAATCATCATTAGAGCTGTCTATTATCATTGATTCATCCTGTGCATCTTCAAAATATCCAACATGTTCATCATCAAATTCGGTCTGTTCCATTTCTACATTGTCCTCTCCTTCCTCATTGGCATACTCGTGTGTTTCATGTACCTTTGGAATGAGTTTTTTTATTTATGTTGAATTGAATTTGAAGATACCCAAACATGCCAAACTAAAGTTATATTGAATAGATGGATGTATTTCACCAAAATCAATACCTACTAAAAAGAACTAACTCCAACATGCCCTCGAACCAAAGTTTCTTATTAAAATGAATGTAGTCACTTCTTCTCTTAGAGATCAACCAAACTTGACTCACACATGTTTACAAAGCCTCCTGGTAATAAGAGTAGCGTCTTACATTGTGATATTTTTGTTTCCATTGTTCCTTCAACCTTCTTTCCCGACTAAAAGCTTTCTGGTACCTCCTTAGTTTTTTATGGAGTTCTGGGCATTTTGTACAAGGTTGTTGAAATTCTATAGGACCTGTATTTGGCTCTTCAATACTGTCTCCTTGGATCTCGATCTCTTCTTGTTCTATGACTGGATCTTGTACGGCAAGGGAATCGCGGCAGACCTAAGGAAAGGACCCCAGAAATGACGCCAACTGATAACAGCAATGAAGCAAACCAAAAGATAGCATAAATGGTTGATCTAAAACTCGATAAAAGAGCTTGGCCTTTGCCGTTTCGTAAGGCAATCATTCAGGAAAATCTCTAATCAAACATCATGGGCTCGTGACTCATTATTTTGGGGTATTTTAAATTGGACCTAAACACAGGTCCAGAAAAATGTTGTAGGCATAGCAACTTACTTGTCTACGTGCACGGGCTGTTGGCAAAGAAGCTGCTTCGTTCACACCATCTTCTGTCGGTCCTGCACCAAACACAAGTGTTCTCTTGAGTTTTGCAGAATCTCCAACTCCATCCACGGATATATCTTGTCTTCTCGTAAAACAAGTTGGCAGAAAATGCATTGAGCACAAAAAAGACGTATCGGTCGGTGTAAAATTTGGCCTGTGTTTCCTCACAAACTTTGCCAATTTCTGCCGAGTTTTTTTATCTTTAGGAAATCTGTGCATCGATATTCCTAAAGTGTACGATGTATTGGTACAACTGACATTATTTGGCAGGCCCGCAACACAATAGTTTCCTCCTCTACGGGTTGTTGTCGTGCGAGTAGGGTTTTGCGACTCGGCGACAAGCCAATGATGGCTTGAATTTTGACTTCATAGGCACTTTAAGATCAGAGAATGAGCAACTTAGATGTGAAAATCGTCTCCTACAGGATAAACTTACTAACCAAAAGAGGTCCAGTACATTTTCCGTGGACAATTTTGAAGCAGATGACAAGCTGTTTTAATTTTACACAGGATTGCCCAATTATTCGACTTTCAAGACATTATTGACATCTTATGGACAAGCAGCTGACAAACCTGTTTATCACGACTCTGGTACAAATGCAGACAAGCTTGTGAGATCCGATCACATCAAGCGAGAACCAAAGAGAACTCTTACACCAGAACAGGAGTTTTCCTTGTGCTGGTAAGACTCAGATTGGGCCTGCTCGAGAAGAACATAGCAAGCCGAGAAATAGATGCGGAAACAACTGGGCCATCAACTGATTAAGGCCTGGGTCCAGATGAGCCAATTTTCGTTCAAACATCCAGTTAATGAACCAAAACCAGAAACTTTCTCACACAAATTGATACAGATACTGTTCAATTTATATCCAAAGAAGGGTTGTTAATTATAAAGAATTACAAATATTTGCAAGAGGAAGCAGATGTCCAAGTAGACATGGATTTGCGTGAATCGGCAAATTCTATTTTAGAGAACCATCTTTCGAACTCGTTAGAGTCACATCTAACCCATTAGCTTACAGAAGAAAAGCAAACAGTTTGATACCTCTGTTAACTGATGGTGAAATGAGCACAGACCAGAGTATACAATTTGCATCCCAAAAAAGTTGTTGCATGTATCCCTGGAAGATTCAGATGACGAAATTGTAAGCCTACTGTCTCCAAACGATCTGAGAGGATATTGAATTTTAGGCATGAATGAAAGCATTGGCTACTGCAGTAGGAACCATGCAATCAACATGCCACAATGCAAATTTATATTTGGGGCAAGAAAATGAACAACAATATGGTATGGCTTCAGTGCTTTACTTTTGATGCTCTGTCTGCCACAAGGAAACATTTTTTCTAACAAGCAATGTTCAAAGTGAGCAACTCAGAAACATAATTATGAACGAAAAAGATTACGACCACAGGAATGTTCAAATTTGAATAATCGTGTTGTCCTTGCTGGCCGTGAGATAGGTATAGGAAAGAGTGGAGTTGATAGACTTGCCGATGTGCTTTAGCTGCATTACAAAGACCACTCTAAAATGTGGACACTAAAAACTAGAAAGATGTCCAAAAGTCATGCAAGATCTGTTTTATCTAATGCAAGAGAAAGATTTCAACAAATTATATTGGAAGAGAATGCCAAAGGATATTGTCAGGAAACCCCAGTTGAAGTTGCTGTCAGCTATGATGGCACTTGGAGCACACGAGACTTCACTGGGAACTTTAGATTTGGTTTAGCTACAAGTGTTGACAGTGGGCAAGTTTTAGATTTCGAGTTTCTCAGCAAAGTTTGTCCAGAGTGTAACAGAAATTTTGATGCAGATGATGAATGGAGAGAGAAAACAGATTTGATTGCCTGGAACCATCATATGGCTGACCAACAAATGTAATGGCCCCAGATGGTGCAATTCCCAATGAGGCTTTGTTTGTGACATGATGCTTGTAGCTGGAGTATAAACTGCTTTGAATGCTTGTGAAACCATTCTTGGGCCAAGTCAAACACAAAAAAGTTGATCCACTGGTTCTAATTTAGGTTTTGGGCCTCGTTTTTTCTAAGATGATACATCTGTTGATGTTGGTAGAGTGTCTGCTGCTTTTTTCGTACTTTCATAAAATTTAATATTGTAACAATCTTCTCCTGGGTGTAAAAAAGAAAAAAGATTCTGAAATACCTGTACTTCAAGGCCTGTAGCTTTAATTACAGTTTTTCCTTAGGGTTTCTAATTCCCTTGAGAAAAATATTTTCCCTTTCTATTTCACGTAATTCGTGTTTCATTCCTCCTTTCTCTTTCCTTAATTTCTCTATCTCCTCAGTATATCCAGCACACTTTTCACAACTGGAAATGTTATCATTTCCCGCGAACCCTACACATCCTCAGTGGCAGTGTTATCACACGAATCTAAACCATTTGACTCAGAGATTTGTTAACTTGGCCTAAGTAAATTTCAATGATAAGTTGGGGCTTTGCGTGATTTCGATACGATCTTCTTAAATCTAAAGACGGATGGAATCGCACCAGTAATTAAAGTTTTTCTTCCATAGCCAGATGATACTTTTATCTCACTGATTTTGAAGTGAAATTCACAGATAACAGTTGAAGTTGTGACTTTTAAGGCATCTTCTACGGAATTGTTTGATAACATTCATCCATTTTCTCTTCAGATCTTGATCTTTGGGAAATCGAAAGAACCCAATAACAGACTTTTCTCTATTTCTGCTGTATGTGGAATACAGTATTTCTACAAAGAGGAATATAGCAATAAACCCCTGAACCACCACCATCAGCTCGACTGGACAGCTTTGCGAGGAACTAGGATAAACGTTGGATTCTTTAGTCATGTTTCCCTTGTAACGCTAAGCATAACTCAGTTAAAATCCTTGGTATTTGAAGATGTTTTTACTGAAGCTTGAATTGTAACACAAACATTAATTGATTTGAACGATTCGCCGATAAGAAAACTGAACCACTCCCACATTGCAGTTGATGAAAAATACCATGGCTTCTTTTCAGGACTGCTGTGTGAACTACACGAATGCACTGGACAGGCATTTACAATTAGGCCTACATAAAGTCAGTTCAGGTCAGATCAATTCAATAGAGGCATAAAACATGGGAAAATTTGCCAATTTACGACCTAGGAAAACCAGCCGCGTTTCCAGGAAAGAACAAAAAGATTTGGGACAAACGAACACGAGGTCTGAACTTGAGTGCTTGGTTAATTTTGTACGTAATTTCTGTGTTCCAAATTTCTGTACTTGGTTTTCTTAATTTCATGTATGCAGCATAATTTACGCACTAAAGTACACAAAATTTGCGATAGTTATCTATTCAAGATTAAAATTTCTAGTTATAGAGGGTAATACCTTGTTGTTGTTTTAGTAATTTTACCGAGTAGTTGAATTTATATGTAACTTGCGTGCTATGTATAATTTTGTTATATTTGATATGAAAACTTAAACCCAAACAGTTTTTGTTTGAAAATTGTGCTCATTTATGCTACAAACCATGTGTATAAAATTAAAAGCATCCACAAAAAGATGTTTTTTTTGTAGGAACTTTTAGAAGAAAGCATCTTATCAATGCAAAATCTTGTTCATTTTTAAATCTTGTGCGAATTTGCAAAAGTTTTACTAAGATTGAAATTTAAAAGTTGTAAGATTGTAAGTGGAAGTTTTGATGAAGGCGCTTTTACTGGTGCTCTTAAGTTAAAACTTTATGGGTTTATGCAGAAAAGGAAAAGAGGTCCTTTAAGAGCAGCGTTCATTGAAGACAAAGGAGAGAGAAATAAGTTCTCGAAATACCAGCTTGCAAGTCTGGAAAAAAGGTAATCAATGATGTCATCATCGTTATCATCATAAGTCGTTTTTCCCATTTTCTGGTTCCACTTCTTCATTTACGTTTACTCAGCTCAGTTGTATGGTGCCATTGTGACTAAATCAGAAATGGAAAGGAGAATGACAGATTAAAACAAACTGCAAAAAAATGTTTGGACAATTAATATTTAATTATTATTATTTTACAATTTTTGTTAATTGCAATTGCTTTTAATTGGTTTTATTGCAAATTCCTTTAGAAGTCTACTCCACTATTGATGATTCATTAGCTAATATCCTTACAATTTAAGATACTTGCTTTTTAAGAATAACCTATGTAAGCTGAGATTTGCTCAGGAAAAGAGATAAAGTTCAATGGGTATATAAGATAAAATTAACATAATAGTACTAATTTATTATCAAGCTGTCATGTCCATGCACATTTGTTTGTTAATGAAAATGTTAAAAATTATTAAAAAAAATCTAAGTGCTCTTACTTCCCCTTTGTTATATGCCTTTTTCAGTTTTTGTTCTAACATTCAAAGCTTAGTTGTGTAATATAGTTCAAAACTTGTTTTAGTTTTCAGTTGGTTTGAAAGAACAAGAATACCAACAGTTGCTTTAACCCTGCTATTTGACGAGAATGGCGAGCCATTGGTGAAGTATTCTGGTAAATAAATTTTGACAATCTAGGTTTGGATAACTTGTCTACTGTAATTTGCCTTTAAATTATCATAATTCTTCTCAAGGAGCAACATGGTTTGATAACTTCACAAAGGATCAAACTGTTCTTCAAAAGTTTTATGAATGTGCGATAGAAGGAATGAAAAACTGCGATAGTAAATAATCA
>PEDN01001381.1:0-119309 GCA_003864495.1 Nemopilema nomurai | reverse complement strand
AATCATTTGTTTGCTTAGAAAACTGATTTTTTTTATAGAAATATAAACAATGTTTAAAGACATGTGGTTGCAAATCTGTATCCATTTAAGTTATCTAAAAGTTTAACTAAGGTAAATGGATAAGAGCATTTCCTTACAGAAATAGAGGGGGACCCTCAAAATGTTTTCTATATGTAATTTTAAACTTTCTTCTTCAATGAAGCTCTTCCGAGCTCCCTAATGGGGAGGATTTTCTGGTGGACTTGAGAGAGAGCAGAAAGTGTGACAACACTGATGAAGCAATTGAAAGATTGGTAGAGTTGTTTTGTCAACAGATGCACCTTGTATTTGAATGCAAAAGAAATTTTCCATCAGCTGCCCTTCAGAATTGTGTATCAGAAGAAAAATGTTTGGCTGTTTGCAAAAGCGACCCCCTATAAAAACCATAAAACCCAAAGCAATGTGTGAATGTTGTGGGTTTAGGAAGAGACCCATATCAACATCAGAGTATGGTAGCATGTCAGCCTATAGTCAGCAATTTGAGGAAGACGATCGCAGCTGTGAAGGCACTGATGGTAGCCAACATTCTGAAGATTTTAATGACATGGACGATGATTTATCATTTCAAGATGAGCCAAGTGATTGGGCTTCAGAACTTGATTTCTGGTATGAATATGTACTGATTGTTCATTTACCACAACTTTGTTAGCAATTCTACACACAATTTTGAGGTCCATCTATTAAAATAGCCATTAACGGTTTCTAGGTATTCTATCATAATTCTGGCACTTTTCAGGTTTTCAATAGGCATGACCTTTGCAGTTTCTTCTTTTCAAAATGTGAAAGATAATCATTCTAGATCTACAATCTTAAATCTGTAGTCTGAAGTGTGGAATTACTTTATATTGTTAACCTACTGGTAGCCTGCACACTTTTATGCCTTTTCTTCTGCAAATCTGAGGATTAGAAGATGGCACATCTTGAGTTCAAACTTCAACTGCAATTAAATAGCATTCAGTTTTTTGAGTGTATTCAAGTTGTATTCCTGTGGTTGTTAGTATGATAGACTGGCCTCCTCACATTGTTTTAAAAACATGCATCTCAAAATGTATTCTCTGATTTGCATCATAGTGTTACCTGATGGTGTTATTAAGAATAGTAAGTGGAGTCATATCTCAAAATGGTCACAGTCCTTATTCCACATACAATTAAATATATGCATAGGTATAGTGCTACTGGCTGTCAACTTAATCAGTAATATCTCAATCTTTGACTTTTTTTCCAAAATATATCAAAACTAGTCTCTCATATCATCAACATTTTCCCAGGAAAAGGTGTTTAGTATCATTGTGAACAAGTATATTTTGAGATAACACCAATCAGTATATATTTTTTCTTCATTTTCAGGTCATCATCACTATCAACATACATAGGTGCTTGTAATGAAATAGTGATGCGACAGTTTGGAATCACTATCAAAATTCCTAACACCAACCTCAGTGGTCACAAAAAGGATGATTTCTCATTCCAAGTCATCAGTGGTCAAGACTTTGCACCAAAACTAATGGACAACTGTCAACTTGCAACACCTATTGTACTTGTAGAGCCTCATGGTGCAAAGTTTTACTCATCATCCCCAGCAACTGTGGAGCTGCCTCTAAATGTCATCATGGAAAATGGTAGCGTACTGAAATGCTTTGTTAGTGATACAAACACTGATGAGTGTCCCAAGTGGGAAGAGGTTTCTTGCGACAATTTTGATCTTCAAAGTAATATAGTGAGAATAAAAACAACACACTTTTCAATGTTTTGTGCAACATTATCAAAGAATTTTTCATGTGCCAAGCAAAGCGTTTCTTCATCTTCTGGAGGTGTTTTGACCATTGAAGAAGTCAGTGGCCTGAAAGTTCAGTTTTCAGAGAACTCTTTGTCAAGTGACATTGAAGCGTCTATGACAATCTTGTTTGATGATGCTGAGTATAGGCCTCAAAATACAAACAAACCACTTGCAAGTCCAATTGTTTTTCTTGGCCCAAATGGGACACATTTTGAAGATGATGTTGAGGTCACACTGCCCCTTCCTGGAGCTGATGAAGTATTTAGAGAATTGGAAAATCCGGACTTGATCATATTGGAAACCAACACAGATCTCAGTGAAAAGCCTTGCTGGACTGTACTTGACACTTCGTACCAAATTTCCAGAAATGATGGAGAATACACTGTAGCGTTCAGAGTAAAGCATTTTACTGGTTTTACTACATGGTGGGATACCTGTAAATCATCCTTGCGTCATGTTGCCTCAAGGATCATACCTAGGTTTTCTATATGGTCTATTTTCAAGCACTGATGAGTGAACTGTCACCATAACAATCAGTTTGGCTGTGTGTCTTTTGTCATTCTGCTGGGAACCCACCACTCACTGATTGCTACCAGTTTCCGCTTGAGGTTGGTATTTCAAAGCCAAGAGAGCTGAAAAAGGGAGATATTATGATACAGTAAGTGTTTGTGACTAATGCTTCATTTTTGTAAGAACTATTAAGCATTTAAGCTGTTCACATCTAATTATATGTAAGTTAAAGCCCCTTTTATCAGGGTTGTATCAGAATTCAAAATCTTTTTGAACAGCATGCTAGAACTTGAATAATATGTTTTACCAGCATGCTAATGCAGACAAGTCTTGTTATAATCTTCCTAACTGATTTTTCCAACAATGGATACAATTATTGTTTGTCAATCAACCTGCAAGGATAATTTTTCTTCTCAACATTCAAGACGAGGGAGTTGCTCTATGACAGAGCTAATAGCTAATATAGCCAAATTTTCTCAAGGGTAGTTAAGTTAGAATCTGTTTGAACAAATCATTTTGAGGATATTTTGATACATATAATTACTTTTGATGCACAATTTTCAAATATATAATTGTGTCTTAATCTTGAAATCATAGTTAAAACATTATTAAGTCATTTGAAAGGTTTTTGTTTCTATGTGTAGTTACCATGTTATCTTGTTTGTCTTTAACATTTAATAGAGATGGAGCTTTCACTGGCTTCAAAACATTACCCTGTTTTTGTTCTAGACTCAAATCGTCTCTCTTCAAAGCAGATGAGGGTGCTGGCGAATCAGAAGATGGCTTGATTAAAGTTGAGAGGTTTAATGGCTATGATTTTGATAAGCAGTTTGCACTGCGATTCTTTGAATTTTTTAAGGAAGGAATATTTGGGAAAGTTCATATAAAGACAAAGTCAACAAATGATGAGTGGAAAGAAGTTGGTGAAATGTTACTGCAGAAGGTTGGTGTAGTAAAGAGTTTTTTCAAATTTCATGATTCAAAATCTCCATTCTTTAATTCTACTCTTAGCTTTGGCAATAATGATCACAAGGCAATCTTTGTTATTATTAAGAACAACAATTTTTTTGTTACAGACAATTCTTTAGAGACACATTGTTAACCGAATTCTTCTTTCATTAATTCGATTGCAACAGTCTTAAAACATATCTACAAAACTTTTGCTTTATTATCAAATGCAGTTAAAGCCCATGAAAAGAATTGGGATTAGTGGCTCTCGCGTGCAAAGGCCAGAAATATACAATGTCTACTTTGTTCCTGAATTTTATTCTTTACATATTCTTTAGTGCGTTCTTTGGGATATGCTTTTTAAATTTTTAGCAAAAAGAGTTTGAAAAATTAAAATTGACTGATCTCTTGTCAGACTTTTCAAAAAAAACGAAGATTAGTTGAGAAGTTGCCAACGGAATTGGAGACGACGGCTGTACAAGAAATCGCAGGTATGTTTCTTGATTAAATCAAGTGGTGCAAGCCCTTTACTTGTGTCAGCAGTTCAATTTAGCATTGAAACGATAAAGGCGTGATTGCAAACCACCTTAATCAAAGTATCACACCTTATTTTTGCATCAGTGCTAAAGAATAAATACTTTGTATCATTGAGTAATTATTTCGTTTTTCAAGTAGAACTTTATTTCAAATTCGCTTTTCAAATGTCCGAAGTACAGACCATGATGAACAGAACGTCCAATGAGGAAGATTCACCATCAAATAAATCATCATTCTCATTGCATATCTAAAGGTCGTTTTAAGAAGGAATGTTGACATTCAAAGCTTTTAATGTATATTTTGATTAATTATTTCATTTCGAACAGTGTCCTTACTGATAGCAGTATTCGTAGTACTGGCAAGGCTTTACCCTGTATGAATATTCCTCTTATTATAATTATTATTATTAGTATTATTATAGTAATCATCATTATCACGATTTATATGTTATTATTATTATTATTATTATTGTTATTATTATTGTTAATCGACATGTGTGACTCTTTGTCAATTGATCAACAACAGAAGCGCTACCTATCTCCAAACGTTCACGCATTTCCAATCGCACCACATATTATATATTCTGCTGTAAAAACAAAACTTGGACTAACCCAGAGCTACTCCCCTTTTAACGTATTTTTTCTTTTCTCATTGCTTCGATTGTAAAAGTTTTCTTTTGTATAAGCAGGCTAGCCAGTTACTGATTACCTATGTATTAGTGAGATTTGTAATTGTAATATTAACTGGAATTCAAAATGAAAAGTTTTCTTTATATTGTTATGATGGTATGGTATGTTCTAATCATTGGCATTCTTCCCAATTGACAGGCCTACTCAGTATAGAGGATAGGTGGAAAGAGTTGGCCTTGACACTTTGCTACACACGGAGGGAAATCACCGAAAAGTTTGACGTCGATGAACCCATTAAAGAAATCCTGTCAGACTTTATGGGTCGTGGTGGAGACGCCGGTAAGTTCATAAAGGCTATGTATGAAGTGGCAAGGCGCCTGAAGCTTATACCATACGAAGAGATGATGGAAAACAGGGAAAATAAAAGGATGGAGATTCGCAGTGAAGGTAAGTTGCTTTAGAGTCAATGCTATGATTTTTTACTCTCGAAGTGAATTTTTTTTAGTTGAAATTGCGACGGATACTGAATTTAGGTTGTCGAAACAGGTTGTCCGGTCAATTAACGATTTCTGGAAAGTAAGCAAATGCCAGAGGAAGAATTCGAGCTGCATTCCTAATTTTACCAGGTACCTGATTGATAGGACGGTGCGTTTAAAGAAGGAAAATAAATGGTATATGTTGATTTGTATCGCAGTAACAGTATCAGCACCCTTGCATTATCCGTCGGAATAATAAAGTCGCATAGGGCCCCGGCCACATTCGAAATAGCCTCGGCCATATTCACAGATAACAGGCCTCTATTTGATGCAAAGATGAATGGCCATGTTTGATTGGTTCGCGTCCGGAGCCAATAAAGTAAGCCGAAATACGTTACTGAAGATGTGAGTTGGAAGACAATGTTTCTACTTTCATTGAGGCCTTCGCCCAAGTTAAAGGCCGACGTTTTTGAATCAATGAACCCGACATATACGCATGCAGGCGAGTCCCGCGAAGTTTAGATTTTTTCGGTGTTTCTTCGTCGCAAATGCTTTGATATCTAAACTTTGCTTATTTTCTCAGATACTACGAACAAGCGTTATTGTCGCTGTTCTCCTACGCCAGAAGAAACCCCGATCCGCAACGCTAAGAGGAAGCTTAATGTTAGTTCGTGTGACGAAAGTTCTCTAACGGATGCTAAGCTAGACCAGATAGCGGGCCATATCGCCAAGATCTGGAAACGAGTTGGACGTCATCTTAAATTAGACGAAAAGAATTTACAAAACATCGATCAGACAAACCAGAATGAAAGTGAAAGGGAGAAGGCATACCAGATGCTAATGGCCTGGAAAGAGATGTTCCCAGACGATTTTGATGCAGAGACCTTAGGCCATGCGCTCGTAAGTTGTGACCAGAAATATACGGCGAGGCAGTTCTTGTCCTATTGAATGGGCCTAGTCGGAGTGGGTTGTATATATCGTATCCAAATCGATCCACGTGGAAGTCATTGATCGAATCGAAGCGCCTGCTGCCTGTTATAAGCTTTGTCGCCAGGCATGTCTACACATTTCTGCTGAAATGAATAAACCGTCGACGTTTTAGATACCAGTTAAATGGTTTACCATTGAGTTTTTACTTTACCACGGTTCCTACCTCTTGTTGAGATACGATTACTCATTTCTGCTGCTCATGGCACAGTCGAAAGAGATTGATATTCTAAAAACTTTTTCCTTTATTTGTTGATAATCGGGAGCACCCGATGTAGGGAAAGTGAATTCCTCGCTGCTATGCCTGTGGTTTTTGCTGGTCGAAAACTGCTTGTTGCATCAGCATAGGGAGGCACTGACGTCCTTGAATGATGATCATCTGTAATCATCTTTTGAAGCGATCGAAGTAGTGTTTCGTTGAGATTGACGAAATAAGTAAGCGTCTTGATTACCTATGATCATTGTTTCGTAAAGATTGAGAAGAAAGTGATGTGTCTTGATCACCTATAATCATTGTTTCGTAAAGATTGAAGAAAAAAGTGAAGTGTCATGATCATCTAAAATCATGATTTCGTAACGATCGCGGAAGATCTTCTGTAATCAATGCTTTGAAGCGAAACAGTGCTGTGCCATGAAAACAGCAAAATGAAGCTTTGAAAAAGAATTTTTTTTCAATTTTCCCTGACAGCTTTTGTATGCATTGGAATTATCTCGTGAGATATTTTAATCAGTGTAAGATAGGTAGATTTTATACAGCATATCTGGTAATAGTATTCTTCATGCGATATTTATAAGAAACAACATGCTACCGTTCCTGTTTTGTTAGCAGTTTGCCCATTTTTGTGAACTGGAACTTAAAGCTCCAATCTGGTTGGCCCTTGAGTTTGGCAGACAAAAACTGACAGTCAATCAATAATTGTACGTGAAATGTTTTGACAAATCAGATCAGTCCCGTGCAATGGCAAGAGTTTCAGGTTCCAACCAATGTTGGTTTTCAAAGCATGCTACCCTTTGCTTTTTTCAAATCCCAGGAGAAAGCAGCCTTTGAAAAATTTGTAAATTTTGTACTACTCAGTTTTTAATGCACTTAATCCCCAAACCATATCATCCTCAAACGCAGTTGTAATTTGCCATTGCTAATTAGTTGCAATTATTTCAATCCTATCTCTTAGCAATCTAGAGAAGTCTTAGGAGCCAAGACCTTGAATAATAACATCGCTTGAATAAAGTTTAAGCTATTTGTTTGATTTTTAAACTGTAAATTATCATGTTTAATTAGACAGGTAGTAAATATTCATAAGGAAAGATTTTTGCTTTCAATATCGTTTTAAAAATTTGCCACATTTGATTTAGAATTTTACACTTGTTTTTACTCAAGTAATGTTTGATTCATTGTCATGTTTATAATGCAGTCATTTTTCTGAGAGGCGCACTTCAAGCCCTTTCACAAAAGACTGAAATACGTTTCTTTATTCTATATTCAGTGTAGTGTTTTTGTTTGTAAGATATGTATTCCGTAGTCTTTTGTAGACTAACAGCTGTAGTTGCCATGTAAAGTGCTAAAGACTTTGATTGTAATAAAACTCCTCCCTTCGTATGCAATCAGTGATGACAGATTTATTGATAATAATATAAAAGTCAAGTTTCTTGCCAAGTTTATTGCCATCTTTAATCTCAAGATGACTTTATTTATGCTTTCTTTATTGATGTTAGCTTTTGTTACACCTGCAACCAAATATTCTCATAGAGGTGTAAAAGAGGCTACAAAAAATCTCACAATGAAATTAATGTGAGAGAGGGGTGAATTTCAATTGTATGTGTAAGAAGAAATAATCCTTTCAGTGTTTGTTATTAGTGATCTAGGATGAGGCTCCAATTTTTGTTAAATGCCTACATCGTTAAATGCTTGAAAAAATTTGAAAAAAATCTTTTGAATATTGAAGCTCCATGACAAATGTTTCTTTTTAGAATGTTTCAAAAAATTGGTCAAGGAGTGTAGCTTTAGGTGAAACACCATTTTCCATCAAAAGCAAAGACACACTTAAATTTTCTCAAGATCAATCATTACAGCTTATCCCCTATATTATAGAGCCTTGATAATTTAAGTACTAATTCTTTGGTCTGTACATTTTTGTAGACCTGAGGAAGATAGAGAAAAGCATTATCAGAATTGACAACTTTGTGGATTTTGACAATAATTGCAAATTTTTACTGTATTAGATCTTTGTTCCATTCTATGATGTCAGCTGTAATGAATGAGAACAAGTGAAACTAAGCGTTTCAGGTTTGGATACAAAAACTCTTCAATGTTTCTTACAATTCAGATCATTTACAAATTATAATGTACACAATATTAACTGCTGGCAAGAGCAAAATCACATTAATTTATACAGCTTCATGAATCGAATTTTTATTTAATGCAACCTTATTTAAACTCTTGGGGTAGATAGCTTTTTGTTTATATTAATGAACCAAAATGTCCATGGTGCTTTTCTTAGTGTTCAGCGTTTGGGTGGTTTATCGAGAGAGTTCACTGATTACATCCACTCAGGTGAAAAATGTTCACACCTCTTTTGATCCCTTTGTTGATAAGTAAGCGAACCACGCAAAGATTGCAAATGTGGTTGCACCACGGACAGATGCAAACATGTGCCACTTTTTTAGAACAGCTGGAGCTTCAGATGCTGAAATGTTTTGTGCCAAAACCCTGTTGTTTATAGGGGACAAGAAGTAAAAGGTATAAGGAAATAAAGCCGCAAGAGTTGCGCCACCAACAAGCCAGGGGAGATCCTCCTTTCTGTTCTTTGACATGTAGTAAACAGCTCCGGCAGCACCCATTCCAACGGCTAAACTTCCAACTAATGGCGCGATTCTCACTGTCATGCCCCTCTGCATCTTCAAGGCACTCTCCATATCAAGCTCTTTCATGAACGTTGGAACAACGTTTGTCAAGTGCATGGCTGTTCCTGCAGCAAAGGTCCCGGTGCCAACAGTGGCCAAGGCCTTGGTAAACTGCATTTTTTGCTCGTACGTGAACGGCATCTTGGCTTGCTTCGGGAATCAATAACTACGCTCGATCGCCATCAAATGCAAACAATACCACTCGCAATAGAAGCATTGTTCTCCCCTTGTCAGACTTCCTAGTTCCTCCGCAGCAATGGCTCTGCGATCCAAAAGTAAAATGGCCGTCTCACGTTGTTGTAGACTCGTAGAAAAAACAGTTCTGTTTACAAGATATCAAAGGTATTTTTCAGTTCATAAATATGTTCTCTCCTTGCTCTATTGCTTCTTGTTTTTATATCACTCAACTACCTTGATATTGCAAAGTTTTCAGGCTTCACAAAGGCCTTTAAAATTCATGTTCATAAACAACAACTCAGTCCAGACATGATAGAAAAGTAAAATGCAAAGTAATTGATAATGTGATGCAAATACTGTTTTTTAATGCGGACAATTACCAACATTAAAAAACTCAGGCAGGGCTCTTTCTCAGCTTAATCAAAACAATACAGACAATTCTTACTGTCTGAATACAACTTTAAAGTTTACTATGCCCAGAAAATGAATTTCAGGCAACAAATTGCTTTGAAGTAATTTTGAAATCACCCTTTTTAATGTCTTTGTTTTCGTACGTATGAAATATTTTATCAGTATCATAATATAGTATAAATAGTAATACAATATAGTGTATAGCCATTCTTTGTGCTTGCTGAAGAAAGAAGCTCCCCCGTTGCTAATACTCACTTGGTGCAGCAAACTGATTTGAAATACTTACTGGGAATAAAGTGTTATTAAATTAATATCGGTAGTAACACTGCCTGGTGCCCCTGGCAACACCTAAACATCTAGATATTGCAGCAGCAGTAAATATTTTATCAAAAATATGGCATAGCAATGAAGACAAAGGGTCCATCAACTATCTTTGAAAACAACAATGGTGCAATTAAGCTAAGTAAGAACCCAAAGCTTATGACCGCATAAAACACTGATGTTGCCCATCATTTTGTCAGAGAGCAAGTCACTTTTAATAATGTGTCTCTCAAGTATTGTTCAATCCAAATTATGCTGGCAGATGGAATGACAAAAGGTTTTCCAAGGACCCCTAAACAAACTTAGAAGCTTGCTTGGTGTTGAAGCTGTAGTTTAACTTTATTTATTTTATTAATTAATGAAGTCATCAAGTGGGAATGTTAAGAATTAATGATTATGATGATGCGCATCATTATATTGTTTACACATTGAGTTTTGCACATGGCCAGATGAACAATAAGTAATAAGCACGCTCCATTAACCTTTTGTATTTAACCCTATTGTTACAAGTTTTGAGTTCTGTAAGGAATATCTCTTTGTACTTTCTGACACACAAAAAATTATTTCAGCTTTTGCTAAAATTTCTGTCCTGTTGTTTCTTGCTATGGTGAAATTTTGTCCAAAAAACAATTGTTCGAATTCTTCTTGATTTCTAACTCTCTAAATTTTTGTAATGGAGGTGCCCTTGCAAATCAATGTCTAAACTTAAGCCTACCTTCCCTAAATATTTGAACTAAAATTCATTATCAGTTTGTTTTTCCTACTTTGATTCTTATTGAAAATACTGACATGACATGTTGATTCATTTATGTTTTTATTTCAAACTACACTTTGTTATTTTTTAACTACATGTTTATACAAATTATAGATAATGTTTTATATGATAACCAAGGGATTGGAATTGTTATTTGGCGTTTTCACTTGTTACAGATGTACCTGTAGTTTCAAAAATCCAATGTTCCAAGTTTTCCCTTCTGCAAGTTATTTGCATTCAACTGGCATGACAAGAGGAAGTAGAGAAGATGAACCAATTAGTCTGTCATCATCACCAATTTCAGATTACAAAACATCAAAAACATTTGGAGATCAGGAGGTACAGAATAGAAGCGTAACTAAAAGATTAATTATTGGATGTGGATTTTTGTGTACATTGTGTTACATAATATTCTTTTCAAGAGAGGAACCACTGGATTTGTTTTCAACTGAAGTTCTTGACCAGTTAGAAGAAAAACTATCTATACATTTTAAAGCTGAGAATTCTGACAAGAGTTAAAGAATTTAGTCTTCCGGTGTTGTGCACTATGTACATTAGAAACCTGTGTTTTGGAGATGTTGTGGAGACTATTAAATGTATGAGGGAGTCTTGTGTTAGTAGACTGGCCTCAGATGTATAACAAATCTAGTGTGAATTTTTGTAACATTGATGTAAACAGAAGCAAATATATAGCCAATGATATTTATTAGTTTGACAGGGTCTTTCAGTACTAAAAGGCACAAAATTTAAACAAAATAAACATAAAGTTTAGAACACTGGCTTTGCTATGGAGCTCCCCAATATCTGTTTTTTGTGCTTTGTATGCAGTTTCTGGTGTGTCCCTGGCATTCTTGCTAAACTGCCATGTTCATCATTTAATAACTTCAATCTTCTTGAAACATTCTATTTGAAACAGAGTGGATTTTATGCTGGGTGATTCTATGCTTTAGGACAAAATTTTGTGCACACTGCATTGATGGTCTATGTTAGAAACAGTGGTTGGCTAGGTCAGTTCCATAAAACATCAGACGGTTGTTTGAGCTTCTTTAACTTCTGTAACATTTATATCCAACACTACTTTTCTTTGAGTTGTGACTGGTACTATGAATGCTGCAGTGTCAGCTGAAATGTAATATTTACAATTGTTTGTCCCAACAGTTAGGTACCAGATCATGGTCCTGAAACTCTAGTCAACCAGTGTTGTAAGAAATAGACAAACAAAACCACAGAATTTGAGCCAAAATGTTTATTTCAGACATAATTAAAATTCAGCTTATACATAGAAATATGTAATTTACAGATGGCAATAGATTTGTTTCGGTGATCCCTAGACAAGCATAAGAGCATAGTAAAGGACAATGGATTACTCAGATTCAGTAGAGCTATGCTTGACTGTTGTATGTGCAATGCAAAATTAAAGGTGAGCCAATAGCTAAATTGTTCTGCATTTCTCTGGTACAACTTCATCGAACGACCTATTGCTGGCAGGATACTCTGGCTAGTCTCATCAAATTACTTTACATGATTTCAAGTGAAGTACAAACATCAAATCTTCTTCCAACCCAACACACTTGTCATTTCGAAGGAAAAAATGTCGCCATATTTGCTTGCATCCGACAAATTGCCATAAATTAAGAACCTTAGCAATTACATATTTCGCTTTAAAACCAAATAATGATAGATCGATTATACTCTGCCACCCTACATGATATAGTCTAGATAGACCTGGATAGTATCAAAATAAAACTTGCTACGTAAAACTTAACAACATAAGTTAATGGAATATGCCTATTTACAGTTGCAACGTCATCAAATACACTTAAGCTCTTTCTCCCCTTATTCTTCTTGCAAGTTGGATGTCTTTAGGCATAATGGTGACACGTTTCGCATGAATTGCGCAAAGATTCGTGTCCTCAAACAGACCCACCAGATACGCCTCGGCGGCTTCCTAAAAACAAAGGGTGAACAATTCAAAAACACGCAAATCTACAACCAAGGAATCTTCTGACAGTTAAGTAGATACCTAAAAGAATCTTATGTTAAAATGTATTAAGAGATTTATAAACAATTCAATAACAGAAAAGTAAGATCTGTTTCTAATTCTTCTTTTTAAAGCAATCGAGGTACCAGTCGAATAGAATGTGAAAATAGCGTGGCTAAAATTTTATTGATCAGCTGAAACCAACTTGCTATATAGACCTGGATCTATTTTTAGACCTGTTTTGAGCTTCTGTCGAAGTCGTCGGGATGCAAAATGTATTTGTTGTCGACAGTTTTCCAGAATTTAACCATTTCTGAAAGCATGATTTTTAAAACAATGACTACTTCAAAGGCCTAATGGCGCCAAAAATTATAACGAAAGACTACCTGAAGGGCGCCAATGGCAGCACTCTGGAACCTCAAATCAGTTTTAAAGTCTTGAGCGATCTCCCTGACGAGTCGCTGGAAAGGTAGTTTCCTGATGAGTAACTCTGTGGACTTTTGATATCTTCGGATTTCTCGAAGTGCGACAGTTCCTGGTCGATATCTGTGAGGTTTCTTGACTCCACCGGTTGAGGGTGCACTCTTTCTTGCTGCTTTTGTGGCAAGCTGTTTTCGTGGTGCTTTTCCTCCAGTTGATTTACGGGCAGTTTGCTTTGTACGGGCCATCTTTTCGTATTTTTAGGTTTTTTCTGATCCTACCTATCGAGTTCCAATCAAACCAACACGACGTTCTATTGATTGCTGATTGTGAAGCCGTAATGAGGTATTCCCTAATACTCAATTCTGATTGGCTTAACAGCTGAACATTTCGATTGGCTGAAATGGTAAATACTCTGTTTTCATTGGCGAGTCTTTCCTAGTATCTGATTGGTTAGAAATGGTAACTTCCGATCCAGTTTTGATATATTCTCCGATGGCAAGTCAGTGGACTGAGAATGCCTCCACTTTTTTCAAATGTGTTCATAACAATTAACATGTTCGATACATTACAACTTGTAAATCTTTTGTATCGAGGCTTGGAAACAATCTCTTTTTCAAAAATTTAATGTTCAGAGCTGCTGGATGCATTTTTGAACAGGGGGTCAAATTGTGCTTAATGAGAACAAACATCCTTTGTCCGTGTTATAGAATCAAAGGACGCAAAAACGCTTTTAAAAACAATTTGCATGAACAGAGGGTGGATGCCTCCGTGCCCCCCGTCTCCATCGACCCTGACATAGTTCAACCTACTTTTCCGACATTTCCAAATCTCACTTGGTTCTGGTATAATTTATGCTCAGGAGATACCCCAGATAAGTGAAATGAATTTTTAGCTCCAGTCAATAAATAATATTTCAGTCGAAAACCCCCTTACACATCAATCGCAAAAGCTGACCAGTTTTGTTGGCAAAATATATTGAAGGTGGTTGTAATAGGTGCAACAAAATCCTTAAATAAAAATTGCCTGCACAGCTCACTTATGCAAATAAAGCATTGGTTTCTTGTGGTTTTATTAAGTCAGTGCCAAAACTTAGCAGCCACACAGAAGAAGTGGTGAAAACAGAATGCAGACAGAATTGTACAATCATGATAATGGGTAAGAAAGGTCTTTATTTGAAAACATGCAACAATTTCGAGACAGCTTCTTGCATGGGTCAGTCAGGTGGCATTTCGATTGCCTTCAGGGGTGTGCTGAATTTGGAGATAGGGGTTTTGCCAACAAGAAAGGGGGATGCAAAGCAGGCTCACAAAGGTGATATATTTAAAAAACACAAGAATGCTTACCAATACGGATAGAGATCAATTAGGTATGCAAGTGCTAAAGCCTGGAATTATATTACATCCAGTATTCAGTCTACTTCAGTATAGATTTTCCGTTATTTGAAGTTATTCATCGCCTGTTGCAAATTACTAATCTGGTTTTATTGCATGTTACTTAAATCGTTTGTATGTTGTGGAGTTTCAAATTAAAGATTATTTTGGTGTATTTGTCAATGACACTTACCAGAAAGGACACTTTCGATAACAATGTTCTTACTAGATAATAGTTGAGTTTACTACCTATGTTGAAATATTGACATTGATGATTTAAAGAGGAAAATCAATGGTTAATTCGTATCTAAATTTCGAAGGAAGAAGAAAAGTTTTGCACTTATCTGGAATCTAGACAGGACCTCGTTTGCAAAATTTCTTAAAAGAGGTTTCATAAGAACGGCACCATGGCTGCCAAGATGGCCAGCCTCCCAAGCGGTAAAGTATTTCTACAAATGCTTAGTTGTGGAATCGAAGACACAGCCCCAAGTCTGTTTTTATTTACAGACAGCAAAAGGTTAGCATTTCTTGTTCGCCCTTATTTTTTTGTAATTTATACGAGCCCTCACTTTGTTGCAATTGAGATGGTGGTGCGCATTCTATGTAATTTTCATAAATTTTTATTATTATCATTTATTATTATACAAACTTGAACAGGTATGTGGGTCTGAAACAGAAAGGCATAGGCGTGGGAAGGGTCTTGCTAAATGCATTCTACAATTATACAACGCAGATTCAAATTTAATCAATTTTTTGGAGTGCACACCATCACAGCTTGCTTCTCCGATTCCCAAAGGCTGAGAGAAATTATTGGAAATTAATGAAACCCGCCTTAACACTACTACCAACGTTTGGTTACTTGTTCGAATCATTTTTGAAGTTTTACTTTAATTTTTCAACACATGACAACATTCGCACACCAGTCTACAAAGCATTTTGACAAGATGTAGATTGCATTATAGATGATAAGTCATGTATTCTGTGTTTTCTGGTTATTCTAGATAGTTATTTTCGCAATTGAAAAAAGTAGGTGCATAATTTTAATACACTTAAGGCTGCGGTAAACATTAGAACAGTAGTATAAATATAATTGTGAAATTCAGGTAATTCAGTCAGAGTCAAAGTCAGGGTCACATTCACAGAATACAGCAGATAATGCATCATCCACTCTCTCTCTTGTCCTGGCTCTGTCTCCTTGCACATTAAATAGGACAACTAAGGCTTGGATTGTCCATAGAGGTTGAGCAACACATTTGGTAGAAACAAAAATCAACTCGTTTCTACACAGCCATACAAGGGATACATGGATGTGCCAATGTTGTAAACAAGACATGCAACCACAATCACAAATGTTCAGACCTCAACTAGAAGTTTTGACAAAGAAGTTGCAGAAACTTTCCTTTAAAAGAGAATTTTTCCTTCTTAAAATAGTTCTGTTAGTTTCAAATTTCCTATCATTGTGTGAAACCTCGGCTACTAGAAGGTGAGAGAATTGAAAAATGGATGTTCTCATCCAGAAAATGTTTACCATAACCTTAACAGAGTGCTAAAATCATTTATTTGGTGTTAATGACATGGAGTAAAATAATGGCATTTATTGTGAATCTTGTAATAATAAAATGATACCTATTGTTTTTGTTTTCAAGAAACTAGTGTGTTCTGTGTTCTAGTCATGATTTACTTTGTAACCTGATTGTTTTTTCAATCTTCAGATGAGGCAAAATTAGTGTGGATTTTTTTATGTAGACATGATGCTAGCTATACAACTTTTCAAAGATAAAAGATCTTACAAGGAGCACCTTAGAAGGTTGCTTTTAACTAGAAGTAACTTTCACTTTTCAGTTATTTCTATTATTTTTCTCTCTCTCCAAAAGATATTTATTCAACTGTGGTGAAGGCATTCAAAGGTTATTCACAGAACACAAGTTTAAGGTTGGAAAGCTTGGTACAATTTTCCTGACACAAAACAAATGGAGCCACATTGGAGGTCTCTTGGGCCTCTCCATGACTCTGAGAGACATAGGAAAGTATGTATTTTTAAGTAAAAGGGTTTTGTTATAAATGGTTTTTCATCAGCTTCCTTTTCTCCTCAGTTTCAAACTATTCAAAATGCCTCAACATCACCATATGATAAGATTTATTTTTTTAGGGAAAGTATCTGTATCTCTGGGCCATCTGGTTTAGAAAAGGTTATACATGGTGCAAGGTATTTCTTAAATAAGGAGAACATCAACTTCAAAGTGACAGGGTACTCACATGAAAACACTGATACTTTTGAAGATGATGAGATAGCAATAAAACCAATTGTCATATATGCAGGTAAATTTTATTTAATATGTGTTAGTTTCAGCCTTTTGTATAACCATTCTGCTTTTTGTGTGGTGGCTGCAAAGAGTATTGTAGTACTGGATAGTTTCACCCCTAATTGCAATCAGTGTATTTTGGGTAGAAATTATAGAAAAACAGTAACATTGCCCGTCAACTGGATCTTTGTTTCAAGATAACCACTAAAGTTATTGCTGTTATGAAATTTAAAATCATTAATACTTAATTTTGTTTTGGAAAGGTACTAAGCCAACAGTTAATGTCAACAATGCATTAATAAATTAAAACCCCAGCAGGTTTTCTCAATAAAGCACTTCTACAGTAGAAAATGCGCATCCATTTCTACAGCGCTGTGGAGGAGTAACCAACAGTTTGAGATATGGCATGATAAGCCAAACTTTTGATGATGATTTGCAATGAATACCAATTCCAAAAATTGTGCGCTTTTTTCATTACCTATTAGAAAAGCGGAAGTTCCAATTCGTTTTAACCTCAGATTGTCTGTAATGAGGGGAAAAAATGCGCACCATAAAATCATATTTTCGTTGAAAGAAGTGTCTATATCATGTGATTTCGAAACACGATTTTCTAGAAACCCAATAGTTTACATAGGAGGTCAACTTATAACTTTTCTAGAAACTTTGGACCCTTATCTTTATTTTCCTTTCTAAAAATTCTTTTAATAATCGTATAAAAAGAGAATTTGTATGGAATATACCAAAAAGTTAACTTGTACAAAGGGAAATACCTTGTCTTGGGAGGGGGAGTGGGAGTGTCAAAGTTTTGATTCCGTCAGCTGATCTAGCTGTCGTCAGATGACTATGATGTAATATTTAAATTGTACCTTGCTGAAACAGCAATTAATGAATTACAACAGATGCTATTTATGGGTTTAGATAATTTATCTAAGATCAGTTTATTGGAAATCAGATTGCGTAGATCTGAAGCACGATGCCGAGGACGTATGTAAAACAAAACAAAATCTTGGTAAGAGGGCGATATGGAGAGCGCTCTGCTAGAAGTTGTAAGTGGCAATTTAAGCATCAGGAAAGCTGCAAAGACTTATGGTTTATCAGAATCGGTAAGTTACTTATTCAACGGATTCAACAGGCAGTTTTTTTCTGAACAATTTATTTTCGAAGGTTTATCAATCATCAATGCTAGAGTAAATTAAATAGACCGAATTAATTTCGATAATTTCGTAGTAGCAAAATTAATGAAATTTTTCCTTGATCATTATTTTTAAAAGAAAAAACACCTGATATTTAATCTCATAGGACATCCGCCGTCGAATTGGCAAGGAAAAGATTGGAGTGCCCGTGACCCACCAAGGGCGAAATCCGATTGGCTGAATTCATCAATGTAATGTGTAACTTTGGTTTTAGCCCCAGCACTGGTGAAATACTGGAGCTAGTCACTGAATATGTAGCCAAGAATAACATCGTTGTACCTCTGTTTAATGATGGCAAACCAGTAAGATTTTGGCTGGCTGCTTTTATGAAAAGAAACAACTCTTCTCTGAAGAAGGCAGAGATGATCAATGTGGCTAGAAAATCAGCAACAGGAAACCCATTCGTGATATATGATGTTTATGACAAAATTGATAAACTGCCTCACCAGATATAGAATTGCGACGAATCTGGTTTCCCAAATGACCCCCAGTGGTGCAGAGCGATTGGGGAAAAAGGCCAACGCATATTCAGGATTACATCCTGGAAAGGAAAACACTTGTTGTTTGCTGATGGCCGTGCTTTCCATCAACTGGTGGTTTTTTCCGGGAAAAATCTACATGGCGAGTCAACATGGCGAGGGGAAGGAGCACTGAATGACGCCTGGTATGGAGTTTCAGAGAACGAATGGATGACAAGTGAGCTCTTTGCATCTTGCTTTGACTTGTTTGCCAAAAAGGTCACAGAGCGTCCTTTGCTGCTTGTTTATGATGGTCATCTCACTCACGTGACTCTGCCAGTTATAGAGAGGGCAAGATCCGATGACATTACTAGTGTCAAATTGCCTCCCCATACTACAGATCTCCTTCAACCACCAGATGTTGCCTGTAAAAAGGCTATGGGGACAGAAGCTGAATGATGGGGTCAGCCAATGGGGTGCACGAAAACCAGTCAGAAAAGCGCAGTTTGCCAACCTGTTGTCAAGAAATCTGGCATCTTGGTTTATCTTCTCGCAGTATCAAGGCTGGGTTTGAAGCCACTGGGATTTTCCCTGTTGATGGCTGAAGATATCCAATTTCAAGGCTGGATGCCAACATGCTTCAGAAATACAACGCCTGGGTTGAATCTGGTAAACCAGAAAATACCTTTGACGACCTGCTGCATGAAGCAAGGACCAGTCCAAAAAGGTACATCACCAAAGAAAGTGTCAACCCCCAAGAAGACATCAAAGCCAAAGAAGATCTCTTCAAAGAAAACAGAATCCTTTAAAGACAAACCTTTAGCAGATTTCCCTGCCTGTAGGGAACTTGGTCATATGTCATCAAATACACCAGAAGGAAAACAGTAGATTAGATCGTGGATTTTAGTCCCTGTGGTTGTCGCTACAGACTCTTCGTCGTCAACTTCAGCAAGTCTCAAAGAACTTATTTTGCATAAGATTAAAGACCCCTCAAAAAAGGAAGCCAAGAAGCAAAGGAAGATTGACCTGAAGACAAGAGTTGTGATTGATAACGACTTTTATCAAGCAATTAAGGAGAAGGATGGAATGAACTAAAGGAAGGAGGTATCAGAAAAAGAGGAAGACCAAGTAAGGACGCTGTTCACGGGGGCGCAGAATGCAACATCTCAACCGGGAAGCGACGACGAACCGAATAAAATTGACGAAGCTTTCTCAGACGATTCAACGGATAATAATGACTCCCAGAGTGAATCAGAGGAAACAAATAATGGAAAAAAAGTCAGAGGAAAACAAAAGAAGCAAAAGGCTAGGAATCTGCAGCAAAAAACAGAGGGAACACTGAAGAACGTTTGGCTAAAGAGATCAGCCTGATTACAAAGCAAATGGATGATGACAAGAAAGGCTTTTCTATTGCGTCTTCTACGGGGACCAATTTTATTGGTGGAAGTAAAAAAAAGTTTGCACAGGATCCTGATGATAACGCTGTAACAATAATAATAATAATGGAGATGAGTTTCCTCCTTTATCGAGGTGTTGGATTTTGGGATTTTCCTAAACTGCAGGATGTCGAAATCGTTAATGTGAAGTACCTATTTCTGGGCCCATGTCAGCCATTGCAAATCGTCAACAGCAAGGGAATTCGAACAAGACTCGCGATTCAGTGCAATACGAAAATATGACTTCTATGGATGTTGATTATTTTTATGATTGGACTACTTTTTTTAGTTGTACTTATAGCTTATTGAAATATCTATTATTGTATTAATGTAAATCTTCATTTAAGGTACTATTTACAGAAAATATCAGCAAATTTATTGAATCGAATCAAGATTCTATGCCAATTGAGAGGTGCGCAATTTTTTGCCACATGTGCGTATTTTTTCCCCTATTTGTGGTCAAAAAATGCGCATCAGTTTTTCATTCTTAAAAAATAATCTATTAAAGTATGGGTAGCAATTATTTGTTGCTAAAGGATGTTATCAAGGCTACTTTGTAGCTATATATAACTTATTTCGAAATGTATTAACAATAGGGGGGAAGCTGAAAATTTCTCAACAATGTGCATTAACACCCCCCCCCCCCCAACCCCCCCCGCTCACCATACCTATCTGCAACACTTTCTCATACTTTTTTGGTTTGTTACTAATCTTTGATGGTTGATTTTCAGCTCTTTGATTTACCCTTATGGTGTAACCCACACCTTTTGTGATACCTTGGATACAATAACTAGCTTTGTGGCACAAGGCATGTTTGCTGTTACAAAGGCCTTTTGTTTACATAATTGGTAATAGTTGGCAATGAAGGCTTACATGCTTGCAAAACATAGCTGCGTAGTTAGTTTTAGCTTTCCGTAAACCCTCTAATGAATGCCCATTTATTTGATAAATGAGCTTGCAAGAAGTTTGCATTTATTTCAAGAATTGACAAATCTCATTCATTTTGTTTAACACAAGTGCAGTTATAAAATAACAGATATCAAATCATACTCCGATCAAAGAAATATATATGTGCTAATGTTACCAGAAAATGAAAGCGTGAAATTGGTTTAGTTATTTTCAGGCAAAATTTGATTGTTATACAGATGGCAAACGGTTACATACGAAGAAATAAAAAAAGCAGAATATTAAATACAACACTTTAGTAGTTCATCACTAAATGGAAGATGTTTATATAAAGTTTCTTGCCGTATAGATATGGTAAGGATTCTAATGAACACCCCCTTTGGGAAGAGGTGCTTAATAGAGGGAGGTTTTTAAAAGAGGGAGGTTTTTAAAAGAGGAAGGTGTTTATTTCATATGTATGGCTTTTAATTGGAGAAGGGCTCATAAAAGAAGAGGTCATTTATTTGAGGATTTGCAGTCAAGCGCTGGGAATATACATTACTGTCTGTCTTATCTTTACAGTGTTTTATCTTATCTGTAAAGTGTCTTATATGGCCCTAAATGTTATACGGACATGAGCTTTTAGTCAATAATGTTGTAGTATTAATTTATCTAGATGGTAACACCATTGTTTATTTAGATTTCACGTCAAGATGTAACATAATAAATATACCAAGGATGATCAACAAGTACATTAAACAGTTGTTCGTTTTAGAGACGAAGAAACACAGTGCATGGAGTCACAATGAAGACAAACCAGATGCAGAGGATAATGGCGCTGTCCATTCTTTCGCTATTAAGCCATCTCATTCCAACCCACTTGTCTGTTATTGGGCCAAGCTAAGAGACTATCCAGGAAAGTTGCTGCCAAAAGTGGCAGTCCAGCTTGGTGTCCCAAAAGGTCCAATGTTCCGACAACTCAAAGATGGACAAAGTGTAACATTGCCCAGTGGTAGAGTTGTGAGTAGTTTGTTTGAGAATGAAGACAAATTGCTTTGTTAATACTTTATATGGCGTAATTGATGACAGTTTTTTGCAATCAAAGTCCTTCAAGCACTTTTCTTGACCTGCTCCTATTCCAAAACTCTATTTAGACACATTATAGCCTTTGATTTACTTGTTATTTAACCTGTTACTGGCTCTAGAAAATTCACTTCATCTTAGAGGCTGTGACTTGTACAAACAAATTCTTCCCTTTTCTCAGATCACCCCTGGAGAGGTCACAGAGCCCCCCATTCCTGGACCTTCATTCCTGATAATTGATTGTCCAACCAAGAAGTACATTTCCTCGATCACAAAGAATGAATGCCTTGGAAGCTGTCAGGCTGGTGGTAAAAACAGAACAAATATGGTGGTGCATATCGCAGAAAAAGATATTATTAATGACCAACTGTATCAACAGTGGATGGCAAAGTATGCAAAGTGCACTGTTCTTTCTACCAATTTCAACTCATATTATGACGAATATCTCTCTTTTTGGCACAGATTGGTTCCCGTGTTTCTGTATTTCAGTTTTTCTGTTTCTGTATTCATTTTTGTTTGATGCGATGTTTATCAAGGAAGCTGTATGCCCAGCAATTTCTGAGAAGTATAAACCTGGGCATATTTATCAAACTTAGCTCGCCTTGTCCTTTTTCAGAAGCGTTGTAGTCTGTTTGATACCAGATACTAAGTTTGTTACTTTTCTCAAATATTCCGTTTGCAAACTGTTAAATGTTTGCTTCTTTCTAAGAGGCCATGTCTTTTGTACCATAGATTATGATAAATTGTGAGTTTGGAAACCGCAGCTTGTTGATATACTCTATTATAAGAACCATGACGAATAAAAGATGCATATTGTTGAGATCGTCGACAACTTATGAATCAGGTGTTAGACAAATCCGATTAGACAAATCCATTAGGTGACATAATCCGGTATATAAATTAGGTGTTAGACATATCCAATAGGTGACATAAACGTTTCGACTCTATCCAGAGTCATCGAAGAGAAAATGCAAAGTTGTCCACTATCTCCACAATAAGCTTTTTATATTCGTCGTGGTTCTTATTATAAAGATTATGGTCAATGGCCAGACTAAGTCAGTTGTCATGCTTTAACAAATTATAGCAATAATCATTTCTTAAACTGTTATTTGTTCCTTTGAAGGTTTGACGAAGACACCTTCCACTGCATTCTAGACAAAAAGGAGCTCAGCAAATGCCCTTCAGTCTATTTAACACAATTCTCAATGCAGTGTCAGTTAAATCAAATCCACCCAGGCATTTTTCCTCTGATAGAACAATGGAGACACGTGAGTTTTGACGTTTCATAATTGCAGCCCGCATATTACATCATGTGGCGTCTTGAAGTATTACATATTATAACATTTTAATTCCTTTCATTTTGTCTGCTTCGTTGTGATAGCCTCGCCATCCCTGCTATAACGAACATTTTCATGATATGCATGTGTTCTGTTTCTTGTTTTCCTTTCCCTGGTGCAAAGTCTGCTATTAAGTCTCAAGCCTTTTTTTGTTTTATCGGTCATACGTTTTATAGTTAAGCTGTGTCCAACTTGCATTTGCTACCAACTCATCAAATTTCTCCAGTATGTGTTTTTCATATTTTTAGGAATACAACACTGGCGATGAAAATAGAACCCCTGACATTAGCAAAAAGATGAGTATTTATTCAAGCAAGAACCTTTCGAAATTTAATCTACGACCACAGAATATGCTTGGATTAGACCATTCAGATGAACTAAGAACTGTAGATGTCAGCTCAATCATAGAAGAAACAAAATCTGCTTTACGAGTGGCGGGCTTTTCGGGTTCGGACATCCATGATGGTCGATGCGATTCTTCTGGTATCATCAGAGAAGAAAAGAGCTTAGAAAATGTGTCCTTGGAAGAAAATATACACTCGAAGCGAAAAAGAGAAAGTAGAGAAGAACTTATGGGGCTGAATTGTACTGGCAGTCCATCCCCAAAATTGTGTAAATGTGCCCCGAAACGAGATGATCTCACGTCAAAAGTTGTTTTGAATCAGGGATCGGATTGTTCCTGTACGCAAAACCAGCGTTCACAGATGAGAGCGACCAGTGGTGGATTCCCAAAGCTGGTGATGCTAGGGACAGGCTCTTCTGTACCCTCGAAGTACAGGAATGTCTCATCTATTCTGGTAAATGCAAGGTTTGTATATCAAGGCTTTTCCTAAGCGCTTTTGTTTTGCTGCTTTAGACCATCCATTGATAATGGATTTGTTTCTGTGATATTTTTGTGTGATTTTCGTAGTTTTTTCCCTTTAGGCCTGCCAGGTTTATATCACATATGGATAAAATGCTAGGTTCAGAGTTACGTTGGCTCAACCTCTACATCGTGGTTTATATGTAGAAGGACAATTAAAGATAGGAGCATGAATATGAGTTATCTTTGAGAAAACAATGTCAGTTGCTTGTTAATGTAAGTGATAAGATGACAACTATATGATGAATCACAAGGATTTCGTACGAAGAGTCATAGAGAGTGTAGAAATATACCTATATGAGACTCGAACTCACGACCCCAGACTTTATATGCCAAGTGCTCTACCGTTGAGCTATCGAGTCATGCTTTCAAGTCATCACTCAAGGTCAACACTTTAACATGACACTTTGACTGTATAATGCTTTTGATATATTTCATGAGCAAGATTTCTCTCAACTACACTGCTCTATGTTCACAGTCAAAATACGTGTATGCTGCTTGACTGTGGGGAAGGCTCCTACAGCCAGATCCAAAACCATTTTGGGAAGGAAGCCAAGGGTATACTGAAGAGATTGCAGTTCGTTTTCATTTCTCATCTCCATGCAGACCACCACTTGGTAATCATTCGTCTTTTTTGTTCTTGATAAAAATGATGACGTCATTTTTCAAGCAATAGCAGTAATTGTATTTGTGATGTTTACAAATTATATTCAACCTCCTGGCTATCCAAATCGGCCTATAGATTCACCGTTCATGTTTGGTAGATTCTGCAATCAGGAGTAAGGTTAGAGACTAAAGATTCGAGATGAAAATCTCAGATTAATGATTCGTGATAGAGAATCGAAAAAAGCAGACTTCATGCTTTAGATTGGCAATTTTCAGTTATTGTGATTGGCAGAACGAAATGACAACCTGTCAATCAATATCCATGGAATCCTAGATAAATGATAATTTGTGAATGTTCAATTAATGCAAATTAGTCTGAAACAAGCAATGTTTAACACAGTTTTACTTCAATTGGCAGGGCCTGATCAGAATTCTGAAGCTTCGACAAAAGTTAATGAATAAGGTATTTGTACGAGGTTTTCTGCAGTTTACCAGCGTGCTTACATGGGAGATGCTTCAAATCCAGCTTTATGCTAATGAAATATTTCAAAACAAGTGGATATTTGTCATCTGAATCCAACTAATACTGGAATGGTATTGTGAATTTTGTGATTTCGAGAAACTCTTATATTTTGTTTAGATGTACTTTGGTTTTTTATTCTTATTTGAACTTATTCGTAGTAGACTATGTTGGTTTAGCTGGTAGAAGCTTCTGTTGTATTAAACAATAGAAGTGTCAGGAGGGACATGCAACAAGTGATTTTCAAATAGTCATACCTGTATTTATGTATTCGAACAGGATGACGTCACGTACATCCCGCCCATCATTGCCGGGCCGAAGAGGCTCGCTGCCTGGCTTCGCGAGTATTCATCATCCTGCGAAAGTTTAACATACCGGTAATTTCAACCTCACTTTTCTGTTTTCATTCTTTATCATGTTTTTAATGAATCTTTTTTTTGTTTTTAAATGAGCGTATAGAGATACTGTTGCCCTGGCCATGCAAATTTGCAATGGAACTAAAATGGTAGGGAATCATTTATTGTAGATTTGTTGATTGCAAGAGGCTGGTCTGGAAAGAAAGTCCCACTGCCCTGATTAAGGAGATCCCCGAACTCGCGAAGGTAACAATCAAGCAAATTTTATGGACATAAAGCAGTTCTATACTACAAGTTTTGTAAATATATAAGCTGTTAAACTTTTTTTCATTATTAATCACATGCACAGATGAGTAGTTTTGATGTTATTGATTAGGAAGAAGTAGCATTTAAAAATTCAATCATTACTCTACCCGTTTGGCGCATTTTCCGCATTTGTACTTAATTGATATTGCAAATTAAGTACCAGTTGATGGGAAGCTGTGAATTTGAAAACCTGGCAAAGGTCGCGAGCTTTCCTTTTATATGTTTGTGACGTTTTCAATGCTGGACCTAATTTTGTTACCAAGCTGAAAACGTTGCACCCCACAAATGTGCAGAATGCAGTAAATGTTGCATAGCAGGCCTTATCATTTTCTTTCGTACGATAAGTGCATTATTTCTTACGAACTCGAAATCGACTTATATTTGCATTATAATCTCAAGCTTTTTAGAGATGTTTTGCGCCACAAAGCTCGCTTTGTTGTTCCGATATGCAGCGCGTAGAGAACTGTGCGATTTCTCAAGTATTCTATGCTTTAGGTTATGATTGTGCCAGTCGACCACAACACCGAGGCGTACGGAATCGCCATTACCCATCAGGATGGCTGGAAAATCACGTACTCGGGAGATACTGTTCCTTGTGAGAGTTTAGTGGATGCAGGTGAGATTTTTATAGTTTAGATTGCTAGCCAGTAGGAAGAAGAAAATTCAAGCACCCTCTTAGAATAATTGTCAATTTAAGCACTGATTCGAATACTAGACAATTTAAGCACGTTTTTTATATCTGTAGTATCATAGATGTTTACTGATCATACTGAATAGTGTAGCAATTGGTTTGTTATAGGCTTTCTTTAAGAAGGGCAAGGCAGTGTTTTCAAATAATTGATTTGTTTCTTAAGTGTAGAGGTGATTTGCAGATAAGTGCCAGTGAAAGCTTGATTTTGAAGTAGATGAACCTTGCAGGCAAAGATTCAACATTGCTTATTCATGAAGCAACCTTTGAAGATGGCCTGGAAGAAGATGCGAAAGATAAGCACCACAGGTAATTCTTGTGATTTGTGAATCTTCAATTTTGCATCTAAAAACAAATACGTATGCCCCTGAAATGTAAGTACTACGAGTCAGATTCAGCAGTAACGACTTGTGTTTACAGATATCGTTTCTTTGTAGAGCGTTCCTTCATGAATCTTTATCCATATCATCAAAGCAGACAGACTTTATGAAATTAAACCAGCATATCCTACCGAACTTTGACCGATTTCCTAAATATTATACAAATTTAGTATTTTAAAAAGACCTTTTTATTTTCAGCACTTGTGGTCAGGCTTTGGAGATTGCAGAGAAGATGAGAGCGAAAAATGTCCTCTTAACCCATTTTAGTCAACGTTATGCCAAGTTGCCAGTCATGAAGAATGAAACACCGGTTGCTGTGGCATTCGATCACATGGAGGTAGGGTGATCACGTGGTCTTAGGATTCTCCTGTAAACATTAAAAGTGAAAAGTGCCATGCATTCGAGTTCACCACAAAGTTCAAACTTTAGGCAGCGAGTTTTCTTGTTACTCGCTTTCTAATGTTCCCCACTTTCTGTGTAACTTTACCTATGAAACGTTTGAGAATGTGATCGACCTGAAGTTGATTTTGGTTTCCAATGTACCTTTTAAAAACTAGCCCCAAGACATTGCCATGACTTCACTTGACGTAAGAGACCCTTATTCACAAAGCACTAATTGTCACTGAATCAACAAACCACTGTTTGTTTCCATCGCTCTCCCATCTTTCCCCCCTTTATCTGACCATCAATCACATTTTCCTCAAACAACACATTTCTTACTGACCCGAAAATGTTGATCCTTCATCTCCCTGCTTTGAAGATTCATCCCTCATATTCTACGCATTTTGTTGTTTGCCGATGATCATTTCACTTTCATTTGAAAGCTTATCCATAATAGTGAAGCCACTAAAAGGGCTAGTCATAATGGTGAACCAAGATTAATCACCTGGACCAGTTGTAATACTCTTGTTGTAATCTATCTTAGATTAAGAAATAACGACATGAATAAATGAGACAAAGACGACCAAATGGAGGAAGGATTACCAAAATAAGCATAATTCTTTGTTGCAGAAATGACTTGTGTTTTCTTAGACATTTTTCAGATGTTCGCACCCATTTTCTTTTATTAAATCTCATTTATATAGACTACACAAATCTAACTGCCCTTAAAATCTTCTTATCAATTGTTTGGATGGAAAACTCATAAAAGCTTCTCACAATGAAGTTTGGCTTTCTTTCTCCAGATTCATCCAGATGAGATTCCAGAACTTTCGAAGCTGCTACCCAAGCTGCAAGTGCTGTTTCCAGATGAAGACAGGAGGTAGCACTCGATGCAAACCCACCAATGTATTTGATCTCGAAGTATTAGATGGTTTTATATTGCCTTGTGAAAATATGTCAGTGGTATTTCTGTGGCTGATAATGCTACCAATGATGAAAACTTTTAAAAAAACATTCTAAAAATAGCAGCAGCTAAGCTCAAAAGTGTCAAATGGGAATTTCAGATATTCTCCCAGGCAGAAGAATTATAAACAACGTAATTAACCAAATCCACAATGTTCAAACAGATGCAGACGTTATGGGCAAGATTTAGCAGATTTTTGTTTGCTTTTCTCTGCGATCCCAAAGAAACCCCTGTGAGTCGGGACGCTCGATGTTGGTTCTCCTAGTTTTTTAAATTTGCTTTTGAACAGGGCCAATTTAGGAAAATGATTACTAAAAGTCGATGCAGTGATTCCTAAAGCAGAATACCAATTGTGTGTTTTTCTCGAATAATTTTGCATATCGTCCATCCTCTCCGGGTTTTGAAACATATCGCTAATTATCGGAGCGTAATTTTGTTTCCGTTAAAGAAAAACAGATCCTTATTCTCTAACATTTGGACATCCATTGTCTAATTGGTTTGCCACACAACCCTAAAAGGTCTTTGCTTCGCAGCTCCTTTTTCTTCGCAGCTCCTTTTGATTTGCAGCTCCTTCTGCTTCGCAGCTCCTTTTGCTTCGCAGCTCCTTTTGCTTCGCAGCTCCTTTGCTCCGCAGCTCCTTTTGCCCAGTTTCGGTTGGCCCTGAGTGACGCCTTTACTTTCTACCAAAAGCTGGCCAATGCAATCAAATTGCTTTTTCCCATCGCTGCAACCGGCATGGAGATCTACGCGAAGGGTTTGTATTTCGTCAAATCTGGAGCTTTATCTTGGTTGGTTTGGATTGCGTGTTTCTAACACTTTTGGTCTTTGCTTTGTGTAAAGGGATTATCCATGTGATAAAATATTTCTTGCTCAAGGTACAACTTGAAGAGAAAATCATGCACTTTCCTGATAAACCATTTTTAGCACCCAAATCATACTCCACTTTTCATTTTAGAATTACTTTGGCATCATCACAATAGAACCCAACATTGACAATTTTATAGCATTGGGATGTACCGGCCTTTCCCTTTGCAATCCTCAGTTCCTCCAACGATGGCCACTTTGAAAGTTTCTCAATTTTGTCTAATTTTCCAGCCATCGTTTTTAAAGCAAATTTCTTACGAACAGTTGGGGAGGTGCAGAGCGGGTATGATGATCATTTCTGTTTATGTATAAAGAAAACCAAGCAGTAAAACCCTTCAGTGCTTTCTTTACCGTCATGAAAGACGAAATTGGCAATTAATGTCAGCATTATCCCAACTTGAAGCATACGCCTCCGTCAAAGCCTTTGGGGAGGATGGGCATGTTATGCATCAATCTTAGCTGGAGGTTGACGGGAGATCCGAGGCTTCTCAGAAAGACGAATCATTTTATGAACAATTAATATTCCTTGACAGACTCGAATGCATCTTCTTCGACTGACTTTTTTGCCTGCACCTCTGACTTGAGCTTGCAGTAGGCCGAATGTTCTTTGTCGACCTGCTGCAGGTGTTGCAACTTCTTTTCCCTCAAATCGCTACCAGAGCAGGCAGCTGTCGCTTGCATAAATTTGAATAATTTCTACCAGCAGAGCACCGAGTGTTTTCTACCTTTCAGTCCTCGGACTTCAGTTATTCTTTAATTGGATTTCTGTAAATAAGATACGTTATTTCTTCACTGCACAATTACCAGTACCGTCTTTAGCTGACAATTATATCCTAGCCAGAGCAAGGATGCACTCAAAAAAATATTATTTCCCAATATTACTGGAACCATATGCACATGAATTCTAACTTTTTAGTTTATTTTAGACATTAATTTAGGGAAAGAAATGAACGTATGTAAGGTTGATACTTTATTCCTTTTTTATTTATTTTTTAGCACGCTTTTCAGTTTAATGAGAGTTAAATTTCAGCTTTACTTCACTTCCCCATTCAGTTTTAATTTGAAAGAATGAAGAATGCTCCAATGGCGTTATTTTCTTGGCGCCATAGCATGAGTAATGTTGTATATTTTTAAGGATTTTAAAGCAATGAAGCCCGTTTCAGCTCTTTTCGTATGAGAAGTTTCTCGGAAGAGCACGTTGTGAAGGAGCGGTCGGTGTGTTTGATATGTAGATACACAGGATAATTTAACATAAATTAGCATCAATTAGAAATTTTCTCACATCCAGCGAACAGAGTGTTGAAAATGGCTTCAGACTCGCAAACAGCCGAAAGTGATGCTGAAATGATACGTGAATGCGAGCAGTACGTAGAGCAACAAAACATTCAAAGTATTTTGAAAGATGCAATAGTTCAACTCTGTGTTGCCAGACCTGATAACCCTTTCAGGTTTTTACGCGAACACTTTGAGAAGCTGGAGAAGGTGAGCTTGTCGCCGTATTTTGGCCTAATTTTTTAAATGTAAATTTACATATGGTTAATTTTGATCCTTGATGTGGATTGTGAGATTGGGTGCATTTTCTGCTCAGTTTATCTCTAGAGTCAGTCATTTGCATTTGCAAGGGCATTTTCTGAGAGAGTTGACATCTAGTTTGTCTACATTCAAGTCTAGGGAATCAGGTTGGTTGGGATTACACAGAAGGCCACCTACGTTGCCTGGCCTTTAGTGGCGTGTTCGCTCGCACAAATTCGAACTCCTTAGTATTTGTCTAAAACGCGATTGCTGAGACGAAAAGATGAATTTTATTCTAAAATAATATTGGTTTATTTTATACCGGTTTTTTTTCACTGAGGGGTGAGTTTCTCATAAAGCTTTTCTCAGTATGAAATTCGAAGCTTTTACGCGAAATTCGAAAAAATCTTGGTTTGATTAGAGACTTAATTTGATTCCTGAAATTTCCTGTATGTAACACGGAAAGTTAAAGGGGGGAATTTCATTAATAGTTGCCTATATGCCATCTTCTACCAAAAATGCATGTTGTTCAAATGTCATTGAAGCCAATATCAAAGCGTAAGAACTTTTTGCTCTATTTCTAATCTGAAAAATAAATCCAATGTTTACAATATTCCATTTAAAACCTAAGCAACTTTGTTCTCATAGCGTTGCATGTAATTAAGAAATTAGAAATCTACTTGCTAAAAGTGATTGTACAAAAATTCATTTTGTTCTCTCTTCAGAAGTTTACAAAAGGGACTGGGTTAAATTTTTAACACAGTCAAAGACGGAAAAATGATTATAAGTAGTTTATGTTGCAATTTTTGAGGGATTCTTAATCAAAACAAGTAAATGCTGTCTATTGGTTGTCTGTGTTTATTTCAAAGGTAGATTTTAGGTAATTAAATTTTCTTCCTATTAATTGAAGACAAAGTCATTTGGTATTTTTGCTATTATTTTCAAAGTGTTATTACATCTATAGGCAGGCTACACCATAATTCTCTACAAATTGATCCATATCCAGAAATCTTAAAGCTGGAATGAACAAGTCCTAGTGATTTGCCATATTGTTTTGAATGAATACAAAACTTAACTTTTATAGGGGATAAATATATTTTAAGTCTTATAATAATTTTTTACTTGTCAAATGTACTTTATAGATTTATAAATTAGGATTGTAATTAAGGGGCTGTGAGTTCAAGTCTTGATTGGGTAGATTATTTTTCTGCAATCTCTATGAATCTTCATAAGTAATCCATTTGCCTATGACAAATTAGAATTAAAAAAAATCAATCAAAGCTATCCACTTTGTTGAATATAGCAAGCATATGGCAAGCCCTTACGATTCTTTTCATTTTGGAACATGGCAATTCTAAGGCCAAGTTGGCAGTCACCTACAAAATTACTCATTTTGGTATTGTTTTGATCTTGTTTTGATTGCTAAGGATTCAAGGTGATAATATTTTGGGATAAACTCTTTGGAATGTTCTTGAGTTAGCCTTGAAGAGACTTACCCTGCACTGTGTTGATGTTTGGACAAGCATTGCAGGTTTGTGTGTTTCTCACTGAAATTTTTTTGGGAATATTTTTGACATAGCTTGAAGAAACTGGATTGGAGAATGTCCTGGTCTCTGGCTTTCTGAGATTTGAAAGGCATGTAAGCTAAAAGTCATCTAATTCTTCAGTGGCCAGAAAATGAAAGTTTGAGACAGTTCAGAGCTTGTGGTAGTTATTCCTGGTTAATAATGATATTGTGCCTGGTGTTTGACTGGTGATATTACCAGCTGCACTTTTGTGCACCCCAATAAGAAACTGATGCATTAAAACTAGTTAAACTATTGTTTGTGTGATTTATGTATCACACCATTGTGACAGCTACTTTGTGGTGAACGGACAAAGTACACCATTCAATACCTGCATTATCATCATTTCCTCAAAGGCAATCCACTTGCTAATATATTGCTAAATCAAGGCTTGGTGTTCTAAAATTTTTGTTTCCAAGTCATGAAAGAAAGAAATTTTAAGGGTTGCTGCATTTGTTCTGATTTTTGTTTGATCCTGCTTTCGTTGCCAGTGAATTTCATCCAGAGAAAAACAATTTTGTCATTTGATGAAATTTTTCTGTGAAATCTTGTCACAAAGTGAAATTTTCAAAGTTGGTTAAAGAACTGGAGGTGAAGTAATTCCCAGGCTATTTTCTGTGGAGTCATGATTTGTTTTAAAGATCCAAAGTCACTGTCAGAAGTTGTGTTTCAGTTGCATGACAGAAAATAACACCCAATGTTATAAATGACAAAGTAAAGGCAAGAAAGGCTGAATGTGCATAGTTATTTCTGAAAGTAAGACCCAAATGAAGCAGTGCACATCTTGCATCCATTTCAGATCAGATCTTGTATTGTGTCATTTGTTTGTTCATTTGTTTAAGTTTTTGTCTAACATAAGCATTTGCCATTTCCAACAGAAAGTTAGGTGTTGTGTTGTAGAGTTTCTGTTCTTGTTAATAATGACAGCGGCTTTTCATTGTTGTACAGAGTCATTTACTGGTATTTGATTCCTTTGAACCATAAATTTTAGCTTTCTGTCAGCTCAGATGTAATGAGAATGTTAATTTATTGAACCATCCTTAATCATTTGCTTCTATTCAAATTAGTTTCAATGATGCCTATCTCTGTCATTTTATGCTCTCTGATACGAACATGATGAAACAAGTGACAACTATTTGTGATTTTGCATGTTTATAACTCATAATAAAGAGAAACTAGGGTTTTAGCAAAAGAAAACAAAAACAAAGCTTAACATTGACTAGCTGACCAACATACCAAAATCTCCTAGGAATGTGTTTCTGAGAGAAATGATTCAAGGCTGTGCTTGGGATAAAAATTGTTGATTTGTTTGTGGGGAAATGATGCTGAGATGAAAGAGCGCTGTTTGTTTGGTATTCTTGAGACTACCAATATTTTTAATCAAAATTTGAAAATCGCCTAAGAAAAAATGGCTTTTTGACCTTTCTCAATGATTTACATGCTTAGAAATGATAAGGTTTATATTTTTTTAATTTTCATGCATATCAAGTACTAGCATTTTTTATTCAGCTTTTATCCTTCGGTAAATATTGCTCACCAAACTGAATGCCCTTTTATGAAAAAATGGTTACGACACTGTGGACTGATGCCTCTGTCTAGCTTATTCTTTTAAATTTCCTTGATATCTTGCCTTTTGTATGTTACTTCCATGTAATTGACACATGTTGTATATGAGCAGAGATTCAACACATTTTTAAGATAGTGCCATCATTAAAAATCCCATCGCTTGTAGCAAATTTAATGAAATATTTTAGTGTTATAGTTTATCTGAAACTAGTGTTGTAAAAGCTTACCCAACAAAGTCTTAAGTACTTGTTCAATAGTTGCTATTTTGACTTCAAATTAGGAACATGATAAGAAGAGCATTGAGGAGGCTAGTTTTGAAGTGGTTGAGGATCAGCCTCCTCCAAAGGCCAGCATTTCAAGACGGAGGAGAGGGGCTGTCAGTGCAGCTGTAATGACTGAGGAGGATGCTGCTTCCTATGTCAAAAAGGTAAATTGTTGCTCTAGCAATGCAGCTTGTAATGCTTCCGATTTCTTGAAGAATTCTTTATTTTCTTGTATCCATTCCATGACCTTTCATTTTACTCTGCACTTGCAACAAAGCAGTATTATGAAAATAGCTACTTATGCTGAAGATGATGATAATACTCAGGGCATATGTATTTTGTATATTTGGGTATTCTTGTACTTATCGAAATGTCTCATTTTTCAAGGTGATTCCAAAAGATTACAAGACAATGGCCTCTTTGTCAAAGGCCATTGAAAAGAATATTCTGTTTACTCATTTGGATGACAATGAAAGAAGGTATAGTTATGTGTAGCTTGTACTAATTTGTTGGAGTCTAATAATATCTAATATATTATATCTTATAAGGCATTTTCAAGCAATCAAAATAAATTTTATTAGGTTGTGAATTTAGTTTTGGTACTAACCTGAATCATGCCATGTCTTGAATTTTAACTTGAAGTTATTTTTACTGTGGAAAATGTTTAGACATAGTTTTAGCCAGGACCCATTTCTCAAGATACTATCTCTGCATAACTCAAAATAAATTTGTTCCTTATTATGCAGTCCCAACATTTATGGTAATTCATTTTTATTTTAGTGACATCTTTGATGCTATGTTTCAAGTCAAACACAATGCTGGGGAAGTCATCATCTTGCAGGGTGATGAGGGAGATAACTTCTACATTGTTGACAGTGGGGAAGTTGATGTTAGTGTCATGTACTTAAAACTTGGCTTTTGCATTTTATGAATAGTGTTCTAGTTTATTATTGTGAAGTGCCATAATAAATTTGCTAGATTTGTGAACTTTAAAAGCAATTTATGATTCTCTCTGTGCATTTTTGTTTTGGAAATTAGCTTTGCTGACAAATCCATATTGCTTTTGACAAGAGCAGCTTTGGTCTTATCTTAAAGGTAAGCATGTAATTAAATGTTGGGTATTTTTATCTTTAGGTTTTTGTGGCTGACGAGCTTGTCACATCCATTACGGATGGTGGGAGTTTTGGAGAGCTTGCCTTGATCTATGGTACACCAAGAGCAGCTACTGTAAAGGTATGCAGTATTGATTCTTTTTCTGCTAGTGTTTCAACTTAATATCTAAAGTGGTGAGGAAATAAATGGCTTGATTTATATTAGCTTGCTTTTATACAATGCCTTTTAGCCACTCTCACCTTGAATTTGTCTGTTTATTGTATAAATGTCAAAATGCATTGTTTTTTAAACTTTCATTTGCTTTCCACTCAAGCTATAAATGTGAATGTCATAATCCTTAATCCTGATTAAAGTCACAGTAACAGTAGGACATTTAAAATGCATTCTTTATTTGATTTCTCTTGAAAATGATTATATGGTCTCAAATCTTTGTTGCAGGCAAAGACAGATGTGAAACTGTGGGCAATTGATCGCATCTCTTACAGGAGAATTCTCATGGGTAGCCAGATCAGGAAAAGGAAACTTTATGAATCTTTCTTAGGAAAGGTGAGCATACTGGAGTCTCTTGACAGCTGGGAGCGGCTGACAATTTGTGACTCCTTGGAGCCCTGTACATTCCAGGATGCGGAAGAAATTGTGAGGCAGGGAGAACCTGGAGATGAATTCTTCATTATAGTCGAGGTAATTCTGGCATTTATGTTTTCTTCACCTTATTGTTATCATGGTTGCTGTTTTTTCCAGTTTGTTAATAAAACATTTTTCTAGCATCAAAAACAACTAATAAAACATCAAACAATTCATCCTTTTTTGAAAAAACTAGCTCACTGTTATCTAATTTCATGAACAGAAAGTTTCAAAAACTCTAGAACTTCAGCTATTCTTCGCCTGAAAGTTTTCATCTCAGTCCTAGAGAAATGTAGGTTAATGTAGAAGCTCTTTTCCCTTGCATTGAAAAGTTCTAAGGCCTAGATTTTTAGTCCTGAATTCTGACTTTTGCATTTAAATCACTGTTATCCAGTTCTTATTGTGTATTTGGTATATGCTATTCTCAAACCATCAATTTAATTTGATATTTGAATTAGGAAAAGTTGTTTGTATTGATCCAGCTGGGTTTTCACGATGGATTCTATTTGCAGGGACAAGCTGCGGTATACCAAAGAAGGGGGCCCAATGAAGATCCGATCGAAGTTAGTAAACTGGGTGCCTCTGACTATTTTGGTATGTTGTTTATCTTAATTGAGATTTCTGTTTGCAGTAGATCATAAATGTTTGATGCCGCTATTGTTTCTATTTTAGGTCATATGAGGTCATACTTAAAATATTAAGTCAGCAGTAATCAGTTAGAGTAAGGCTATCCTGTTGTTTTGATATGGAGTTGATAAAATGAGATTTAAAAGAGCACTTGACACGCCACACTCGTATCTACCCAAGAAAAGAAACTCGTTCTATGGTCCAACGGAACTCATTCTATTTGACGGATCAAGACTTCCTTCGCCTCCCAGTTGTAGTTTATGTAATTTCGAAATTACGTAACTCCCACGCTCGTTTCCAGGCCTCAACAGGTCTCGCGCGAGCTGTGTTCTGCTCGACTACCAAAACAACTGCTCTTTGACGTGTCCGAGATATTCCATATACATTCGCAAAACATCGCTTCTGCACATTAATTATTGACGGTCGATTTCTTTTCTAGGTGAGATCGCTCTGGTGCTCAACAGACCCCGCGCGGCAACTGTGATTGCCCGCGGGCCGCTCAAGTGCGTCAAGCTTGATCGCGCGCGTTTCGAACGTGTCCTGGGCCCTTGCATTGATATATTGAAGAGAAACATACAACAGTATAACAGCTTCGTGTCGCTGGTTGTCTAAAAACTTTTCGTAGCTGAAGATGAGGCGTCGAAATTGTACGTAAAGGACATTGGACATACAGATGTGTAGTTCTTCCATAGTTATTCCGCAGTTATAAGTGAGGAGTTATTTCTCGGGTGTTGGGACCTTGGTTTTCGTTTATTGAACCCAATTATGCAAAAAGTGCATTGACAGTGCTGACTTTGTATAAATCGAGGGCGCAGATGTTTTTCCCCAAAGTTTACGAGTGAATACTGATGAATACAGAGTTTGCTTTGATTTGCTTTGAACAAATATTATTGCTTTCCTGCTCAAAATAGCAGAATTGCTGCGTTCGGGCAACCTGTTTACAAGATACTCCCCTTGGCATTTTGTGAGTGTTGTATTGACAAACTTCATGGAAGTGTTGTCTTCCAAACTCCAGAGACATAGAGACACCTCTGAAATTGCTTGTTGCAGCTGTACATTATCTTTATTGCTTTGAAGTCAAACCCCTGGTTAAGTCACGTAGCGAATGAAAAATTCACGATCTATATCTTGCTTGTTTTAATGGGAAAGATTTGCATGTAAACCTGAAATAATGCAACTTATAAATAACACTCCTTAAGGCATTACCCTCGCATTAACGTAAGCATGAGCGATCGAACTTTTTAGAGTCACCCAAAGATAACAAACGAATGCAAATTAGCAATCGAAGCGCAAATTTAATTTTGAAATACCTAACTTGAAAGCCCCATCAAATGTGCCCAATTCCAAACCAGGACGTCCCTTTGGTAGAATTTTATTGTGTGACAGGCAGAAAGAAACCTGCAATCATTGTTATCTTGTTGATGAATACACCTATAAGTTGCTCTTTTTAATCTTCTAATCGATTTTCCTGATTTTGTTTTATGTTGTTGATGGGTAGGTCGGATGCTGTTCTTGGATAAGTTATGTAAAATGTTTTTAGTTGTTATTGTGTTGTAAGTATAGATTGAATAGCGCTGTAAATCTGTTATTCATCCCTTAAAATATGTTTCCGATCAGCAAGTAATGTTTATCTGAATTAGCGGCAGCCTAGCGTATTTATTATCTAGTTGAGAGCTTAATGATTCCTTTCTCGTCTCTGAGTGGACTTGCCCCATTGCTAAGGAACGGGTGTTGCTTTATCAGGGCTGTCAGGGATAGATGGCTGACGAAGCCATCCGATTGAGTTGGATTGATGATAACCAGAAGTCGTGTGGATCTCCCCAAGGATCTATTTCAAGTCCAATATTATTCACTCTGCTTATCGATAATATTGATCACTGTGACGTCATCCTTCTTACTAGTAATGATTCGCCTTCATAGGGTAATTAAAGAAAAGAGATTCTAAGATAAAGATACGAGTTTCTGAAGAAGGTTTAAGCTTGACATCGGTCAAATTGTTGAATGACAAGCCATCAACCACGTAGCTGTAGATGTCGTCTAGGGGAGGGGGGGGGGCAAATTCAAGCAAGAATTATACCTGAGGGGGGCAGGCTTTAAAACAAGAAAAACGATATATAACATACAGATATATTTGGTCTAAATCAAGCCTACAAAGGCTGCAAAGCAACTACTATATGAGTAGAAAACAGAACAATTACTGTAATCAATAATAAAATGTTATAAAAACAAATTGTGATGTTTCCTTAGCCAGGGGGGCAAGAGGATGTCACAGCCGCCCGTGCCCCCCTGCAGCTACGTGGCTGCAAGCCATAAAAACCTTAATAGTTAAATGGATTTTATCAGGGACCCAACTCATCCTGTATTACTGAGAAATGGGGCGTTTTAGCGTTGGTTTTTCAAGGCTTTCCCTTTAAAATGCATCTGTGTATCTCAAAGATTTCGAGATTCAACATAAGCCCGCCACCGTGTCCTCGATTGAGTGATGAGCGCTGAACGACCTCGCACTGGAATGTCCCACATGCTTGTTGCTGCAAAAGATGGCGGAATTGTCAGAAGCGTTTGAGCTAGTAAAACTCACACTTTCACGGAACACAACAGTTCAACCTATTGTAAACGAGAGATGCATAATTATTTCATCTAAGGAAAATGGTTTCTCAAAGCTTGATGTAAGCCACGACGTTATTCCTTCCCAGATTTTTATGTTTAATTCGCCACGCAGGACGTTTTAATATTGACTATTACCGCCGGGCGTTCAAAAAGTATCCCTTGTGTAATCCCGGCTTCTAGTTTTTGGCTAGTGATGTTAGGAATATTATGAAGGTTTCTGGACTACATTGTGGATGACCCTAGAAAAGTTCAGTTGACTGCAGTTGAAATTAAGCTAGACCAACGAGAAAGACTTGTATAGCTTGAAACGCTAATTCGCACTTGTTACAAGTTTTAAGAGAGCTCTATTATACTGCCTGAACGGTAAAATGGCATTCTGTTCAAACAAAGAAAAGTTCATTTGTGAGCAGGCTTCTTTCTAAAACTCCAAAACAGCGAAGTAGTTAAATATTACTCGTAAGCAACTATTCAAAGGGGATGTTATAAGAACCGTGGGTATAGGATACCCAGAGCTTTTTATTTGTACACAATGTCAGCCAATTTTCTTATTGTCTCATGTTTTTTATTTAACTTTGCCTTGTTTTAGCTTGACAGGAGAAAGTCCATCCAGAGTTGGGCAATCAACAAAGGACAAAGTCTTTCAGCCCCAGCAGTTTTTGACAATGATTTGCAAGAATATTTTGCAGTTATGAATAATAAGGTAATTTGCGTCTTTAATCAAATATTTTGTGATTTAAAATTTGTTCTGACCCCCATCTTTTCAAGAACAATATATTTCAGCAAGTACCAAAAAGTCAATGTTTCTCTTTTCTTTTTATTGGCAAAATCTAAGAACATTTATTGTAAACTTAGCAAGCTTTCTTGCTGGAAGCTGTCATAAAATATCTACACTAAGCTATTTTAATGTTAATAACAACCCAGATATACTCATTTTCTTGTCATAAATGAATTTGCCCACATGATTTCAAAGCAGGGCTGTAGTCAGGTAGTTTTCTTTGCTGATGCATTTTCTGGTAATTTTCAGGAATTATTTTTGTGGGCTCCTGATCAACATAGTCTGTCAGAAGCAAATGTAGAAATGGTGAAAACAGAGAACCCCATTGTACAATTGCATTTGATATCAAGAGGAAGACTGCATGATGTTTTACTAGTTGAAAGAACAGGAATGACACATTTGAAGTCAAAGCTTCGTGAAAGCTCAATCAGTGATTCAAAAATGATTGATTCTGCATCAATCTGTAAAAAGAGGTTTGTTTTTTTAGCTTTTTTATTTCACATATGATTGAATAGCATCAAGTTTTCATTTTTTCCTTTTCTAGTGCAAGTTCTTTATATGTACATTTTGAAGAAATTGATGCAATTAGGTAAAATCCTTATTTTGATCTAACATTTGCTTAGTTTCTGGAAATCAGGAAAGTGTTCCTTAAATCTCTTTTAGTTTTGATTTTCTATCATAGGCCATATTATACTTTGTATCTTAATTTCTAGGTACCTCTGGAGTTCAACAGTTGATGATGAATGGTCACATGGCATTTTCCATCTTGTAGTTTCAGAAAAGGTATAGTTTCAAGTATATAATTGAAGAAATAACCATTCAATTCAAAACTTCAATTCAATCTTGTCAAATTTAATGTCTTTATAAGTGAAAAATATTTTTCTAAACTATTCCAGATTATAGCCCCATGATCCATGCTACCAATGATATATATATATCTAGATTATAGTGGGTCTGATGAGTGTACAAGCACAAGACTTGGAGTAACAGAGAACATGTTTCATTTCTAGCCTATCTTCTATCATATCTATTGCAATTTGCAACATGCTCTGATTAACCCTTTGGTATAGGCCAAAATGTTTGTATAGAAACTGATCTTATATGAACTAACACAGTAATGAGGGAGTTTGTCACTGCTGTCAATCTCGCATTTTGTTCTTTAGTCCCAGATATTCAACTTGTCAGTTTTGCTTGTTGGAGAAGAGGAGGAGGGTATGAGGTTTCAAGAGTCACATGAGTATACCTTGGAACCAATGTCAAAGGTTTGAAGGTTTAGAAAAATTTCAACTGCCAAGCTGTTTTTTGGCAACTTCATTTTAGGAATCTGTACTTTGCAGAAGAATTATTGAAATGTATGCAAAAATTAGGAAGTTTATTTAAGATGCAAGCTTGATCCGTGCAGCCATTTGCTGTTAATTGCCATTCATCAAGTAAAGTGCATTGCACAATACACAAAAGGCAGTGTTTGGTATATATTTGATAATTTTACTTCAAGAAATGAACCTTTCCTCCTTATGTATTGAAACAGCCTCAACCACATTCCTTTCTCTAGGGTTCTCATATTCTTGCTTGCACTCTCCAAGGAAAAAATCTTATTGTTTTATGTGAGTATTTTATTTTTTCATGAGAATAAGACACTCATATTATAAAATATGATTTTAAATTGGATTTTACTTTAGTTTTGTGTGTTCTTGACTCAATAGATATAATATTATATTAGTGTCCTAATATAAGTGATATAATATAATATAGGCATGGCAAATTGATATAATATTAGTTTCCTATCATTTCTGTGTAATTCTGCATGTGTCGATGTAAACCATCAAATCCTCTTGGCTCTTCATACACCAGGGTCTGACAACACACTGTGTGCTTACTCTGTTCCACTCTACCACAATGAATCGCATCAGATGACACTTCAACGAACTGTGATTCAAAAATTACCTCAAGAGTTCAAGATTTCAGGCAAAGGAAACCCAAAGGTATTCATTTTTGTTAAAGGCTTCTGGCACTTCACATGGCTATTTGCCGTCTCCTTTTAGTCTGAATGTTTTCTGTTTTAAGTCAAACGTCAGCCATGGATGGAGTAAAGGGAATGGCGTATATAAATCCAGCATCGAAAATGTGTTTATAGCTCAGATGCTACCGCAAAACCTCAGCTTAAAACTTCAGAGTTGACTCATCTCTTCCAGCTCCATATGCTCTTTTTATTACAAGCAATGGCAAGCAAAACCATCTGATGATATCTAAGTGTTTTATACTTGAGTGTGTTAGACTTGCCTTCACTTTCCTTTCATTTCAAAGCCTTATGGGTGGTTAGAATCCACCTCAATAGTTTAGTTTAGGTCGGCAGATTATAATGGTATTAGATCACGTGCTGGTAAATTGTCTAGATGTTAATGCATATTATTAGCATATCTTTTTTCAATAAGCTTCTCATTTTCACGAACTTTGTTTTTCAACCAGCCGAAGATTGGAACAGTTGACAGGGGACATATTTTTCTCATATCAAAATATGAAGTCGATGAAAAGAAGCAAGGTAATTGCTGCTTAGTAAGAGTTGGAAGAGGTTCAAGCTGGCTTTTAAACTTTAAATGAATTTAGAGTTAGATAAGAAAACACGAAAAGAGTTGGAAAAGTTTTGTTTACGTTTCATATAAAGTTATGGATGAATTTATTATTGGCATTAGTCTATTTTCTCTGCTTGTTAGGTGTTATTAGTATATTGAATACCAAATATGGGACGGAGCAAGCAAGAACGACCTTTGCGCTTCGCTACAGCGCGGAGTCTTCCAAGGAGCAAGAGATCCTGTCGGCCATCTTTCACTGCGGCTTTGTTGTTGTTGCGCTCTCCACTGCAGTCTTGGCCTGTTCATGTACGATCAACTCATCAAGCCTCGCTGCTGTGATGGGCAAAATGAAGAGGTCAGTTTCGGGGTTCTCACGTCAATCACTTTGCTGGGCGAATATGAGAATATTTATGTCGTGTCATAACAACTATTCAAGTGCAAATGATTTAATTTTGTTTTTTTTGGTAAACTGTTTAGTCAAAGGTCGAAGGAATTATCTGAGGTGTAGAAACATTAGAGGCTTTCCCTCTTTTTCGAATTTTTTTCCCAACGCTTCGCGAAATTTGCACCTCACTTTAAAGACAATTCTTATCACAGTTCCGATAAGCGAGTTAACCTAGTGTAATGGCCACGTGATCCAAAATGACAGTGGAACAAAGAATCAGCAGCGTCTGTTCAACAAGATAGGCTGGACACTCTTTGCCAGTCGTTAGAATTCAGCTTTGGCTCATGTCGAACCTCTTGGTCACGTTTTCTAGATCAAAAGAAAAACGTTTTAGAGTTGAATTTTGTAACATTTTATGAAAATATGGAGCATCAACCACTGTCTGGCATTGCTTCCACTTCATTTGGTTTGCAGGCCCACAGATCAAAATATTAAGAGTATTGCATGACTCATTTGTTGATAATTTCGAAGGATGAGTAGAGTACTCGCTTTCTTTATCGAATCCTTGATATTTTTATATCTTAGATCTGAAACAGTTCTACATACCACGGAGGAAAAATCGATAGCTGCACCTCGCAAGTTGAAAAAAAGTAAAAAGGTGAGATCAAGAAGTTTCATAATTTCATAAAAGACGCGAGGGGAGGTGGCTTCAAGAGAACGTGTTTATCATAGTAAGAGTGCGAAATAACGGAAGCGCCCTATCAACTGCACTCTAAAAGGCCTTACTTCGTGTCTTGCTTCTGTTAACACAATCTGTATAGAATTTCATATGTAGCTATGAGGTGTCCCCCCCCCCCCCCCCCACTTTCCAATGTTTAACGATTCGCAAGCATTCATGAGTCGGGCCGCTTTAGCTCAGGACTTTATTTGGATTGGAAAAGCAAGCAAGTAGATTTTATGGCTGTGTATAGTCTTTACGCTGGTATTCTTAGCTTATACTGAGTTGTATATATTTTATTCACCCGAAATTCCGACTTTCTACTGAAAGTAGTTAAAACTCAAATGGTGCGAACTGGCTTCTGATAACTGTATTACGATATGAAATAGGCATGCATTAATCGAAAATTATGAACAATGGTTGATTTTAATTTTTTTCAAACAGGCCAAGGGAGATGACGGCCTGCCTGGTTCAGTAGAAGACGAGCAAGTAAAATGTCTGGAAAGGCTTGCAGATCCCTCCAAAGTACGACTCGTTAGGAACAATTTTAAATTCCCCTTGTTTCTAGAGAATTTCTCCCTTCCAATAAATAGTAATTTTTAGTTAAAGAAGTATTATTACTTTTATGCTTTCACGGATTTAAACCAACCCTGATGTTTATATGAAGTATTTTGAGCTTTGTTTTTTTTATAAAAATCATAAGATTATTTTGAGTTTTATTTTATACTATACTCATATATTCAATTTCATGTATTTAAGTGCCATCACATTTCTGACGTCGCATTTTGCTTTAAAAATTTGCCGCAGTGGAAATATCTTACTTAGGTGTAAAAAATTTGTTTTCACCATGGGTTTTCACCATTTATCATTTCGCCATTTTTAAAAAAGTAAAGTTAAATCCGTATATTTTACAGACACCCACCGTGGCAGACTTCAACCGTGAACTCAACGCATTTCTTAAATTGCTCCATCTTAAAGGTTTGTTGCTCCATTTCCAGAGTATTCCCACCTACAAATATTCACATTTTTCCATCTCATTGCATATAGAAACAACCCTGTTCTTGAACAGCCAACCATCTTAATCGGCGTTGCTTTGATGAAGGGGGGCTAAAAGTTTTTATTTATTCAAAAAAAGCCAATTATTTGTTTATATTTTTACCCTGATTTGGAAAAGAGCTGGGTAATTTGATTTCCCTACTAGTATTATTTGAAACGATCCTTGAAATTTTGAGCTTCTATCGTTCAAGTCAAACATTATTTCTGGGAAGTAACCAACGGTCGAATACGGCTTTGTGAATGGCAACAGTGGTGGGTCGTTATTACACAGTGATGATTTTGCATCTTTTTTACTACAACCATCTTTTTTACTGTCACCATACCACTCTCCTGAATAACGTTATTGTCTTATTGAAAAAATTTATTTGAATTTTTTTTCTGTCAGTGTCAGGAGATGCCAATTTGAAGGACAACTCAGGAGAAGGGGAACCCGCGAAGAAGAAGAAAAAGAGAGAACAGGCAGTGAGTATCTCAGTTCACAAACTTTTGCTGCCATGGAAGAGCTCGCTGTTTTTATTGAGATGATCTCCTCTTGTCTGCCCCTTGTTTTTTACCGGAAAATTAATGAAAGAAACTCCTATCAGACTGAATGCACCAATTTTCAGATTATGGTTGTCCAAAATGTCACAAGAAACATTCCTCTCTGAATACCACCATACCATCTTGTGCTGAGCCTCGTCTCATCTCTTCAGTAGCCATAAGCTCTGAATCATCCATATTCATTTTGTCACTCTACCATGACAATGGTATTCGATTTAAGATTTTGTCACTCCACATTGAAGTGCATTTAGTTTATATTTTTTACGGCTAGGTACAAAGTTCTTCATGGTTCTCTTTTGGGTTTTATATAAATTGCTACTATTATGAAAATTTTTGGCATCCGGGTTTTTCAGGCGGTGATATTTTCCATTTAGTGCCCTTCTGCACACACTTTTTCATTCATTTTTCGACTAATTTATTGCTGTTTGCTTTTTCTTTCTAGTTCATGTTTTTATATACTCACAATGTCCATTTTAGCCAAGAAAATATTTGATACCAGAAGTTTTTGTACAAACGGTAATAAAAAGATGCAGAGAAGATGATAACATTTGGTCGTCTAGAGTTCCAGTTCATCTATTGGAGCTACATTGTGTGCCACCGAGGTATCAATTTTGTAGTTTTCGGTGCGAGTTTTTATTCTTAAGAAAAGTATGAAAAGCAACGAAAATTAGTACTTTTCTGTAATTAGACCCAAATAACCTTTTGTTTAGCTTTGAATCATTTTCTTTTTTCGTTAATTGTGGAGGTGCCCAAGTCGAAGAATATTCTCTGAAATGTAATTTGAACAAGAAGTATTGTTTGACTGAAATCTATAAGATTAGTTGCAGATGAATCAGAGACACAAGATGGAAATTTGAAATCAAGTAAAATTTTTATACTTTTTAACTTGTCCATGCGAATTATCATCTTGTTGTATTTTTCTCCAGTCTGTGTTCAGATCTGATTGCAGAATCAATTAAAAGACAGTCTTTGGTGAGTTCTATAAGATCTAAATTTTATTCTTTAAAAATCTGTTGTGTTTCTCAATCTGATTAGGGAGGCTGAAATTTATAAAATAATCTAGCGTATTGATTAAAAATGCGATTGGCTCCTCATTTAAGGAGTTTAGCACTAGCTTTTCATTAAATACATATTGCCTGAAATGCAATGTTTCTTTTAAAGGATGTACTAAACAAGTGTTTCGATTGCACGGATGGTATAAATGAAAAGGATATTGTCAAAAGCATCCAGTTTTTGCTCAGGTACGAATCAGTTTCACACCATTCAATTATGATCTTTGTCTTGTTTTTTCACCTAGGGTCTGGTCAGGTCATTCTAGTTGAATGCATCCCCAAATTTGTTGATAATTGCACATTTTGTTCCTTTTGTAGAAATTACTAGAAAGGCATTTGTTGTGCCTGATCAATTTGTATTTTCTTCTACTTTGCGATTGGTTAATACACGACCTTTAATTTCGTGTTCATTTTCTATCTGTTCATCAAAGCGTATTGAGTCAGTGAAAAGGCCTTTGATTACCAATCGGAATATGAAAACTTTTGATTGTTGATTAAAATAGATGGATAAATCGTCATAAGTAGCTAAGCTTTTTCGAATTCGACTGATAATAAGACAATGTGCTTTTTAGTATAAATTTCAATATTCAACGCTTAACGTTAATAATTTACTTGCTTCACTGTATACTATTCTCCGAACAATCTTTTTTACTTTTAATAACATTCTTCTCATCAGCACGAAAGCCACCATCGAGAACTGGAAAAAACCGGAATTTTTGGACGGAGATTTAATAGAAAACTTTGTTAGGATTGACGATGACCATTTGCAAACTCTGTATCTTTTCAAAACCCAATTTGAATTTCGATTACATTCCTTTTTTAGTTATGGTATGGTAGATTTACTGAACGTTTTTTAGACTTATTGCAGCCACATCATGAAATAGGTTATTTAAAAGAATAATGTAAATTCAACGCATGTAATACATTAGATAAATAAAACAATGTAGAACATATTGGAGTATATTAGAATACATTAGAATACTTAAGAACAACTTTAGAAATGATAACTAGCTTTTGCATTGGACTTGATTGCTAGTTTTTATGTGTTCGATTTAGTAATTTTCTTTGACGTGGAAGTATCAACATTTTCAACTGTTGCTACAACGAATATGCACTTCAAGACATGTTAAGAATTCTTTCCATTCAAGAGACAAAGGTAAGCTTGATTTCGTTTCTTTGTAGAAGCTTTGCATAGGTAGCTTTGCTAGGAGGTTGCACCGTTCGTTCGTTTGACGTGTTGACGTCAATGCAGCTTAACGTGGTTGGTATCTCTTGAACCTCTCAAGACTTTTTTTCAGGAACTGCTGCAAATCCTTTTCGAACTTCTGTCTCGCCATAAGCTGGGCACTCATGTTCCAGTTTCTCATGAAAGGGTGAGTGAATAATGTTATTAGAGATTGAGTTAGCATATCTCTTGCTAAATAATTAAGATAATGTTCCAAGTTTATAATCATCTTTCACCGTGATGAGTTATGATGAGTCAAGGTTGCTCAGTATTAAATCGTTTGAATCATGCCTATGGCCAGTAATTGAACGACTTTAATCATAACCATCATTGTCAATCAACTATCACCATTACTGACTGAAAAATAAACCATAATCAGTAATCAGATGGAATCACCCTATCACTCTGAATCAATCATCAGCAGCCTATTACTAACCGCGTTAATCGTGCATCATTTGCAGGTTGTTGATTGGCTATCAATGGTAATCAATGCCCAGTTTACCACCCTCATGCTGACTGATGACGTGCCATTGCTTTTGAAGCAAATTCAGCAAACGGTTTCTCGCCAGGTTTGTGTAAATTTGGCATTTAAAAGTCTTATTACGTCACCACGCCATTAAAGGCACGACGGTCTCGTGCCTTTAATGTTCAACACGACATAATGACGACAGACATGACGACAGAAAGTTGTTGTCAAACTTGTTCCACACGCTGACTTTTCTTGAACATAAACGAGCAAGTTGTTTTCATTAATTCATCTCACTTTAATGTCCCTTCCTACTCATTCAATAATTGTATTTTGTTCTTCTTTTGCAGATGAAAAGTTTTCGTGACTTTGAATATCTAGAACATCTTCTCGCCTACTCCAAACGTTCGCGTACACTTCCGAACGTAAAAGAGATCGTTGGTGTCTACTCCATTGATAATATTCGAATTTAAGTTTTATGTTGATACGTGTAGATTGCTCCGTTTGGTGCGATCTTTTAAAAATCATATTTTGGAAGATAAGGTTAATGATTCCAAGACATTCGAGGATAAGCAACTAGAGATCCACGGCATTTAACATCGTGTTCTTAGAGAAACGTCACTTTAAATTTGTTGAACAAATGGCGAAGCTTACTATAAGATAAAAAATTTGAAGATCTAATGTAGTTATGTCCATTAAATGCTTTCTAGCTAACTTGTCTTCATTGCTAATTTTTTCCTATTTACAACAAACGGTTAAAACAATTCTCTTTTTTCTTCTAAAGTCGTTTAGTCATTGCTAATACAATACAAATATCTCAATGAGCTTATTATTGATAGGTAATAAGATCAAAAATTGCAATTTTCTAATTTTATTACTTTTTACACGAGTTCATTGCTCCTTCATAATTTTTGTAACGAGACTTCTACTACGAATTTAATCAACTACTTCAATGCTGAAGGCTCTGTTGATGTAACCAAAAAGAAAACAAACAAACAAACAAAAACGCACAAAAAGTTAACAACAAATAATAACAAATAAATAAGCAACAGCAGCAGTTCCTTGACTAAGATATTATCTATCCAATGTTTATATTTTACCCTATGAATTTCCTGATGTTTGAACAATCTTCTGCATTAATTCATTCATTTCTTTCTGTTTCATATCATTATAACAAGTGTCCTATACTGCAACATGGTATCTTCATAGAAATATTTGTATTTGATCAGTAAATTCGTTTTTATTTCGTTAGATACTTGAGTTATATTCTACTTTTGTATAATTAAAACCCTCTTCACACACCCTTGTTTTAGATAGAAAATAGTACCACAGAATGATGAAGGTTATTGCAAGTTCTTAATTTTCCCCTCACCTGCAACAGAAATTTCAAAACAATGATTGCTCGATCCATCATCATTGGATCAGGGGAACCTCTAAAAGAGGACGCGAATTCTACGTAGCTTTCAAATTGACATTTCACCACGAAATTGTTCAATGCTCGTAAAACCTTTTTGGTACATTTTTCAAATCTGTCAGAAGCCAGAAACGTATTGTTGTCCTTTCATAAGTTTACCCCCACTAAAATGCCCAATGCTAAAAATAAATTGAAGTATTACCCTAACCAAAGTATGATTCGAAATACTCGTATCAATAGTATTTGAATCGCACGCAGTTCTGCATGGCAGAGACAAACAGAAACAATGATTTGTGTGGATCCAATTGGTGATGATGGCGATTTTGTAAAAATTCGTGGGTAAAAAGAAAGGATACCTAGGCTTTTTTAAAAAGTTGCACTTCCACATTAGCCAACATAGCAATTTTCAGTTGGCAGTAATCTCGTTCTCATCTCGTTGTAATGCTGAAAGGGAGGCTACGGCAAGAAAGATGATGTTGACAAACTTATAATTTTCTCAGTATATTGGTTAATAAGCTGCTAGAGTAACATTTGTGAGTGCAACTTTGCAAAATGAGGAAAAGGCACTTCCATGGCTCATGGCGTGTGAGTTATTCGTTTAATTATGTGTCAAAGTACATTGAACGATTTGCCTGGTGTCATCACAGAAATCATATATTGTGATGTGAAATGGTATTGAATTGATAGAGTCTATGAATTTAATGATCTACTTTCCTATTGGTTATATCTTGTCTGTGGTGCAAAATGCTCGGATAAAGTGTAAGAGGGATTGGTGCAGCCAGGGTAGGCCAAATGACGCTAAGGATTCAACCTCCGACCTGTGAGAGCCCTTGTAGTGAGCCCTAGTTTGAAGCAAGCCTTCTGAGTGAAGTCCCGCGATAACCAGGCATAAATAAAAAATGAACTTTTATATTATATGAATACTTCTCTCGTGAACTTTATACTAAGGGAAAATATTTTCAAGGGGAATAGTTTAAACATATGCCCCTTTATTATATATACACCCACTTCAAATGCTGCAGAGATTATAATTGGCACCCTTTATCATAGACTCCTGAAAAATGAATTTTAATTGAATTTGAGCTTTGAACTCTATTATTCTGCACAGGTTGTAAAGCACAAGCTTCTTGACCAACAAACCATAGATGATGGTGATGACTACAACTGGAATGAGAATGAGTTTAGTCTAGAAGGGTTTGTCTTTTTTGTTATTATTCACTGGGCTTTACAGTTAGTTTCTCAGAATTTTATAACATTTAAACAGGAAACATTGAAGGATTCTGTGTCAAGAAGTGTCTGGAAATTAGCCATGCTAATGAATCAATTAGTGCGAGGATGAGTCAGTGGTGCTGATTATGGACCCAAGGGTGCATGGTTCGAGTCCCTGGCATGCCCAAACTTTCACCCAGAGTGAGGAGAGTCACCAGCTCTCTGTAATTCCAGGCATGAGGAATCACAAGGTGTGGCCACAACAACAAGAAGCACAAGGAAACTGCTAAATAAGCATAAGGCTTCTCAGTGCCCTAAAAACTATCTTTGAAAGCTAGGTAGAAATAGAAACTAAATACTAAATCAATAAATATTTCCTTATTATCTTCTTTAAGCGACTGGTTATTATCCCATTGAGTTTTTTGATAGTTCATTATCAATGATGACAATCTTTTTGCCCTATTTTTAATTATTTCTGTGTCCCTTTCCACCTTTCACAGATGCATTGTGGAATGACTTCTAACTGTGGAACGAATTCCCACAGTTGGTATGACTTCTGAATTGTGTTTATAGGCAACACAAATATATCAATTGGATAGTAATATAACATAGCAAGTATATGATTGCAAAATAAATGTTATCAGGAGTTAACAAAAGTTATGAATTTGTCTTAAAAATACTTAATACTCATTTTAAATTTCCTCCTTCCTTTCTTAGATCTCATGTTGAATTTGACAAATCTGGATTCTGCTCATGGAAGCCTCACCCAAATGCTGAAAAATATCCTTTTATGGATGCTGAAACATTCTCAGTATGTGTATATACACTGAAAATATATGAAGAGAATAGAAAATCCTTATTTTCCCCTTGCATGAAGAGTCCCCTTCAGCACTGAGGCTCCAATCTCTAGTGTTTGCTGTTTGGCTTCAAAATAAATGCTGAATTAATATTTTCCAACACTATCTTGAATCTTGTTGAATGCAAATTCATGTGTAGGGAAAATTTCAATATCACCTGCTTATCCTAGACATTAAATTTCTAGATTCTATTGTGACAAAAAGCAATTGTTTTTAACACCAACATTATCTTTGTGTCACTTTTTGATATAAAAATCTATGATTTAATTCCTTTGGAGTCAACCTTTTTGCTTTTTACTTTTGGCACTATATGTTTGAAAGCTTGCAAAATGTTCTTTTCCAAAATTTATGAATTAGCTCAGTAGCCCTAATTCTTTATGTATTGATGTACTGCTGCCTCTTTGCACAAAGCTGTATGATCAATCATTTAACTGTGATTAGTGATTAGTGCTGTGTGATCAATCATTCAACTGTAAGTGTTATAAGAATTATGTAAAATTCATCTGCCTTTTGCATACTCCCTTTGTATTCCTTAATTTTCTCTTATTTTTCTCCACTGATTTAGTAAAGATCATTCATATATATCACAATTAATATTTTTTATAGATAAACAGGAAGCGCAATTTATGGAAACTCTGGATGTTCACTAGCCTTGGAATACCAATCATATTTGATGTATGGGTATTTTCATGTCATTTTTTTCTCTAGAATCCCCTAACCTCTGTTTTCTATGAGACATCCACTTTTCATTCATATAACAAAAGTTTTCCTGCATTCCCCGCGATTGTATGTTTCAGCTATCTCTTGCAACTGTGAAGTTTTGTACTACCAAACATTTATTCTCATAATTTTTACATTATAACCAGGATTTCTGTTTCATATGCATAGGGATTCCTTTATAAAGGAATGCTTTGATGCATTCAGTTATAATCAACTATGGACCTATCTGTAACAATTCTCCTTATTTGATATATAAATATATATTCATTGATTAACATTATAAACATCATCACACAACCAATGATATTGCATTTGATCCATGTGTTTTATTTCTCCCCATGACGCTCCCAGTCGCTGCAAGTCGCTTCTGATGGTGTTGGGCGATGAATTTATTTGATGCAATGGATTTATTTGATGGGATGAATTTTTTTTATACTTTTCAGATATCATTTGATGGCGATGATATAGTTTTCAGACACAAAATTGGTTTTCTCTTGGTTCTGCGAAAGGTATTGGCGTCTAAAATTCAGTTTATAAAACCTTGCAGATTTATGAAAAAAAGATTCGTTTGCATGCAATGATCAATGCGATTTGGGAATGTGCACTCAATCCAGGGGATGTAGAAAACGGACCTGTTTCAATAAGATTCTGCCTGAGTCGTTTGCAACTTTTTCCATGTTTCTAAGAACTCTATTATATTCTGCTTGAAGCACCTATCTAATTGTTTGTTATTTCAGATTTCTAGCCAGATATCCTCCGACGTTTTGTTCACTTTGTTGGGTGCTCTTAGGGATGAAGAGTTCTCAGATCTAGAAGTCACTGCTAAAAATGGCAAAATTGTGAGTGTTCTACTGCAGTTTTATCCATTTCTTGTTGTTCTGTTATTTCTATTTGTTTCTCTATAAAATTCTGGTTCTGTCATATGATAAAATGTTTAACGATAGCTAAATAAAATTTTAAGAATCTATCCCATTACTAATTTCCACAATTGCTAGATTAGATAACTGCAATTTGGTCCAGCACTTTTGTCTTGTGAATTTTCTTATTTGTATGTCATTTTTCAAGCACCTCGAAATTATTTACATTCGCGGCTTAGCCTCGTCAAAGCTTGAACACCGATATATTCGGCTGCCAGTTGTCTCTCACACATCAAACTGTGCAGTCATTTTAAGTGAAAATTTCCTTCTAGTTTAAGTGCCACAAATGCATTCTCGCGTCTCTCTTTCCATCTGAGAGATTTGACTCGGACAGGACCCTTCTTCACGGCCTAAGTGAGGCTGGGGTATATGCAGTTCTGCATTTCGCATACAGCGGAAGCCTCCCTGACGATCTACCACCTGATGATGCAAAGGAGCTTTTAGAAGCGCTCCACACGATTCAATCGGCAGGCCGCCTCGTTAATGAGATCAAACAATTTTTGCTGCAATCTGATGCAATGCAAGGTTGGTACTTGGCCTCATTTTCACGATTGCCACAAGTTGTTTCCCACTTAATACCTATTATTCAACACCTATAAATCAAAATAAATGCAATAATGTAATAACATACTTCCGCCCTACAATCGTTTTGAAGCGGATTTTTTGTTGAATGGCATTGAGCTCAGACTTGTGCTCTGTTCTTGAACTTTAAACTTGAATATGCTTTTTTTCCTTTCTCAGTGGTTTTTGTGGCTAAAATAGCGAGGCGCGATCTTGCCTCACATTTTTCAACTGCTGAAGGCCTTTTAACAACATTCGTAATCATTTTACAAATAATATTCCTTTTAAATGAATTTCCATTATCTTTACATTGCCAGAATCTGTAAACTTCTTATTAAGTTTAATTGCCGTTTTCTTTTCTTCAGTTTTGGAGGAACTGGCATCTGATATCGATGAATGCGGCAAAAAGATAATGCAACTGATAGGAAGTGTGAAAATGTCAAACGCCCGTGATTTCCTTTCCAATGAGCCACACACGTTGGTGGAAATTTTCAAGCAAGTCCTTGGAGAAGCAAGCATGGGTGAGTCAGGAAAGTCATTTAATACTGGTTCCCCATGATTTTTTTGGCAGACGGCTAATTGTATTATGGCTTTTTTCAATATGTGTTACCTTAGAAATTTTTGTCACACGTCAATTTGGTTATTTGTTGCATGTTCCTAATGTTGACTTAGAAAGGAGTTGCTATTTTCTTTATTTCACATAAGCTGATGATTATTTTCTGGCCTAATATTTTGAGCTCCCTCTCTCTATTTGAGAAAAGAATAACAATGAAAATGATGAATTTTTCTCATGGATATTTATTTCTCTTTCTTTCAAACACTTACGAATTTTTTTAAAGAATTTCCATTTTCGTAGTTAAGCTCAATAAGCAAACATTGACGTTTACATTTCCCTAAATCATACACTTTCGCTTCAACTGCTTTTATTGCCACTCTATAAATTTTAAAGTGTGTTATCGAAACCATGTTTGCAGATGAAATTGCGTAATTTCTCTTTTTCTATAACGCAAACAGTTTTCTGGGAATCAATAGTAATGAGCTTGAGCCAATCTAACCGAAACAGTGTTTCTTGTTTTGAAAACATTTTCCGGTCATAGGCCCTGAACACGCTCTTTCTATTTCAGCCTTTGCTAAGTTTCTTGTGTGGTGTGAAAAGTTCCACGGCAATAGGCACAGATTCCCCAAGAAGTCACGCCAAGACCTTTGTAAGAAATTCGTCAGTATGTACGTGTGAATATACTTTTTTGTGGTTAAGCTTTTCATGTTTTCATCTACTGCCAGCAAGTTATGTCTGGTTTCCTGTCTTTTCAATCCTGATTTCTAGCAGTTAATGCTTTAGACATTACCTGGGGTGAATTGAGTTTGGGAACATCAGCAGCAGCTATCTAAAAGTCTAAAGAATAAACAGCTAAGCAAGTGGAAATTTAAATGCTTCACAATTTGTAATGTAAAGCAATGCTTCGCATTTTCACAATGCTTAAAGAAAGACAAGTGATGGATGATTTTAGAGTTTTAGAATGCAGCCAAATTCAAGATTAGCTATACATCATCAATTTATGACCGCATTACCAATACATTACCTACTAATTGATAAACAAATTACTATACATAACCAATTGATAAATTTTTAGATCGAGTTTCTGAAATCTTTTTCTTTGTTTTCCTAAGGATTTTAGGCCATGTCAGGAGTTTGGAATCCGAGAAGGATTACCTAGAAGCTGTTTTTAAATCTACATCGATGGAATCCATTACAGCCCTCGCTGAATACATTTTGCCTCAGGTGCAGCTTGCCTTTTAACCCTCCATTGCTGCTAAAATGATCATTTGTTAACGTTTGCAAGATGATTACGTTTTGAGCTTTTAAATGACATGCTGTAAATCCTCGAACTAGCACCATCACCTTGAGAAAGTACTCCATATTTTAGGCAATAGCAGAAAAGTCAATATAGCACTTCGTTTGGATAAAGCCCAAGGCCTATTAATACATTTAAATATATCTCAAATAACGAGAAAAGTACTTTTAACCTATTATGCCTGCCATATTCTCTCGAGACGTCATTGCTCTGCGTAGCACCCGCAGGACAAACGCGTTGCATAGATTGAAAAGGAATCCAATGTTTCAGGCAGGAGATGTCGTCAGTGCTGCCATGGTTATCAAGCGGACCATTGAGGAGACTACTGAAAGAATAATGGCCGACATGGAGAAGTCAAATTCAAGGCTTCGAGATCAGCAACAAGGACACAAGTCCTTGTGGAAGATGAAAAATGTATATTTTCTTAGTTCTTCCCTACACTTTCTATTTGTTTCTTTAGCAGTTTTTTATCTTCTTGACTTTTGAGTTTTCAATAGGGTCAAATTTTGTAACAGTCATATCAATAGTATTAACTATTATCATTACAGTTGTAATCATTATTTTTACTGTTATTGTTATTATCCCTATTATTCTTATTGCTTTGACAAATCTAATAATGTAATCATTTCTTCGCTTTAATTTCCATCAATACTTTTGTGCATTGTTATTATTACCAAGACTTTATTATTACATTGATGGAAAAATTTGTACTACTTAAACGAAAAAAAAATTTCCACTGTTTTTGTTCTGAGAAATTTCCGCAGTTCTTACATAGTTTGACGTTTTGTTCCCTTTCGCTTGAAAAGATCAAATTTGTGGTAGAATTGATCTTTTGGATTAGTGACGTATTTATCAGTACATTTGATCTTTATTCAATGTCTTAATTTGATTTTACTTTTCATCTTTGTTTTGCTTTGCAGAGAATGTTGATGAAAATGTTGATGACTTTTGTTGATATTAAAGATGACATATTGAGTTTCCTTGAAGATTTCCAAGAATCAAGGTAAATGATTATTAAATAGTTCATCATCTTCCAACCAGGTAAATCCCCCCTCAAACGGTTCAAAGTTTATCATGTGATCTTGATATTCTTCTAGAGGTATTCAGTTTCTAAAACATCAATTTTTTTTCTATCCAATCAATTTGCAAAAATCGTGGAAGTATAAGTCATTATGCCTGCTCTTGTCGTCAACATCCTGAACTCCCCCCCCCCCTTTCCATCGTTGTTTCCACTCAAACTACTTCGACGCCACGCACTATACAGATAACTGCTATGGGCTTTTTTCCCAAGACCGACTCATATTAGAACGTATTTCTCATAACCTTGTATATTCTGCGAGCAGTGCTGCTAGCATTGATATTCGGTTTTCTCTAGCCCTGTAAGCATCTCCATTATGATAGGCCATTTCCTCTTAGCAACCAAAGGCAGCCATATGCCTGATTCGCATTGTTTGATTTTCTTTATTAACAAGGAAGAACAACACATTAACATTGATTAATCCACCAACGTTCAATGAATTCATTGTTGATTTCATTTCTAGTGAGGAACTGGTATCTGGCACTCAAGAGGAGAACATTTTATTTATAGTCAATTTGTTGAGGATATACACGAAAGCCGTAGGTCTCTTTGCAAGTCTTTCAAACACAGTTACTTTTTATTGTGTAGTGTGTTTAATTGAGATTGATACGAAAGAGTATTGAAACTGGAAACTCCCTCACCTAGGTGCATCTTGAGTCTGTTATTTCTGAACTTCCCTTGTCTATTGTCCGGGTTAGTTTATGATAAGGACAATTGTTTTTGAACAAATGTTTCGTGGTACAAAACTTAACAATATCAGGCGACAGCGTAAACGTAAAGTTTTATTATAACTGTTCTCATTATGGAAGATAGGTTGTGTGAAATGAACGATTTCTCCTTGTCTTAAATTTCTCAACATTGTCTGATTTTATGGTTAGAAGATCATGGTTTTGTTTATTTAGGGGTCATCATACGAGATTGCCTCTTTTTCAAGAAAAACATAATGTAGATTTGTTTTTTGTGAACTAAGTATAAACAGGGGGCGTCTGTATCACATATGGCTTTATCTGGTCTAGGATTTACCGAAGGAGGAGTAACGCATAAGATGGATGTAAATGAACAATACCAATTTTATGTCTGTCAGCATAAAAGCCGCCAGTTTCTAATGGTGGGTAAAGTCAAACGTAAACCAATAAACGGCAAAAGAATATTCATGAGATGCTAATAGCTTTATCATTTCTAAAAAGAATCAATGCCTTTGTAAAAATATTTTCAGCTGAAGGTTTCCAATTAAAAGGTTTTTTGAATCTAACACGTTTTTGTTTTCAGGTGCTGCAATACAGTTTCGTCCTTGATGATATCTCAGCCAATGGAAAGAGGAAAAAGAGTCTTGTGTTTCTGCACATACTGGCTGCACTTGCGGTGAGTCTGCTTTTGAAGTCTTATTGTGAGTAGCGGATTAGCTGAAGTGAATGAATGGCCAGTTTGTCTGCAGTATCCTTGAGTAAGAGATGTCTTTATGCATTCATGGACATGCTTCTTAGACAACGTACATACGTACATACGTTTCTTTTTATTCAAAAGAGCTAAGTTCATCGAAAATTGGCAAGCTCACTCAAAAGATTGGCAAGCTCACTCAAAAGAGACATCTCCACAATAACTCTTGTTTCACTCTCTACGCATACCCTCCACTTACTGAATCGAACAGGGCTAATTTCCAAGAAATGATCACCAGATCCGGTTCTTGTTGTGGTCCGGTTTTACCTGGAATCCGGTTCTTAATTGTTCTGACCCGCAGATCAAATCTGGCATCAATTGCAAGCTTACTTTTGTGCATAGGGGCCTTCCCAATCAAAATCACAGGAATCGTTATTGCGGGAGTAATACTTAACCATTTGACTTAGGCTTCAAGAATTTGAGTCGATCCAGCACAGAGCATACTTTTAAAATTTTAAATCAATCGCCAACCAATTTTTGCGACAGGTTTTAAAGATTTTCGAGTGCACCATTTGCGTGAAATGTAGCCTTGTGAATTTTAACCAATTTTCGATTATAGCCAAAATTATTTGAATAACGTTTAGCAAATTTTCTGACAGTGCTGTGGATCCGAATCTTTGGTCGTTAAAATCTGAAAAATGTTTCTCGCTCCAGCGTTGTTTATCCTTTTTAATGTTGAAAAATGATTACGCCGTTACAGTATCCCGTACAAGGACCCTTGCAATGAAAATTCGAATTTTTGCCACAGTGCTCGCTGAGTCGGGAGTTCTGAACAAAAAGATAACAAGCAGGCCATCGCAACCAGCTTGCTAATTTGCTTGTATGCTCTGAGTCGAACCGTAGCTCTGTTCTAATCGATGGCATCTGCTCCCAGCAAATCTAAGAAGTTTTCAAAATCGCTCAAAGCTCTGTCGTTTCGTCCATTGTGCTCCATTGTGCGCGTTCTTATTGTATTAGAGCGGAGGGCAAGGCGCTGAGTGTCACAGAAGAGCCCAGCTAAAGGCACGGGACGGAGACATTAATCGTTAGGCAATCGTAGATCGGTTTCCTGCAATTGCAATCACACGGAAGGGCTTAAAGGGGTTCCAATCGCCTTTCGATTGCTGTCTCGATTACCCTTTTATTCTGCCACGATCTTCTTTAAGCGCGTCAAGTGTTTTTATCACATGGATATCGATTCTATAAGGCTTTGTCATCAGAGCCTCTTCTTGCACATGTCTATTCGTCCCATAACGTATTTTCACCCCTGGAATTGAGCCCATCACTCCCTTTATTGTGTGATTCTTATAGTTTGTTGTGCTTTGAAACCAGAACAGCCTACATTCTTCTACGTTTTACTGAGTGAACCGTTTTCAAACTTACTTCACACAACTATTTGCCCCTTTTCAGATAATTAATGTAATGAAAAGTCTTTGCTTTCAAGCTGAATCTACTATTAACGTCTGTTTAAAGATTATAATTTTGGCTTTCTTTTGATTTTCATTTTCCCCCTTATTTAGCATTCTTTTAAACCAGCAATATGAAATATGTGTATAATCCAGGACAATATGTATGATATTTTGTACGACTAACTGACAGATGTTTCGAATGTCAGCAAATGTGATTTCGGATTTTCAAACAAGCAAAGTATGCTCTCAGTAAAAGTCATTTTCCATTATACACGAAGGAAACTGAAATTTTAAGTAAATTTTCACTATGGCCTGAGTAATTTGTTCCAATTCATGCTCTGGTTTGCAATAAATCTCGCATTAAAATTCTACAGACAAGCGTCACTGATTCATCCACGACTGTTAGCCAATATCTCTATTGCATTACTCTTGGAGGAAATTCGTAGATTCTTGTTGAATAGAAGGTTCTCTGAACTGACTAGGTCTTAGTACTGCGAACAGTGAGGCTAAGTGGCTTATACGTAAGGCTTCTCACAGACAAATGACCGGTGGAAGTGATAAGCAGACCAGACAATTTCGCAACAAGATTGGGAAAGACTTGTGAAGTATCGTTATCATGCTACTAAAAGCATTTGCGCGCGCACTGAATAATCACCGCCAGTTGGCTATACAGGCACGAGTGCGACCACACTGGCAAAACGCTGCGGCCGATTAGGCCTCAAGACTGAGGATAACTTCGTTAGTGTACAATGTTTTACTTACAAAGGAGGCCTTTTTCTTTTGACTATCGAGTTTGTGGATACACCAGACAATGGGGCTTGAAGGATCGCTCATGATTCCTCATTATTGTCTACTTGCGCTGCCACGCTTACTCCTGATGGGGTTTTGTCGAGCGAGTTCTGCCTAGGCCATATTTGGAACTGAACTAGGCCGCTGCTTTTAGGTTGTGGGGGTAGCCCCCAGCTCAACCTCTGCCTACCAAGCAGAACTACACCAAGAACAGCACTGCGTTTAGTTTAAGAGAAGTGGCGAATTTCACACTGGCGCAAAGAGGTGCTGCCCCGCAAGGCGATGTTTCTTGACAGGGAATGACAACGATGTTACCACGTGCAGGAACAAGTCATAATGCTAGAATACCTGTCAGGGTCCTTGCCACACCTCAGTGTTGTCTCTTTTTTTGCATCTTCGCTTATTTGACACGTGAAAAACGGTCCTTTTTTCCCCAAACAATGTTGGTATTAAGTGCAGCTTTCAATCAATTTTGAGATAATTTGGTTTTTTTAGCAGTGCGATAACATTTTCGGCAAAGGGGCTGATTTTATGAATTGCCGCAAGTGCCACAAGCTCCAACACCATGACCAGAATCATAAGAAACTACAATTCTTCTGTACTGTGCTAATAAAATTTGAACAGTCTAATATTGCTACGTTGCCCTCCGTTATTAGCAAAACAGCTATGAACGTACAAGGATCACTAATGAGGTCAAACTAGTATTGTTTTACTACGCTCCCTATTGTCTGTATATCAATATCATTAGTTCAGGGGCGCATCTAAGGGGGGGGGGGTAGTTGCGGGGGCTACAACCCCTGCCCTTTTTGGCAAGGAGGCTAATTTTGCCCTATTCCCATGGAAATCCGATGTCTTTATGCCCGATTTCTACCTACTACCCTGCCCTTAAAATATCCTAGTTGCGCCCCTGTAGTTGTATCATATAAGTGTCATATGCATCTGTATAGCACTTTGAATGGACACAATATTGCAAAACGGCAGTATTGCACCGGCACAGATATAAGTAAAGCCGCGTTCCAACGTCAAAATAGCATGTACAGTATAACACATGGTGGTAAGGCGAATGTTGTGATGACGTCTTTCGTTGTTCGGCGTTACGCCTGAACCAACGTCTTCAGTATCGATGGTCTTAGAGTAGTGGTTGTTGTTGGTCAACGATTTGGTATGTTGAGGCTTGTATGTTCAGGGCCTAAAGTTTGCAAGACGAATTTTCGTTGGAGGTCGGTAAGAATATGGGAAACAGAGCCAAAAGAACAGTGATTTGTTACCAAACTTCAAGTGTTTCATTTACCATATCTCAGCCGATTATAGACGTATTTGGCCAATTGTGCATATTTGGACACATGTCATGGTGATCTTTAATGACATGTAGTTAAAATTCAAAAATTCTTAAAATAGGCTTTTGGTGACATCACACTTATAACACTATTGTAATATATGGCTATCTAGAAACCGCTCCTCCGTTCCCTGATAATGCTGCCTGTTGCCTGATCGTTCGAAGCCCTTTGTCCACGATTTCCACGCCCGTTTGAATGGCAATGGGCAACAATACGGTGGTTACATAGCAGAGGCTTGTCCGTGAGGATTTCCTGCTGCCCGTGTACATTGAGCTCCCAATCTTTAAGTCGTGTGATATACGGAAAGAAGAGAGCCGTGGGTCTGATGTCAGCTAGGGAAGAGTCCATGTCAAGGAGATCTTTTGCCAACTTAGCAAGAGATTAATCTTATATAGAATAACAATCATTATTGATGTGAAGTGTAAGTCATAAATTGCAGGCATTTAGCTGTTGCGAGCAGGAATTAGAGGGTTCAAGGCTGGATTTGATTTCTGTTAATCGGCCGGGTGTCACGTCGCTCGCTATTCGCGGTGTCTCTTCAAAGGGAATGACGTCTCATCGAGAGCGCCATGGCGATTTTGACTTTTCTTTCTAAATCGTGGATCAAGAACGAGCATCTACATAATCCATCCATCCTAAGCCGTCTCCATCCTATGTGTTCTTTGATATCACCAACCAAAGCTAATTGGCTCAAATTACAATTTGAAATTGTTTACGTTTAATATACCACATACTAATTGGCCGTGCAAATCTCGTCTTCGCCTTGTTCTCGGCCACATGCTTGCGTCCTGTTCAGGCCTTCTGTCAGGTGCTGCATTACCAAACCACCAATCAGCCTGTGCGCATATTCCACAGTTATTCGCCTCACTCCCCCTATATTTCTTCATCGAATGGTTTTCGCCAGTGTCTCTCCATCCACCAATATGTTTACTGAGCATGTGCTAGTTTTGTCCTTATCCATCTGTTTCTAAAATTGATTAAACATTTTTTTATTTAGTTTCTCGATTTCGCTCGGTAAAAAGCATAAGGCTAGGAGTAATTTTTTTATGTGCGGGTTATTCTGCGAAATATTTCAGATATATTTAGAAAGATTTTGTTTATTCTAAACCGTTAAACCGTCTATGTTGGTGCAATGTTGGTTGTGTGAGTTTTTTCTTGACATGTTCCTACCTCTGAAGAGAGTAAATGCAATTGTCTATCAGATGTCCTCGCTGCATGAAGAGAACGTCTGAAGATTGTGCCTTCATGAAAACTTAGTACTCGATCGACTTTGCTATCAGCTACTCCTTTAGTTCCTTTGCTGTGTTGACTTGAGTCATTGGTGTTCAGTGGACGAATATGTTTGACAAGGTTCCGATGCACCAACTCATGGCTCGATTAATGATACGAATTTTGATTTTCCTGCTTTTTACTTCTCAATACAGACCAATGGACGATTTCAGGTATTGTTTTCTAAAAGCAATAGTGAAACTGGCCTCCTTCAAGGAGTATATGCAGCCTCTTTTCCAACGCGCAATTTCAACATCTGTCGTCAAACGATTGCAATAGTTATAGCATGGGCTCAAGGAGAAGAGAGGTAGTGAAAGGGGGGTAGAGGGAGCTGTAACTAGGAGCAGTGTCCATTATTGGAATCTTGATTCGTACATAGACTCAGTATTGACATCACAGTTTTCGAAGTGTCTGATGTTCGAGGTTATTTAAAATGTACAAGAATACATAATGATTATGGAATTATTGACCATAGTTTCCCAAGTTTAAGATTGATATCAGGATCATTATTAATGTTAATTGAAAATCAATCTCTTTCTTTTTTGTTCTAATTAACGCTATAACCAACTGATATCTTGCAGACAGAAGTTCAAGCTAAACCAGTTAGTTAGGCCTTGTGTACTTGTAAGGTACGATCAGAAGAACACGCCATCCTATAAGCAGAGTGTCCCAAATCAAACTTTTAAATTATCATGACACTTGATCATCGTTGACCTAGCCTGATCAGCTTTTTTTAGCTTCATTCTCAGAACAAGTACCTGTCGACAAAGGGATTTCAAGAGAATCCCATTAATTTGCCGGCGTAAATTTGCTCTGAACACTCGCCATATGGGATAGCTGTGCCAACGGGCCAACTCCTTTCGAGAGCAAAGACCCCTCTGGCAATTAGTGATTTATTGCTTAATATTTTGAGGGCAAGCTTCGTGGTCTTAGCCGTCTGCCATTAGGAGAGCAATCACCTCTAAGACGATTCTCCCTTATGCGGTGTTTTCTTGAGTGCCTCATAGATGCTGATACCTTTAATATGCGGTATTTCCTTCAGTGCCTCATAGATGCTGATACCTTTAAGCACACCATATTTCATCTTGAGCCTATCATAATTCGCCGTGCTTTTGTGCTGTAGCAGTGTAATCTATGAGGAATAATAGCGCGCTGCCTGTACTCAAATTGATCTCTTTGATGTTGCTAAACAGTTGCCTTTTTATCCATCAATCAATTTCTCTTTATGCTACTTTATGATGCCTTTGTTTTGGCAGCGAATCCGATAAACCCGTGCCATCGCGCTCTCTGTCTTTCGCGGCGGTCCCTTGCCTACCTAATCCTCGTTATTGCCTTGCTTTCGTCTGCCTCTGTTTATACAGCCTTAATGCCTCTTAATGCAGAAATGCGCTGCTTGACCCTCTTTCATTTACAAGAACCTTGCATCTCTCTATACAACTTGTTACCACCCGCCACCAATTATCTGGTTTTGAAGGGGAGAGGGTGGCTTTAATAGTTAGGGGGGGATGCTTCAAGTTTCAGACCAGAGTCAAGAAAGTCTCACAACCATCTCCATCCAACATTTTTAAAACAGTCTAATACTTTCTTCAATCTCTTATTACATTATGTTTTATTCATACTCTGTGCGCTGTTTTTTCGCTATGAATTTCCAAAAAAATTGCGCAATTAGACTTTCTTGAATTTGATATAGGATGAATAGTTTCTCATACAATACAATGTTTTATGTCCAAAGAACACCATTTGAAATGTTTTTTTGATACAAATGTTTGCTTCGAAAATACTGTTCCTACAGTACACGCTTTTTTATAAGGAACCTACCACAAGGCCTAGTTCAAAATGTTCCTTATTGGTAGACCTCAAGTCATCAGATTTTAGTACCAAAAGTTCCTTAAAAGTTTTTTAATTTTCACTGCACATCAATAAGCCTTAACACTTAACAGAGAGAGGGGCAAGATAGAATATGCGGAAACTACTAAATAAAGCACTCGACACACGAATAGCAAACAATCTATGTGAGTATTGGCTGCAAATGAATGGAACCGGCTTTTTAGTTTTTGATACTTGCAGTTATAAAAAATTTTCAAATGGAAAAGTTCCTTAGGGATTTCGTTTTTAGTAGTATAAGTTCTTAAAATATTTCGGCCTTCTACATGTAGGTTCCTTATAAAGTGGTTTCTTATAAAAAAAAGCGTGAACTGTTCCTACAGTATGTGATTTGCAAAATGTTTAGAGAATTATTTCAAAGTTCAAAATTTCGGGGGGCTTGCACGCGAGTTGATTCGGTCTTTTATTCTCGATGATGAACCGGCGGTTATTGGCTAAAATTGCAGCTTGATTGATTGGTGGTTATGAAATCAGGTACGGTATTCGACCTGCGTGCTCAACTAGACGCGCATGTTAACGGCAACAAACCTGTGAGCGGTACTTTTGTTGACCCGACACGACCCCCCGAAAGAACGCTATGACATCATGCTGTAGCATTGCGGAGACGAGGCTGTGGCTGTGTATAAGTATTCGATGGCATGCATTGGAATGTCATATACGCGTGACCTCTTAGAGCAGCGTTCGCGGGATAGCAGGCTACACTGAAGAAGGATCACTAAACAAACAATTACAGGGATTTGCTATACAGTCAACGGGAGCTGTACCACAGTGTATTGTACAGAAAACGTCGAAAAGGCGGTCACTTGCTGGATCTAGGCACGAGACCACGTTGCACGGAGAATTTGGAAATAGCTGGGCTGAAAAAATGCCAAGACCAAGAAAGAGCACGTACGGGGACGAAAAGCGCCTTACTCGTACGTTGCCTTGTGTGCGATGGCTATCCACAGCTCGACGAACAAAATGATGACCCTGAGTCAAATCTACAAGTTCATTACAGACAATTTTCCCTTCTACCGTAAAACTCGACCAAAATGGCAAAACTCATTGCGGCACAACTTATCATTTAATGACTGTTTCATAAAGGTGCTCAGAGGGACAGAGCACGGTGGAAAGGGAGCTACTGGACCTTGCACCCGGACTGTGCCGAAATGTTCCAGGATGGGAGTTTTCTGCGACGGAAAAGGAGGTTTCTCGCGAAGAAGAACGCGAAGTCGGCAAATGTCGATATCAAGGTCAAACAAGAAAGTGTATCGGACTTTTCCAACGAAAACGGCCATGCGAAGGAGGTGAAAATGCAGCCATTTGAAATCACGGGGAAAAACTTGCAAAAGGATACGAAGTTATGCCAGCTGCCAGAGACGACGAAGTTTAGTTCAATACCAGAGAACAGAAGCAAGAGTTTTACTATCGAGAGCATCCTGAAGCGCGAGGAAGACCCTAAGGAAAGCAAAAGGCTATCCGACAAAACGCAGGAAAGATTGCGTATTCACAACCCAATAGCATCGCATCCATCGCCAATGTACTTTTCCTTTCATCCGTATCAGAGGTTTTGCAACCGATCAGCCCCGGACCGACTTCGACACCCCAATCGTTGCTATTGTACGAAATGCTCAAGGACAGCATTCAGACCAGTGCGGTGCTGTTGTCTGCATTGATGGTAACAAAGTTAATTTATTTGCTGTTGAAGCCTAGGTCGTGTGTTTTGCGATCAAACATAGGACAAATAGGGAACTTATTCAGGCTATCTAACAACGTTGAGAATTGTTGCTGAGTTATTTAAGATACTGAAGATCCCTAGTTGAGAATAATTGGTTTTAAAGCAGGGAACAGGACCAATGCCACACCTGAACATTTTGAAGAAACTCGACAAATTATGCTGAAATTAAAATAAACTAACTTGAATGAACGTCACTTTTCTGTCATTTGGTTGTTAAATTTTCAGAAGATGCCCTCACATTGGTAATATCGGTTATTATTTATATCTGTTTAAGAAGGATAATAGTTTGTTTAGCGGTGTATTTGTGAGTTTCCAATAGCAAAAGTTGCGTGCAGATATTAAATGATGTTTTATTTATTTCGCTTACCGATAACCAATTGCTGGAGTTCTTTTTTGTTTTCTTGTAAACTTTTATACCCTTGGATGTTGTTTGAGACATACACATGTTACAGTATGAAAGGAAACCTCCACAAAAATGAAAAATGACTGATGTGAAAGCACAATTTATGATTTATAGATATTGCATCGAAGATTTCAAGAAAGTTGCTAGTGAAATTTACCAACAATTTTTTTGTTTAGTGTGCAACTTATAACTTGCTACATAGCACGCACTTGGACAAGACCAGGAACTGGCAATCAAATTCATCTTGATGAAAACATTTTATCCCCTTACTGCCCCCTTGTAGGAAATTCGCTGTCATTTATCATTACAGTGCTCTAATAATAATCGGGTTTTTAAGGCCCAGAACTATCTCCCCATCATGCCACATAACAAATATTTTTCTTCTTCTGAGGAGAAGAGCATTTTTGATTAGGAAATTTCGTGATGAAACCAAAGAAGGGTGCTCTGGAAGCATGGCTGTCTTTGACTGCAAGGAAGATCATTTCGAGCAACGCGAATTGATTTTTCAGACCCAGTTTGAGTTGTTTCAGGCCCAGCCGGATCCAGTTGTTTTTAGAGCAACGGTTCTCGATACCTTTGCTCAAAGGCTTGAGGGGTGACGAATTCTTGACTCTTGCTGCTAGAGTCTGGCAAACACGGCGGTACGAGAATTGTTCGTGGGTGGCACGCCAGTGTATGCAACACCACTTCGGGCATGGTACGAGGCGAAGACACTGTTTTCTAGCATAGCCACGCGTGTGAATGAAACACAGTGGAAAAGCAGTAGTATCGAGACGAGCATTGATTGAAGTCGCAGGCAGAAGCATTTCCTGGTTAGGTTTTTTCGTACGTGTTTTGTTTGATGCCCAGTGGGTGTAAACATTACTAAGCCCGAGAAGACAAGCACCCGATGGGATAGTAGACTACTCGGGCCGTCCCGTTCGGCTGTGTATGACTCAGGCTGGCTATGACCCGGTACCGCTGTAGGTAGAGGTCTCAGAAACCAGATATCTCGTCGTGCAACGGGTGTCATTCATTGCAAGTGTTATAACCTGCGTAAATTTTATTGGCCTACAAAACACCAGCCAACATCTCTTGCATTATTATTGGGTGATATGAAGAGTGATGTCTCATTTGACTGGCAGCACCTCGGAGGACGTTGCTTGTTGCTTTTTGTTGGTTTTCAGATTCTGGTCTTCATCTCCTGTTTGGTTGTTGTCTTAGGAGATACTTCAGTATGGCAGTCTTTGTCAGGAATAAATATCCACAATTCAGAGAAAGAAATCCCATTCAAATAAAGAAAAAGTGGTTCATGCTTATAAGCTTGACAATTCTTCGATTTTGTGTGCTTTGCATTTGTTTGGCTAGACGTAACAGGAGAGCGATCTGTTTAATTCCTCTTTTTATCAGATTGGTATTCTGACACTTATCTCCTAAATAGAATTATTGATTTGATCCACTGGTCGTGCCTTAAAAGCTCCTAAATGCCATGGCCCATTTTCAACACAAGGTGACGAAGAAGCTTTTAGGGCTTCGTCTAGAGATGGGTCTTAAAAGCTCTATAATTAATGTTCTTATTTTGATATATCCAATGCAAAAGTCAAATTTTTACCAACAACAAACAAGGGTAGCTTAAGCCCAGGTGTAGTAATCGTTTCGGGATTGATGGATATTTTCATTTGTAGTTACATGACTAGCTGAATTCCGTGTATATAAGCAATAACACCAAAACAAGAGATCGATGGCTTCTTTAGAGTTCCTCAAACACTTTTTGTCCAAGAAACGTAGAGGTTTTTCTTTGTCACTTTCACATCATCCTTTCGATGGCCTGTTTATTTGAGGAAGCAACACTCACAGTGCTCTTGATTCCGAAGCAATCAGTTGATCAAGTAATCAACTAATCAAGTAATCATGTATTGACAATGGGTTGTTATACACGTCGTGAGCAAGTGCACAGGGGACTCGTTAAACAAGGACCTGATTGTGAGAATTCCACTTGCTCATTAGTCCTTAATAAGAGGCCATAATCATCGTCCACCTTCACCTGCACGCGTTGTTTGTTTTCCTTTAACGCGAATGTAATTGTCCAAGAACTCTCGGGGCATACCAGCAATAGGGTGTTGGTTATGGTTTGTCAGAGGTGATACTCCGCAACGACTCTGTCTCGCCACGCACGACGCTTCTCCATTCGACCACCTGTTCAAAGGTAAATCTGTATTTGGCTCGACGTGCAGTCGATTGTTCTGAGAAATGAAAAACTACCTCGTATTCTATGAGACAAGCTCGCTTTGACTGCTGCTGTGTTTACTGTAAACAACCACTTAAGGTGGAACAGGCTCTCCCTTTTACGTCATACCTCGAGAAGAATGCGTGTTTAGGCATTTGGTGCCGAATGTACGACTCCGCCTCAGTCAAACATCGTCGCTCTGAATATTAAACGACAGGTTTTCTGAGGACGGGGGCTTTTTTCTTTGTAGTGAAGCGGAGTTCTTCGCCTTTAGCGTGGTTCATTTATGGTCAATGCTTTTATGATCTTTCCCTTTTCAATAAATTCCAAAAAAAGCCTTGGCAGATTATAAGCTTTATGGAAAGGTGAGAAGAGCGAATGAGTACCTTGAAATATTGACCCTACTGTTTGAAAGTGCCAGAAATAAAGAAGACGAGAAGACCTAGACAAAGATTCATTGGCACCGGGATTATGATATGGGAAAAACGGGGTAGCTAGATCTTCTTCCCAAATTAGCAAGCTTGAAATTCAGCAACTTTTTTCCCTTTCCAATCCGCCAATTTGAGCTACTACTTTGCCATTGTTGAGTCACATGTTTTCATAATTTAGCCTCCTGGCCTGGATTACGCACCCTTTCGGGGGAGCCTTGATTTACGTCATTATTGAGTACCCTTCAGAAGGCCCATGACTTTCGCAACTACTCGCCATTAGCAGAGAGTTTTTACCACCCCACTGTATAGAGTACGTACCGTATCTTTTCGTACGATTCGTTAACCAGCTTAAATTTAGTATAACGAAGAACTTTCGTGTAAGGAAGTAATTAAGTGATGCCCAATGTCAAACTGTCCTTTAATACTGAAGTGATATGAAGGGGATTAGATCCTGTGTTTTGTGCAGTTGAACTGTTTGCACGGAATTGTAAGTAGTTAAACATACAGGGCAGGATTGCAGTGACAGGGAGAGATAAAGAAAATCAACGCAACTGTCAACCACTGAAGAGAACCAAAGACCTGACAAATTCATGATCATTTTTTAATTAATTCAATGTCGTAAGCTATGCAGTGGACAAAGGCGTTGAACTTAGATGGGCTTGCTAAAACTATCAATGTGGCGAGGGCATCCTTTTTTCGAAGTTGTGCTCATTGCTTGTTGACACTGCAGGAAGCAGATACGATCAGTAGATTCAAAAAGCAGATCTTGCAACCTTGTTAGGAGGGGATTTCCAATTTGCAAAGAGCTCAAAATCAACAATCTTTTCGACTGAAATGGCAGGTTAACAAAGCCCACGGAGGTTTAATCAGGACTCGTTGTAATCAGTAACGAAGGCGAGGAAATCGTTCATTTGAAATAAATTGTTAAGAAGTACATGGGAATCCTGGTGCAGGGCAAGTTGAGAATACCTCATCGCTCATTTTGCTCTCTGTCATTATCGTGTTCTGCATATTCTCTATAGAGTCACGAGTCAATCTAGTATCTTTCTGCTCGAACATTTACAGCGTGATTGTACTAACTATGCTAATCATACGTATTATGCTAAAAGATCTATTCAAAATATCTTTCAGCCAATCTTTCTCCAGGAATGTTCCCACCTTTCGATAAACAACATATGATTGTTTTCCTTTCTTTCTGACCTCGATTTTTCTGCTTGAGATTGCAGACTGAATGGGGCTTGACCAATGTGTCCGTCTCTTTCCAATAGGCCATGTTTTCCACCCGTATTATGGTTTGAAACAAACTGCTAATATTTCCACGTGACAACCCGAACTTGCCTTTACAAAATGGATTATCCTATTCATAATTGAAATTTGATTTAATTTCATTGCATTTAGTTGCAGAGTTTTGATTTCATAAACGCAAGTTTCTTCAACACGAGGGGATTTGATTGGTTCTGGGTGTTAAACCTCCAAGTGTCTATGGCAAACCGTTATGGAATCTAATTACGAAAAGGCTTAGGTAGTTTCAATGATAACCACATCAATGACCAGAGTTAAGTGGAAATTATACTAAAAGGCTTGATTTCTCAACGGAGGCCTCACAGAAAAGACGTAGAGTTTTAGTTGGTTGTCAAAATAGCAATTTCACATTGATGTTGAATCGTTGAAACTATAAACTCCCTCGTTCCGTCATTGGATTGTAAACCAAAGCAGCTGATTCGACTGTTGAACAAAAGCCCATTTATCCAATTCGCCGGACAATATAAGGTTAATTGGTAAAGTTTCTTCTTAAAGGGGTTGGATCTATTTCTCTTGACCATGGACTGCAGATGAATGCCACGTGAGCTGCCGAAAAAGAATTTAAAATCAAAACGAGACTGTCATTAGTGTATTTAACTAAATAGGCGGATTAAAAGCCCTTTCCGATTTGAAAAGGCGTTTTGCATGGAAACGGACCCCTTGCTGTGCAAGAGTAATATTTAGTAATCAAAGGTGCATCAGCTTACTAATCAGGCGAGAAATTGTAGCAAACGTCGCATGTTCGTGTAATCCAGTTGTGTTCTTTGTAAAAGTCTGCCTGGCCTAGTCTAGGCTCGGGTCGGTGTGAGTGCGTCTTTCGCCATAGCGCCATCGGTACTTTTTGCCAATTTTCTTCATTTCGTGATACTTTCTTCAATGACTATTTCATCTTGGCTAGAAACGATCTGCGATCCCATAGCTTACGAATGCCGAGCTTTTTGATGGGTACCTAAAGACACCCCGTGGATCCACCTCACAATTTCCATCCAGGAATGACGGGGGATGAAGAAGATGCGTAGAAGTATTTTTACCGCCAAACTCCCTACACTGTATATTCTAACTCCAACCATATTTAAATTCGCTTTTGATCCCATTTACACAAGGATGTTTTCATTATGGCATGATAATGACTTAAATTCTCTTCTCGACTTTTCCTTGCTTCCTACCACAAAAGCAAATGTTTTTTTGACATATATTTTTGCAATTGCTAACCAGCCTTTCGCATTTTCGCGTAACAATAGTATACTAGCGTATCTCTAACTTGAGATGTTTTTTTAATTGCCCTGTGTCAACTGTCACTCGACTTTGAGCTTTTTATATTGCTCCTTGATCTTTTAAGATCTATTGTCCCTAGCCAAGACGCGGTTCTGGTTGTGTCCCAAAAAGAACATTTTTCACGAACAAAACCGAAACCCATTCTAATAATCATGTTTTAAGTTCTTGAACCAGCTGATTCGTGATTAACAATTGCTGTGTCACCAGCATCTGCCTGAAGATTTCCAGAGCCGACATCCATAATAATTTGCTAAGACCTACAGAAATGTCAGTAACAAGTATCGATTACGACCTTTTGAAACCAGCTTTGTAAGGCACTGAGCGCGTTCTCGCGGTCTCTTGGTAATAGGGTGAAGGTGCGAATACTATCGTCGCTATTAGCTGATTTTTGGCCGGGAAGACCAACTCAGTGTCACTCGCAGGCCGCCATTTTTCCTTCTGTCGATACTGTTCAATCGGTATCTATAGTCGCACGGCTTTTCGTGTGAAATTTGACGGAGCTAATTTTGTTTTTGCATCTTGTGATATCGGCCGACTGCTAACCGCCTGAGTTTATTTTTACGAGGTAGAGTAAATTCCCTTGCTTCGCTTGTAATTAGTAGCTATTTGCTCCCTTTCGAGCCAGCATGCTACCTCTGACATTGACCATGCAACCTGCGACATTTATTGCTGGGAAATAAGCACCTCTTCGACGTACGCACTGGGTTATGCCCTGATCCCTTCTTTTCCAAGGCTTGATTTATTTCTTTGATAACAAAACTTCCAGGTCAAAGAGATCCCCTTGCTGATAGAAGTCTATGACGTCAGTGGGAATCGCTCGTACCCAGTCTAAGTGGAACTGTATCGATGATAGTGCCTAAAAGGTACAATCTATTTTTGCATAGAGACGAAGAATGATCTTAAAGGAGGAATGGAGAGGGCCTTTTATTCAGCTTTTATCGTTAGCTCCATCATTTGGCTCTGCGGTGCGTACGAATCTAGCAAGGCCCCTGAAGTACCCCTGACAAATAGTCAAAGTAGCCCTTAACGCATCATATACCTACTGATAGTTATGCAATTCAGTCTTTTGTATGGTTCATATTCTGAATCCTGCTCTGTATAGCCGTGCGAATGTCTGCGAATTTTCCATCCTCGTTTCGCACGTTTCTCTTCATTAATTTCCTTTACTTGCCTTTTTCTTTTTGCTTATTTATTTACTCTAAGAAAAATTAGTATTCTTGAGAATGCACCTAATTTTTATCCATAAAAACAAAATACAATTAAATGCGACTTTTAGCAGCTTGTAAAAAGAACAGGCAACCCTGAATGGCTGAAAGTCCACACCTTCCTACAAGAGGATAAGAGATGCAACATGGTTGGGACGTGTCTCTCATAGTTCCCTTGCCTAAGGGCCTGACTCTTGAGTTTGGTCAGATAAGCGAATTCTTGTCATCAGCAATATACTCCATCAATCTTTTGAGCAGTGCATTCGCTAAGCAGTTTTGCAAATCGTTATCCACCGATGACCTTTTGGCTTGAGAGCGCGGAGGGCATTGCTGGGTCAACTCCATAAATCTTGCCAAACGCTGCGTGTTTTCCAACCGTTGTTAGTTTGGATTTATTGGGTGGTAAGACTGCATCTATACCGAAGCTAGTTTGTCAGGGGGGACAGCCTTTCAGCATCTACAAGCTCAAGTTTCGGGCTTGTAATAAGTGGTTCATTTTTACGTAAAGCTCACGTTTAATATTTAATATTTTTCCATCATGCTGACTGTATGTTGATATTGGGTGGTAGGAGTGGTAGGAAATGCGCGCAGACCCTGCGAAACTCAAAGGGCCATGTGCATATATGTTTGCAGCTAGCACTTTCTCCCCTGCCAACATGAAGGAAGGAGAAATGGAGTCATCAAGACCATTAAAATGCGGTTCTTGAACTGCAATTATTGGTCGATTTTACTTATTTTGTCAGCGCTCATTGAGTCCTTATCAATGCTAGTTAATAACACTCTCTTTAGAAAGAGCCTACCAATGAATCAACATCAACGTTTCAAATTATCAAAAACCATAGAAGGAAATTGCCATAAAAGTCGGTGTAACCATAAATACACAGAACCTCTCACATAATTGTATTGTTTGATCACTCAATACCGTTGTTTTGTCGCCGTGTATTAATGCTCTTAATGTTCACAATCTAATGACAACATCAATACTGCCTACGTGATACGAGGCAGATGCTCCTTCTTTTTACGCGTTTTTACTTCCTCCGCATGGATTCTTGCTCAAGAATGCATCGCGTTAACCCAGAAAACAAGTATCTTACTTGTGGCTCAGAAATTTTAGCAACAAAATTGAATCATTATAGCTACATTCCCATTTGTACGGAACATAATATGACTATGGTTTGCCTGATCTCTGCATTAGCGCGAATTCATATGTAGCAACCTTGCTTTACAGCAGCGAAGCAGTACTTTAGGACAATGGGACCGGAGCTTGATAAGAGGGGTCCAAGCTATTCTCTAAACACAGTTTCTTTCAATATATTCAAAAATCAGCGAGGTTTTTTGAAACCATTAGAGAAGCTTTGTCATAGTATGAGTGGGTTTTCGCTCTTGAGAGGTTTCACTGATGTTGGCAGGTTTTTATGAATAACTCGCTTTAGCATTGTAAGAGGCCATCTACACCGAACCCAAATCATAGTGTAGTCAAATTGCATATCATCTTATCTTCTTTTCTAAGTTGCGTTGAATTTTCATTGTAGGTTCTCTTGTTGAGAATGGTCAGAAAGCAACGTGGAAGCCTGGGTCCTATTCTGGAGTTGTTCCCCGTTGAAACCTTTGAAAGTGTCCTGCGAGATCTTGGACTCACAAATTGCGAGCAGCAAGGGGATTCGAAAAGCGGGTCAGAGGACTCTAGTGGGGATTTCAATGTGCAACCAGAGGTTTGTGAATACTCAGCCTTCCTTTCAGTTAACTGCCACCAGTTCGAGGTTGCAGCCACGCCCTTAGATGCGACTGTGGTGTGAATAACGTTTGCAGTGCACTGGGGGAGGTGGTTGTGTAATTTCGGAGACAGTGAGGCACAGTGAAACCAGGTTTCACCATATTTAATTTGCATGGAGACTAATACTTATATCGTAATTGGTACCAAGTAAGTATGTTTCGCAGGTGGGTTAAACATAGGCCCGGTCTTGTGCACATGGGCCCTCCCCCCAACATGTGGCGTTGCCCCACCAAGCGTGCTAGAGTCATTCTATGTATTCGGATCATGGGGAAACTGGATCTATGCTCCCAATTTGGTTTTTTCGTGTTACATCTTCTAATAAGATTTGCTCCACTGTGCATAGTCCGATGATTCGTGCCTTGCCCGGTAACAATTAAGCTTCACTTGGTAGGTATCTCTTTAAAGTTGAGCATTCGGTCAGTCGATTGTGACATTAAGGGAAACATAACTACGACGTATCTGGTCTGGTTTTTGTCAGAAGGTTGCGCTGAGGGAACCTTGTCTTTAAAACTTGCGATTAAGGTCAGGTTGCCATAAAAAGCAGCCTTATGTATCTCCTTCTTAAGACCATATTCAACGTCGATAAAGTAAATTAGTCCATTAGCTTAAAGTAGGGAAAGAATAATGAATCCAAGCTTGCTAAATCACCATCAATGACTTTCATACAGAATTCACGATTTTCGCCATTCCAACAATGCTTGCTGAATCAAAACTACGAATTCAATTCTGATGTGAGACATCTAAGAATAAAATATCAGAAATTGTTTCGAATTAAAGTAATATGCTGTAAAAGCATCAGCCGTGATCCAATTTATGGACTAATGTAAGTAAATTACAGTTTGAATCGTTTTTGGAATGGGAAGATATTTAATAAATGCGAATTATTCAAATGTCTCATGCTAATCTTCACTGATGGGGTAAATGTACGCTTTTCCATGTTATTCTTGTTGATTTGACCAGTTTGATAGACTCAAATGGGGGATGTTACTCGTTTGCATGTCTTTCACGAGTTTGATATCTAGTCCCCCCTGCCAGGGTTTACTTTTCAATTCTTTTCATTAAAAACGTGCGCTAAGATGGACAGAGAAACGAATAGTGGCCAAAATGGAGAAAGTAGAAATGTGACTTTTGACAATGGAACACCGTTCTCTTTAGCTGCAGCTTTAGATTTCATCAGCTTTTTAGACAAAGAAAGCATTTTTGTCAGTTAAAGAATAATATGTACTTTGATTTTGTGAAGTCAAATCCAGGCGAATGCAGTTCGAACACGCTTGGCACCTCTTCGATTGTCGTCTTTACGCATACATTGCAAATGTCAAGCCTGGTCCCTATTAATTCTGTACTTTACTTCAACCACCGTTTTTTACTTCAATTCTGTTTTCCAACACAGCTCGAAACGCTGGCCATTTACTTTCACTTGCTTGCTGCCGAGTTGTCTCTTAGAGCAACCTATATGGCCTTTCCTTGTGAACATTCTTCACTTGCTGTAACGCGGCCTTTCATGGGAATTGCTTTTTCTATTCGCTCATACAAAGCCGACAGTAGTCGTATTTCACAAGCTGAAGCACTGAGGCTATTTCCCATCAGTGTGTTTGGTTGAGCATTTTGTCAAAGATCGACCTGAATTTTATCACTGTAATATTACACAGTTCAGGGAACACGTTAGTTTTCATTAAACCAATAACATGAAGTGAGTCTTGCAAAATAAACCATAAAATATACAAATATCATAGCTGAGTAAACGGCTGAGATGGGCAGATGTTACCAGAATCCATCCATGGTCTTAGCGTTTTGTTATTTTAATGAATAGCTCTGATTTACGTTGCAAAAGCAAACTGGAGATGATCCACATGCTGCTGGCCTTATATGGTCGTGCTATCAAAGACTTTAAGTTCTACGTAGACACTGTGGCTCTGAGCCTTTGTCCTTCGCTTTGTAAAGCAGTTTTTGCAGACGAAAATATCGATTAAGTTGTTTTCGGCTTGAAGGAGTATCAATGAAATGTAAAGGTATTAATGACTCGTGATTAAATTTGAATAAATACTAAACACCTTGAAAGGGATCGTCAAGATCAGCCTCGCTAAGTTGTGAGTCGTGGATGCGGCAAAGAGTGAGAAGTGACTTGGGTGATTGATAAAGTTACGGCTCTCGTCTCTGCTCGGGTTTATCTCCAGCGAATTCCACAACAGTACTTCTTAGTTTAATTACGTTGATTTATCACAAAGGGGATCTGTTATGATTTTCGCATAAGGTTGTTAAGATGCTTGATCATTGCCTGTTTCGTACTATTTGCGAAGCTTTTCCTTTCTCCCCGATGTGTTATGAGTATCTTTAAATTGGAGATTTGTAATAAGCTCGTCAAACATACTGTCACGAAATCAACTCCTCAGATAGCAGCAAATCTGTCCGTTTAATGACCCTGCAAAAGCCAGCCGAAAACGTCCCGATTTCAGGGTATCTGCAGAATGAATGGCATCATTGTTGGCATTAGTCAAGCATGCTTCCAAGCAAAGGGTAATTCATCGAACCTTCCAATCGGGTTACCACGTGCTTTGCAACCACGTGTCCGACGTCTCAGTGCCAATTACAGAGATATGCCTAAAACAGCGAAATATTGCAGCATTGTGCCTTCAAATATGTTCGAAGTGCTTTACTTTGCTTCAAATTTTTGAAATATAAACAGTGGATAATGATCCCATGGGCGCGTTTTATTCTAATTAGCCCAATTAAGAATGTATCACTGCGTGTTTAACAATGCTTCTCATTTGTTTAAATTTGGCACATCGAATCTTGGGTATGGCTAGCTGCAACAGGAGTGGAAGTTTTTAGATTTGCGCTATTTCGATTTGTAATCTTAGTTCATAGATATAAGAATCTAGCGTAGTTTGACAATTAACACTACGGTCAAAGCTCCGCATGCACAAAGAATATTGCATTCTGCTCGAAGATTCAAGTAATATATATACCCATATGAGCAGCATCTATAGCTTATGTCGCCTCTTTTGAAAAGAGCATTTTGGAATAGCTTGAGCTTGATATCTCAAAGTTCTGGTTTGTAAAACCTACTTGGTATTTCCATCAAAAGCGTAAAACTGAAATCATATCGATGATCAAGCAGTTTCTATGTGTGGAGTTCTGTGTTGACCACTATGTGACACATGGTACATGGAACTATGCCTTTCTCCTGACCAAGCTCGTTGTATTCTCTTGCTTTTTTATTGTCTTTCTCAATATGATCAAAATCTCCTTTGTGCTACTATTTGTGCAAGAGAACCAAACCGATATGGGCTAAATTGCTAATATAACTAACAATTTATTTTATTAGATAACTGGATTTTACGGATTCATCAGACGGATTTTACGCAAAATTAAACAATATTCTCAATATGGTGCCAGACATATTCTCCATATTTCTTGTTTAGTTACCTTATGACGTTATCATGGATTTGTGTGTGTACCTTTCTGTTCATTATGACGAAAACCCACAAAGATACAGTGGAGCCCAAACCACTCCAGACGAAGACTCTACTTATACAAAAACAGAAGTTTTCGGTTCCTTTGAGATGTTGTGATCTGATAATTTTTCTTGGCAACATTCTTGCTTAGACATAATCCGAACCATTAAGTATTGGCTGATCCATCTTTGCCTTTCCTTTTTGTTACGTTCGCTTCAAATAACAAACCAGAGTTCATTGATTATTTTGATCAGCTTACGTGCCTAAGGAACTGTTCTCCGTTCAAATCTTGGATCATTTCTGTCTCTCTTCAACAAACAACCTCCTTATTTGCCATGCTTTACTCTCCACCCCTTGAAGCCTAAGTCCCCTGAGGGGCCTTTCTTTACAACGCTACCCAAACAATAATATTGGAAACGGCCTACTAACTTGATGTCCTTCCTTTTCAGGGCTTGGAAAACAGTGAAAGCACTTCAGCCGGCTTTAGAACGGAAAGTTCTTTAGCAAACAGCTTGCAAAATCTCTTTGAAACCTCTGATTTTGCAGACTTAGAGTTCGTTGTGTATAGCGGCTCGTCGAGTCAGCTTGAGCTGCATAGCGAACCAAAAGACTTAGGCCAGGCGGTCGTGTTCAAAGCGCACCGTGTTGTTGTTGCAGCGAGGTGTGGTTGTTTTCGTAAAGCACTGAGCAGCGGCATGAAGGAGTCATCGGAAAGGTGAGGCTTCTGGTCACGTGTTTGATGTACGAAACAACTGCTTGGGGACGTTCGCCTCAGAGATGAGCACGTGTTTTGGCTGAAACAATGCCATAACACGTGATCACTATTATTGATTACTTAACACAATGTTATGAGCCCCAAAGTCAGACAGTATTAGTATCAATATGTATTAAAAAATGGTTCATAACAATGCAATACCTTGTTTTGCGATGCAAATCCAGTTCAAAATTGAATTTGCTTTCAATAATAACTTTTCGAGAAAAGTAGGAGAATAAGGCACATTCTTTATCTAAATACGACGGGAGGCCCTCCAATTTAATAGGGAATAGCTAAGGAATGTTCCAGTCAAAAGTGATTCACTGACAGCACTTTTATGTATCTGCTCCAGCTATGAATTCTAGTTAATGACGATGCTTGTTAAATTGTTTGAAAAATCGCAAGAAATTGACTTGGCTGGCCGAAGGAGGAGAATATCATATAACCGAAGTATTATGCCCTACTTGGGAGCAATAGCATTTGATCTTTTAACGTGTTCGCTTGGCGGCAGACTGCATGGATGAGGTCCATCCCCTGTTGTATTGATGCTGGTAGTTCCAGAAAGATGTTTTCACGTGTTGCAAAAAGGGAAAAATTGAGGGTAAATGAATGTGGAAGCATTTTCGATTAATTCTGGCCGTGGGATTTCTAATCGCAATTAGTGGTGCCAAGCCAGTAGCGCATAAACATAGAATAAAAACCCATCTGAAATTCCCCAAGAAGTATTTTGCAAATAATTTGTCCTGTGCAAAATATGAAGTGAAGAAGATTTTTTCAAAATTTGCAAATGAAAAATCAGTTCGATAGCAAAGCTTTTTTGCATTCAGCATAGAATGCATTGTGGCACCAATTAGCGCGAAGATTTCTTCATAATGTTATACGAACAATAGAATAATGCAAGAATTATATTTACCCTAGTTTTGATATTTTTTCCTTTTCATTGTAGAAAATTTCAGATTGAAGGATGCGAGCCGGAAATTTTTGAACTGTTTTTACGGTATTTGTACACTGGGGAAGTTGTTGGATTAGAAGAGTTTTCTGTGCAGAAAATTGCAGAAATATTAACGCTAGCAGATCGATATGAGGTAAATATGTCATATTGTTATAATGATGGTGGTATTTTATTCTTTGCTATTAAGTAGGCATGGTAAAAACTGATTTACTATACTTTGTCAAGAAAGTCAGGTTTTGATATTGCTTTGGATATGCCGTAAAGACAAATATTCTCTGACTACACTGGTCTAGGCCCGATGTTAAATTTAAACTCCGCTGATTGACGATTCAAGGCTGAGTGATTATTTATATCTACTCTGGGTATTGAGAGATCATTCCTTAATTCTCTGTATGTGTATCCACCCCTCCAAGCGCAACTTTCCGTGTCAACCAAGGCGTTTATGTCAACAGTCGTTTAGTATCCAGATTCAAAAACAAGCATTTCGAATAAAGCGATCAGCTGGGTGTTTCTCTAGTCAACTTTAAAGCAGTTGTGAGGATTTATCTCTGTTTAAGGGAGACCATTTTGAGCTAACTAATTTCGCATGCTAATCCTATGGTTTCATCACAAATCCAGAGGATAACTTGGTAAAACAGATAATTTTTTCCAAAGTGAGTTCATACAGAGTTCAATATCGGACGGTTGTAGAATCTCTTACTGTTTTGTCATTAATTCTTGTTAAATTCTCTCTTTTTTATTTAAACTGTGTCCCATTGGTTTTTTGTTTGATCAGATCCATAATCTACACGCTCAGCCTTATTTACCAACAACGCCATTTATGCTACAATCGGATTCAAATCTGGCATAGCTACACCTAAGTTATGGTGACAATCTTTGTCCAATTTTCTTCTGGGACAATGTTTGTTATTGCTCCTGAATACCAACACCAAAAAAGGATCCTTCCAGCTTTTGAAAATATTGAAGTCCTGAAAATATACACGACAGTCTAACACCAAATCACAGTACAGTAAGAGAGCACAATTTTCGGTTTTGCTAAGATTTTTGCTCAGACAAATTAGCTGCTTCATCTATAAAAGCGACGGATTTACTAGACTCGGGTTCACAAAGTCATAATTGTGACGTCACAACACGTCTCAGACTCCTTAGCAAGAAAAATGTTTCTTTGCTTCTTCGAAGTGCGTTGTGGCCTGTTATGATTCGTGTTATTTCATTTTCTCGTTTGTTTTAGGTTGACGAGTTAGTGCAAGTGTGCGAAAGGCAGCTGACTCTGAGCATGAACGAGGAAAACGTTTTGTTTTTGGTTGCCGTCGCAGACAGCGTTTCGGCCGTCGCGTTGAAGGTTCGTGACGTCATTAGACTGTAATAGTAGTAATCCAGGGGGCTGTGGAGGGGCACCTGTGTGGCAGGTAGAGATAGGAACGACTTTAGTTTAGAGCTTTGATGGTTTAGCCACTTGACTGGGCGGGTATCTCCAGGATTCTGTCAGGAATTGGCAGGTTTAAATGTTCAGGGTTCATCTAGGGATAAATGCTTGTGTCATGAGTTTGGGCATGTTTCACAATCATGTATCATAGCAATGACAGGGGGGCTCACAATCATGTATCATAGCAATGACAGGGGGGCTCACAATCATGTATCATAGCAATGACAGGGGGGCTCACAATCATGTATCATAGCAATGACAGGGGGGCTCACAATCATGTATCATAGCAATGACAGGGGGGCTCACAATCATGTATCATAGCAATGACAGGGGGGCTCACAATCATGTATCATAGCAATGACAGGGGGGCTCACAGAAACTCAGAAGCAGTTTGTCAGGGTACTGTTGTCAATCACACCAAACTGTGACATGACCAAAGGTGACGCATGCTAAAGATGACAATGTGCATTTGCGTCAGCTGGCTGAAGAATTGTCATCTGTCATGTTTTGATAGCCTTGTGTGGGTTGAGTCTGATTCAATAAAAATAATTGATTGTAACAACAACATTGTAATAACATTCATATATCGATCCACACCACAAACATTATGTGTATCAGTTAAGATTGGTCTTTGATTCCTAGAATGCACATTCTCCTCCAATCTGTGAAATATTTTGCATTATCTGGCTTATAAACTTCTTTTCTGATATTTTAGAATGTGGCGTTGTCGTTGATAAAGAGCAACAAGGACACACTACTGAACTCTGAAGACTTTGGACGTTTGCCTGAACATTTGAGAAAAGAACTATCACAGACCGAACCTGCTCAGTTGGCCTAAATAAGTAATCCATGCAGGTATGTTTTTGTCGTGCGTGGAAATTTATACAAATCTTATGAAACAAATAATTTTAAACTGTTTAGTCTGTATTTTTGTGTAAAATAGATGATACATAGTTAGAGTGATAGAAATCTTCACCAGTTGTTTGCATGTTTTTGAAAACGGGCATGCACCCTTTTTTCCAGGCACCGCCCGGCCTAATTGTAAGCATGGAAACCCCTTCTGACGTCACAATCCGTTAGAACTGAAGGGAGGTAGATATTAACCGCATAATCAATTCTGAATCTCTATTCATTGTGCCCACCCCAAATTGAGATGTTTATTTTGGTGTGACCACTTCCAACATTTCACATATTTGCAGTGACAAACACGAACGAAATGAAACAGACGCATGTTCAATTGCATTATCGCTAATATTTGCTACAGCGAATAAGATTACATACGAAGACATATGAAATTGAAGTACAATTCTCATAATTTTACCCTGCGACAATTCCGTTTTTACCATGTCCCTAGTAATAGTGCTGCCGATACACCAAAAAGGCTTTATAATGATCTTAACTAATTCTCGTTAAAATTATACATCAGTGTTTGTGCTTAAATTAATATACTCTTTGTAATGTACCTCTTAGCTGTAAAATAGATACTTTGAACTGAATGATTCCCCTTAACTAAACCCAAGGGTTTCAAAGAAATTTAAACGATCTTTAGGTAAGTTTGAAATACAATGTTGAGGTGATCAAAATGATTTTGTCGCTGAAATGTTAAATTGTGAGCCAGAAGCATGGGAAGGGGGGAAGCGTTAAGTAGGTACGTTCAGGTAAACGAATTTATCAATCCCACATGCCTTTAAAACCAATGCTTTGATCTCAAATAAGTAATAAATATGTTTTGACACAGACACGGGACGTGATCCAAACATATACCTGCAGATGACAGTTTGCTGGGAAGAGACTTTCATAAGAGGGGTATAGGAGAGGAAGAGTACATAGTAGGATTATCGAAATGACCTCATGCAAGAGTTCAAAAAGACTTTGTGTCCCTTTCTCGGTACTAGGACAGGAATTTGTGTTCCAAAGTAGACTTCAATTGCCTGAGCAAATTTGGTCTACGATCTTACGACAGTATGTGTTAGAAAACTTTCCAATGCCAGCTAAGGTGTGACCTTCTAAACATTCCAAAGCCAAGCATAGTGTTCACTTATAACTTGCTAATGCAAAGCGATAGAAAAATACGTATTAATAGTATGCCATAAAAAAAGGTTATATCTTAGATACACATAATTAATTATTTCAATTGTTTTGGATGTCTGGAAAATCGCCATGCACCAGGAACGCAGTCGCTGCAGACCTTCTTAAATCCCGGCCAGAGTGTTGTCAAGTACCATCTCTAAAAACTGAAAGGAAAACGTTTTGCAATGTTTAGTAACCATGAAAGTATGTTTTTTTCAGGCAGTACTCGTATGCTCTAAGTGCCATATTGTCACTTATATGATCCCTGGAATTTTTACCGATTAACAATTGGCATTGGTTTATTTATTGAAAAGCGAATCGCCATGATAAACACCCTCTCGGACATATTTTGAAACGATTCAAGTTTCCAAGTCATCGTCTGCACTAGGCGCGAGCAGGTTGTAATAGCAAATCGTAATAATGTACTTAAAATTTCAATGTTTTTCATTTCGCAAAAAGGCGGATAGAGAAGAATGTGAATTACATACGAGAAAAGGGAAAAGTCAAAGAATTCTAAACATTAGCACAAACTGCCGAAAATTGACAAAATTATAAAAGAATTAGTTTCCGGGAAGAGTTAAATTCATTGAAAAAACAATTTTATTCAGCGCTTTCAAACTGTAATTTCCATACCGATAAATTTCGGAAACATCATCCTGTTCCGTGCAATTTTTACCAACAGGGACGAAGCGACTTTTGTTGCACTGCCTTACATACAACTGGCACGTGTGTGCATATGAACTGGTCCATAAAACTCGGTTTGGCATTTACCTGTTCATAGTTTATGTGTATGACACCTCTCTGTTGATTGTCGTACTTCTTGAAAGCATCAGTCATTGACTTGAGCATGACGCAGCACTGGATGAAGTCATCGAATTTCATTGAGTTGACGCTGTTACGATCGAACACTCGCACGCATAGCTGGCAGAACTCTACAGATCTGTGAAAGCGGTAAAACAACAGAATCAACAAAGAAAGATATCATTCTTTCCCATGAAATCACTTAGAAATAGAGACAAGGCGACAAGATACCTCTTTAAGAAACTGGTTACATTCAAAGTCGAGTGTAACTTCGGATTGCAATGCCTCTCTGGACTTGAACAGGGTTTGTCACGTATTGCTGTTGTCACATATGTTCCTGGTCCACCCTTTGCCCAGAATTTTGCCAAAAGAAACTGGGCTGAACTTTTGATTTTAGCCACAAATAAGTAACCGTTGAATAAAAAAGCATAGATACTGTTCAGTTTTTGTTAACAACAAACAAACACCAGAGCATGGTAAGAACATGTTCCTGTAGTACTTACAGCCTGTATCCAAACGTGGTAAATGCTTGGTGAAGTTCTCCACAGTCGATGGTTCCTGACCGGTCGCGATCAAATCTGGGGAGACAAGCAAAAACAATTTTCCAAAGAGGTCCTTTAAACGAGGATAGGAGTCAGCATAAATCAGTCAAATAAGAGTGAAATTGGCGTGCAATTGCCAACTTTCTAACACGTTACGGGTAAGTTGAAGGCTCACCTACTCTCGTTTTAATTTTGCTGTTTGCGTTAATTTATGCTTCACTTATTCAGCTTCCCTCAAACACAATTCTTGGCGGTAAACAAACTGTGTTTTGTATACTTCGCAACAATACAAATCATACTGATATAATTTGACACAAACATTTCATGGCTTGGTAGGACAGAAAATCAGATTTCATCAAAGTAGCATATCTAGAAAAAGGCTATTACTCTGACCGACTCATTTCAGTTATCTTTTTTAACTAGTAGCCCGAAGAAGACAGCAAAGAGTAGCAACTAAAGGACAGCCAACAACTCACCTATCAAAACAACCTTTCCATTCCTGGATGTATTTCCACAGAGCAGCAAATTCATAGACATCAATTGTTCCAGACCTGGAACATGAATTGTTGCAACATATTCAGTACATCAAATTAGTGCTTACAAATAAACTGAATTTTATTGAGTTTTTCAAATTGAAGCATTAAATATTGAAATTACTTCTCTGCAAAATAGGGAAAAATATGGTGCAGATGAAGATGTGTAAATAGTTATTGACAGAAAAGCTGAGGATTGTTTGTGAATTCAAGCAAACTAAAATGACTCAACAATGGTGGTTTTTATACTTGTGCCACTTTTTCAAGAGTCATTTGTGGGCAGAACAAAAATTGAGACAAAGCAAAGTACTGGAAAATTTACTGCAGGAAACTATTCATAAATTTTGTGTTTGCCTCAGTTCGGTAACTATATTTGCATTTCAAAAGATAGCTTTAGCTTATCTGTTGCATTTATAATAATCTGTGCCATCTGGATAGTAATCTACAAGCCCTGAATATGTTACAAGAGCGCCTTGCTTACCAGAATCAAATAACTCATAGATATTTTATGAGGAATGCAGGTGTACTTGGTCAATTTTCTACCAATTTGAAAAACTAGCCTCAAAAACAATCCTTGTACAGGGAATGTAACAGGTAACACAAAGATAATGACATAACACTTATAAATAAAAAATAAAAACTTGTGATTATGCATAAGGTAATGAGCATTGATTGTAATTATCTAATCAGTATGATCATATCAATATCTAATCATATCAAGATGTGACGCTTTTCACAATTACCTGTCTTTGTCAAACATTCCAATCATAAGCCTACATGTTTCTGCATTGAAATGGCTCCAGTTGTTGTTCAGAAGAGCTTGTTGAAGCTCATCAGAAGAAATTGAGCCAGATCCATCCCTATCTACAGACTAAATGAGAAAAAAAATTCATTAAGCTGTATAAGTAAAACATTGGTGAACATTTTTAGTTACACATGTGAGAAAGTGTCATAATTTGGTAACTTGCAACAAAGCAGGTATTATCATTTTCATGAAAAACAAGTTTAACATGTTCTTTTAATGCTGCAAAAGACCCAAGGTGAAATAAGATGAGAACAGCTAGTTCATAGATTTTTTTCCAGGTGACATACAAACATACTAACTTTGATAATTTGATTGTCAGCTGACAGTAGTAAAAATAAACATTGCCTAGAAATTGCATCATATATTCTACACATTCACAAACTTAATGCATACCTGAAACCAACCCCACAGAACTGGATCAACTCCTGGAGGTGGAGGTTTTGGACCACCTTGTGAATACCCATAACCTTGGGGTGGATAATTCTGTTGGGAAGGGTAACCACCTCCTTGTGGTGGGTAGGTACCTCTCTGAGAGGTGTAGACTCCTCCTTGAGGAGGGCCAGTACCCCTTTGCTGCTGGTAGCCTTGAGGCTGTTGATATGGATGATGCTGTTGTTGATGCTGCTGGTATTGATTGTAGCCTCCAGGAGCTTGTTGATATCCTGAATTGTATTGCTGAGCATTTCCCTAAACAGACAAAATCAATACCAATAATCGCATTGACAAAGAAACTAATTTATGGTTGAACTTTTTTATTTTAAGCTGGATGTTATGAGAAAATTTCAAAGCTGGGTACTTGGGATGTAGGACCTAGCTAAAAAAATTAAAACTGCTCAATTTACTTTGGTGCCCAGCCATTGTTTCAACTTGTTCTGTGTTGTTTAGTCTTGTGGTGGTCAAACAGACCTCAACATTTGCCTGGCATTACTCACACTTTTTCTGGTACCTAGAAGCTTCTAATTAACAATCAAAATGTCTTGCACAATGGCCCAATTTGAATAGAACTCAAAATAATTTTAAAATATTCAACAAACCCCAAAATGAACTCAATCACTACTAAAAAAAGGCAGAGAGAGAAGTAAATTGCCAACACCATAGTCAAATCAGCTGAATATTAAACAAGAAAGTTATGTTGAGCATTGCCATGTGAAATTTTCAATATCTTTGACCAAGGCCATAATTCAACCTATTAGATCTCCTGATAAATTTAACATAAGGTGATTGTTTCTTCAAATACTGCCACATTACGGTTAATCTTCATTTCAATGCAGCTGCCTCTCTAGAAAGTCAGCAACAGCCAGTGCTAGTAACAACTCAACATTAATATTTCTATTATTTGACCAGCAAAAATATTAAGTTGGCTTTTGCAAATCATTTCCTATTCAGTTAGTGCACTACATTTATATACCTTACATTTTCCTTAAAGGTTTTATGGACTGAAAACTCTTTGAATAAAAGTTTTATTTAAGTTTGTTTATTTGCATACTAGCTAGCTAAAGAGATCTGCCACATAATAGAAAGCCCAAGTAAATATAATCATGTCTTCCCTCCTGTTTGCTGTAAGACGCTATTATCTAGTCTTCAAGATCTCTTAGTCTATGCCTTCCTTTTACTGCTAGCATGCTGGGAGCTAGCATGACATTCTTTCATAAACGGTTTTGCTGGAAAACAAAAAACTACTCATTTTTGGATGTTTTTACAAAACAATGACGAAAATCGTATTCTCGTGGTTCACTTTTGTAATGTTTAGAATTACCCTTGTATCGTTGCTGCCGCATCCGGACACTGGACCAAAATGGAGCATTTTAGTCCACAAAACTGTGTATGTCAGCATATTGACATGCTTGAAAAGCCAGAACTCAAATAATGGAAGAAAGGTTAATACGGGAATCAAAATGAGGAGATTTCATTAAAAATATTGTCAAAGCACTTACATAATTGGGTCTGTTATTCCACTGAGCCATTTTCGCTCCCCACTCCCTATGTCGTATTTCGATTTCACCTTGTCAAAACGAAAATGAAAACGAGTCTAGACGAAAACGAGGACAGAACCGGGAGAAATTGAATGATAAAAATGGCAGAAGAAAATCCTGTAGCGACAACTTTGTACTGGTACGAGTCTTATATATGCCATTAAAGCATTCTTGATTGTAAAAGTGTTTTTTACTGTCGATATTCATCTAAGCACCAATCTACAAATAGCGTTCAAGCATAAATTTACAAAGAGGTTTGCTTGCCTAGGTTAAATTGTGGGTCGATGGCAACTGGTTATTTATTGGCAGCTTAAGACCTGCTCAACCTGAAATAAAACCTTATAAACATTTTGTCAGTTTATAAGAATTTTTCAAAATCAGTCATACTCATCATCTTTGCCTTAACAAAGTCCTGTTTCTGGGGAAGACAGTGGCTAATCAATTTACGATTTATACCATATGTGAAAAAGATTGATTTAGTCCTAGAATAAATTTGATTTAGAGAATGCATAGGGCATCTTTTAAGCGAGGAGACAGTAGACAGTGGAGGAAAATTTCATTTCAATTACTGAAGAGCGAAACAAGACAGTTTTGGTGGCTTTTCTACAAACCGAAATGTTTTCTCTCATGATGAATTATCTCATATTGCATGAATTCATGAATATGTTTGTTTGCCTATGAATACCTTTTATTTTCAAAGCAGAACTAGTTTTTGCGTACTTAAAGTACTTTTATGTCTGACACTCCTCAGAGTATACAAACATCGGGAAATAACCAAAAGCTGACAGAATAAATAGCCAGATGCAGCGGCTGCTCTCTTGTGTCAGTTTTGTACTGCAACGCACTTGCTCACCTTTTCTTTTCTGACAAAACTATAGGCTTGCAGCCTTGGACGCAGCACTTGCACATCAAAGAGAGAAAATTGAAGAATGGTGTTGTGTATTCAAATCTTCAACATCCAAGCTAAAGAAAAGGTGGTTATGGTTTGCTAAATATTGAGACATTTCATATCATCTAGACTTCTTTTGATTTTTGCATTGATGCTAATTTAAACTTGCTATTGTGTATTGTTTCTATGCCTTTAGGAAACATATTTTAATGTATCAATGTATTGATTTATGGCTGGTAATGAAAAAGCAATTAGTTTTCATTTTAGTTGAATAATGACTAATTACAAGGGCCAAATTTGCTTTGCTGATCATCAAGCTTGTCTCAGTACCTTTTTCATCACTAACAATTAAGCGATTTCAATTTTATGTAACTTAACTTTCATAATGATTGTAATTTTTTTAAATAAAAGTATTTGTTATATTTTCTGTTAAATTTCAGGTCAAAAAATTCCTATGAAGAAATAAAAAAAACTGAAAGTGGTCCAGAGAGGATTGAAGGTACAAGGCTTTAAAATTAATATTTGTTTCTTCTCATTTGTTTCACAAATTGTTTCTCCTTATGATTTGTCTTGAGGAGAGCTCACATAAGTCTAAACTGTAAAATAAAGCTTGGAGATTTTCTAGATTGGGGGGGTTGCAAACAATTAAGGAAACATTTTTAACACCATGCCTTTCAGAATGCTGAAAATAGATCTTTTTAGATGGGTAATAATGAGCTATGACATTTTGTTAATCAAACATCACAACAAAAATATTTGCATCACAATTGCTCCCAAGTCTTAATTTCTGATCAGGCAAGATATTTATGTATTGAAAAACTGTTTTTCAAAGATGTAACTAAACATTTTTGTATATCAAAAGGAAAAAACTGTGTTCAAAAGTTTTAAACTAAGTCCATTCTCTCAGGAGCAGAATATGCAAAATCCTTCACAATCATTTTTATATCTAGATTTTAAATCAAATCTAATTCTACGGACATTGTGAATTATCCATTTAGGCAAATGAAGCCTGATCTAACACCATTTGCCACCAGTTACATGTCTCATGTCTGTAAATAAGGATTTCTTGAGCTCTTTAGTCAATTTCTTTAAGTTTTCTCTAATCTCAGCTTTATACTCTTTTCTCAAGAGGAAGTTGATTTTGGTGAAATCGACAAACTTTTGGAGAGGGCCAAGTCTGTGCGAGTGGAAACTGTTGAGGCTAAGAAAAAGCCCCAGAATCAACCAGTGGTGCAAGGGGTAGCTTCAAGGAAACATGTAGAGCAGGGAAGAAAAGGTGGGTGGATTGACATGGAATTACCCATCTTTCATTTAGTGCTGGCATTTGAAAATCCCAACAGGTTTTTGGTTATCACTTGCCTTTTATCAATTCACATTTTCTGACACATTAAAATCAACCAAAAACATTGTTAGCAAATGCACTGGAATACTGTGTGATACCAATTCAATATTGTCTGCTGGAGGAGGGGGCATTCTATTTCACTGTCAAAGACTACTGCTCAAACAGGTTTGCAGCCATGAAGCAAAGCAAGGGCAAGCTGCCAACCAATGCTTTTGATGTTGATAAAAATTAGGAGGTGTGAAGGTTAACTTCCCTGGTGGCATTTTGGTTCTTGAAATTCAAGGCGTTCATCTATGCTTTACACTCTTTTCACCTGATACTTCCATATTTTACTGCGTGAAAGTAGTGGCAAAAAATCAGAATAACTGTATTCATCAATCATCTCTTTATAAACCTACAATCAACTTTACGCAATAATCTAAGCATAATCAAAATACAAATTTAGCCTCTACTGTTTAATTTATAAAAGTTAAATAAGTTAATTTTTTAAGATATATGAGTTAAATCTTACAAATAAATATACCTCTGAATTCATGCCTCACATATACGTCGTGAAGAAAATAAAATAACATTATCAGCAGTTAAAATATTACGCCTTCGAATCCACAATGTCAACTACAATACTGCGTGCATTTCTAAGTATTCCAATATCTAAGGATAGTCTGCTTCTGCATTCGTTACGTCTTTCAGCGGTCGAAGCGGAACCTTCGTTTCTAGCCTTTGGTGTTATTCTGAGTTCTGCCATGTCCATTCCCACATGGTCTTCTCGTTCCATTACTCTAATATCCGCATCACGTGCTATGCTTTGCACCAACACCACGATCTTTAAATTCTCTTCAACACCTTCGCAAGACGCATCCACAGGCCGAACAGAAGTTGTCTGCGGCAAACGCGCGATACCCACATCGGTTGCAGTACCTCACCAGCGTCGACAACGTGGACAGCGTCGCCAGCCCGCAGTCGTGCCGCTCCGTCGTCTCCTTAAACGCGCTCGACTGCGATCTGTACAGCGTCGCGCCGTGCCGTGTGCGAGGCACTGACCCGTACAGGACTCTCTCGACGGCTTGGGACACGCTCCCTCTTGATTCCATCAGTGTTATCTGAAGAAGATCCGTTGGGTATGCTGGGAAGATCTTCGACAGAACCTCCAGCTGCGTTTGCGGCAGAGCGTTGACTCTACTACGTGATGGTACGTAGGGAACGCAAGGCGACATCGGTTGCTCTGCCGTCGACGACGCTGGACTTTCAGCTCCATCCCTCATCGCATTTTCTGCCTTCGAGTCATCCTTCTCCGTCTCGTTTTTTCCTCCCCATCCGTATTTCCCGCTGCTCATTTTGGGACTTGAGACGGGTGACATCGAAGCCGGAGTGCCCGTTGAACTCTCATCCTCATCTTTTCGGTAGCCGATGGTTTTGCTTTCTTTTCCTATTCGATATTTAAAAAGCAAATGTAGTATATTTAAAATACTGTATGTATAGATCTATAGTATTTGATACCCCAATACAGTTCCAGATTAACAGTTTCCTAACAACGCAATAGAATCATTTCCAAATCTCTCACAGGGAAATAACTTTAATTTTAACAATAGCATTATCAGCCATCATCATCATAAGTTGCCATTTTGACATAACCGGCAAACTTTTTTCAGCCCTACAAAATCTGAAAGCTTTCTTAATGAGCGAGCGATTGACAAGCTAAACAGGCGATCATCAAAGGCTTTTTATCATTTACTCCCACACGAGTTTGAGTACACCAGTTTCAACTTGTAATAACATTGAACCAATTTGATTAGGCCTCCTCATTACGTTTGGTTTTCTTGGCCGTAGAGGCAAACGCAGTTGCCAGCCGCTTTCATTAAGTTGTTGATCCTGCCCTACTTAACCCTTAATATTGCGCGCGCCTAAGCATGGCATTGACGTCATCGCACTCCATGAATATTGCTACATTGCTTTGGACAAAGTCAGCGCATGGCAATACAACGCGAAAGGTTTGAGTTCCTAGTGTGACATCATAGACTGTACAACGTCCATCTTTGTGTGTGTGGTTCATGGTGCTTTTAAGTTCCCAACTTTCCTAACACATCACTTTTACGATGATTCACGACTGATTCACAGGTGATCGTACCACGATGAATCACATATCATATATTGATTCTAATTGATTAATCGTTCCATTGATAAGCGTCAACTTCAATGTGTTGTCTTCATCACTGCTCATAGGACTACTCGAGCAATTTACGGTTGTATCAAAGCGAATAAAAAATGAAGCCAATTCCTATTAAGGCTAGGTTCTTGGTTACTGATAGAAAATTGTATTTCGGAGTATGTGATTTGTATTTTCTACAATTTGTCTCAAAGAAATGTTCGTATTAAAATATAATCACCTTCTTGCTAACACTTTAAACATATAGAGAATATAATTGATTTCCCCCTTTGTCACACCCCACTAGCTAACCCCAACTTTATGCTTTTTGTATTAAGTATCAAGTATTAAGTTCCGTCATTTGTATTAAGTGACGTCTAATTTTGCCCTACCGGAACTCTGTCACTGGTTTCGCCCGGTCCGTGCATTGGACCTTGCCCCTCTTTCTAAAGGAGGAAATTCTGTTCGCATGAACGCCCCCGCACAAAACTCATTTAGCTTGAAAACTGGAGCTTGGAAGAATGCTGAAGAAAGGAATTTTAATGAATGCTTAATTTGGACGAGGGTTATTCGACTGAATAGGCGGTTGCATTCGTACATGATGTAATAGGCCAGCTGTTGCTCGTTATCTTTTTACCTTTTTGTGCAGTTCGTTAGCTTGCGAAGGAAATTCGTTTGAAAGCGGATCAAGTGGGTCATTTCAAATAACTTTTTTCTATGAAGATTTTGGTATTTTAGTTACTGGACCAAAGTTATTTTGCATAGCCAAAGATAACAACTCTTAGGTAAAAATGAAAATGACGATTGCTAAAGAATAACCACTTAACATTTGACCTGTGCAATTATCGTTTGACCAATATTTTTACCAATCAAGTCAGACAACTGCCCTATGGACCGTGCATGAAGACGATAGGAAGCTAAAGTTTCTAATCCCCAAATCTTCTGTTTCTGAAGCCTTTTTGTAATCAGTATGTTTTCATGCGATTACAACACTGCATCGTTTTGAATTCAACTTTCAGCAAGTTACAATGCATCGACGCATGCAAAACAACTATGATGCAACACAGCGAGAGCTCGTTCGTAGTAGTTGATCATTTCGATTGAATCAAAGGAAACATTTTACTGATTTAAGTTGGTGGAGACACTTTTCTGTGGGTGATTTAACAGAATGCGTGTTTCAAGTGGCAAGGTCCATATACAAAAGGGGGCGGTTGCTTGTCATGCAACGCGATTGCCAGATGATTACTAATTCATGCAAATTAACATCGTCATTCCATGATCATGTGGTCCACAAAAAGAAGGTTATTTTCAGTCGGGGCCTTTAAGCGACTTCATTAGAATACTGACGTCAATTTACATTATACGTCTCAGTATAATGCGTAATCTTTGTAGAGTCAGAGGGTTCTTTCGTATTTTCCTGTTTTTTCGTGAAGTATGTACAACACCTTGATCAAATTACGGTATTCTTCTCAACATCTCTATAATACTGAACTGAATAATCTAGCATTTTGAGAGTGTTCCTAAAGACGTGGCTCAGATTATCAGCTTAATGCCGATCGTAGAATTTGTCTTTAGCGACTGCTACGATCGAATGGCATAAGCTATACGTCAACCTAATGAAACTTTTTGTTCCTACTTGGTCTTTAAGTAAGACGACGACCATACTGAAGTTGAAGCTCACCTGGGTCTAAACCGAGAATTTCCTGCACCGTGTACCCAATTGGGAACATAACACGGGTTTTCCTGGTGCCACCATGCAGGCCGTTGGAACTCATCTTAGCCTCTCTGGTATCGCTGCCAGTGCAATCGACCTGTGGCCTATACTCGTGGGCCTTTCTTTGCTGCCTCAGCGATGCCACCCTTGCAGCTGTGATCCGTTGTCTCTCCAGAACTGCCTGGCATTTGTCGCACGGGCAATTTTTCCACGGACAATAATGTTTGTGGCCCTTTAAGACATTGCTCAAGCCATGATTGCGACACCGTGCGCATTTTGGTATGCGATTGTGGTCAGTATCCCTTCCCGCCTCTACTTCCATTTTGCAACCGTTGCTTTCGCTTGTGAATGACAAATGACTGGTTGGCCGTGCAACGCTCATCTTATCTGCAAAAAGAATACCTCGTTTCTTTATGTACTTTCAAGCATCCCGTGTTTGTACTTCGCCGAACTGGCTTTATTCGGGCAGTGAGTCAGAGGCACAAACGTTGGCACATTTTCAGTAATCTCTGCCTCATTAAAGCGGGTATATAATTATGCCTTTTGTTTGCATCATTTACGCATTTCCTGTGCATCTACCTGAAAAAGTGGACTCGTTTTGCACAAAGGCACGTCTATTAAACAGTGCCACTGATCGGAAATTTTAGCTCCGTGTAAACAGGCACCTCTAAGCTCACTAGCTTGGTTTTTAATCAGAGACTCATTTTTAATCGAAGACCTTTGCTTAAAGCCTTTACAAATGTGTTTAAGCTTTTTGGTCTTCGTAAAAATTTCTTAAAAGTAATAATTAAGCCCCATAGCTATGTGGTCATTATCAAGATATGACTCACGAAATGACAAATCCTACTTTTTTGGGACACGTGTAGGAGTCTAATTGTGTTTAGGAGCCTGTTTCAGAATCTGGGACATTCTAGCTTGTGGGAACGTATCAAATCCTAAGGAACTGGCTCCATCCGGACTCTAGATTGAATAGCGGTCAATCATTTTAGTCTCTCTTGATCTTGAACCTTGACTTATGTCCTTTGCTTCAAATGTCAATTTGTGCGCAATCGAAGAATTATAAAACATTAAATAATGCTTTTAGATTTTCACAATAAAACGGATGTGGGCAATTCTTGTAATTCTTGCATGATATATATATCCCCGAAATTGGTTTATAAAAACTCTCATGCCAAAAAATGAGTTCAGGGTGATGTTGTTGTCCAGCGCGAAAACAGCAAAACCTCTGGTGACATGGGAATGCTTAGTTGGAATGACGTCACTTGGCTTATTGCACAAAGTGTAAACTGGTTTTGCATTAAATACAAATGGAATAACTAATTTTCTTTGAATGCATACAGTAGAAACCCGCATAAACCTGTTTTCATAAGAACCTTGAGCCTGAAATTTGATATTTTAAACCCCCTAAATAAGAACCCACAGGAGGCTGAAACTGAGAAAAGTTCTTATATGCACAATAGCTTTTACGTCAATTTATCTGAAAATTCCAGATGAGAAAAGAAACATTCATAGGCTGTTGATGTACTGATCAATTATTTCTAAAAACAAAGCCATATAAAGTTACTTTTCAAACTAAAGAACGTAAGGAAAACTGCATTGAAATTGGTTGGAATTTAACATGAAAAATAAAGCTGATTCAACTCTCAGTGAGAATTCTTGCCATGGAAAACAGTGTTGATGTGTGCAAGGCTTGTCGTGTATAAGAACCTTTTTAAGAACCTCACAGGCTGGAATTTAGAAAAGCAGCCTGTTGATTAAGAACTTATTCAGGCTGCCGAAACAAAACAAGGTTCTTTTATGCGGGTTTACACTTTATTTAAAGTAAATGCAATAGTCCAGCAATAAGTAATTTCCCTAAAACCAAACTTTAACCTTAGACCCAAAAATTCACTTTCCAATGCCAAGTGATGCCTCATGATAAACATACCTCAATGCCTTTTCAAATACCTTTTTAGATTGTCTTTTAATACAAATTTCTTTTCTCCGTATGCTGATATGCAAGACGCGAGGTATTGGCGTTCTGCTAGCAACTGCCCGCTACCGTCTTCTATCCACTAGCATGAATCCGCTATCGTTTACAAATGCAATCATGCTAATGATACAACATTCTCTTGCACGTGCACTTTTATCCTCTCTAAGGCATTCATTATTACCACCTACCAGCTTTTCAGGCATCATGTCGACCATAATACAATGTTGAAAACATGTTGTTTGTAATTTTTCATTTCCATTAGTCACGAACCCATCAGCTTGGTCGATGCAGTTTGCAAAGACCAGATGATCTTCATTGTTGCTCAATATATTTTTTTGACTTTTATTTATTATTTGATTGCTATTTTGTCATCTTAATATACGTGGTGAATATTTATTATTATTATTATTTCTGTTCACACCTCTTGAGCAGCTTGAAGCGTGACCGAATAATGTTGCGTGTTCTTCCTTCTATGATTTTTATACAACCCTACAGAAGGTCAGCTTTCCTTTAAAAGTTTTCTTTATTCTTAGCTTCGTGTAAACAGAGCAAGGACGACCCTGGAATTCTTCGCTTTCCTTCCAGTTATTTTCTCGCTGCTAATCTTTGTTCTCGTCACATTGGGACCCAGCATTCACTTTCTGTTATTTGTGTTTGTGTTTCGCATTTCACGTATATCGTGGACAGCTAAGCAAAGGACCATAAAAGTGGGGACTAGGGGCACATGGGGTAAGCGCCCCCTAAATCTTCTGCATTTGAGATGAAGAGTCCCTCATTCGCCGACTTTGCATCTAAAACTGTGGGACAAAAAGGGTTTGCTGAAAGAATCCTGCAAAGCAAAAGCTTCGTAGTACAACCATATTTCCCTGCTTTTTATTATTCATCACTCAAAATCCCTATTTAAATGTAGCAATTTACAGAAAGAAGTACACCAAGGATATTAGGCTTTGAACATTGTCAGGTTTTGCATTGACGATGCAAGATCAAACACGCTACGAAATTTTGTTATTGCTGTAGATTGGAAATATGTTTGACTGACGAAAAATATTAAAATTGGTTTTTCTTTTACATGCTAGGCAGCAGTTGCTTCAATATTTTCATTTATTTGAGTTGTATCTAAATTATTCTGTTGTATCATCTTTTGAAATAAGTACAAATAAGGGTTTTTGCAGTTAAAAGTCTCTAAGGAAGTTTTGCTCAAGCGAGTTACTTTCCACCCATCTCCAAGATTGTCTCTCACTTGTGATATCTCTTTAGATTAAGATGAAGCACTGATTTTTCGGTTAAAGTATTACACCGTGATTATTTAGTACATCAAAAGATAATGAAACCGTGGAAAGTGATAGCTGATGCAAGGCTTTTGGACGGGGTAGGCGACAGTATCAGAAAATCCATTTTTGAAGCTCCACGAGCTAGTAAAGTACGTCACAGTCACGAATTGTCATACTGGTGCATTTGGCCGGTGTGAGACACTTCTATATAGAATCGCGAAAGAAAAGTGGCCTGGGTTGATGCCTGGTCAAAGATCACTTAAGTGTCATGAGTATGGACGTTGCAAATCGCAGCCGTGACAGATTGTGAGCACCAAATGTCTTACAGGTGAGTGAGTTCAAGTGGTAAAGGACCAAGCCCAAAAGGCCGTCGGTCAGAAATGTAAAGACAGATTTTATGTAAAAAGACTAAAGCACTCCAGCCGTGAATGCTCATTATAGTATAAATAATGAGAACTGATTGCAACGTTTATGGTTTAATTTGGGGAATAATGTCTTGGATAAAACTGGAATGTATTGTGCAGAAACATTTTTTTTTTGGCACGGATTTTTCTTCAAATCTATTGATTTTGTTTGGATGTTAACATATTCAAGATGGCCGCAGGGGCTTTTGTTCATCATTCAGAGCTATAACTGGCCATCTTCAATCAGCCATTGGCAAAGTCAGCACAAAACAATTATTTGTTGTCTGGGATTGAAACGTGAAGTTTTTTCACAGGTTTGTCACTAGGCCCCAAATAATTGTAAGAAAAGGAAACAGTTGACAATGAACCATCATTCGAGGTTCGATGCCAAATCATTTGCGTTGGCCCTCAAAATGTTTGTTTCATATTGTTTCGGCTTCAACCTTAGCGACGCCTTTGCTATTTATAGGTCGATCGGCAGCCTGAAATTCGCCTCGTTTTCTCTTGTGTGGCGTCATATGCGAAATCATTTGCGATGTGAATATCGAGCGACGTTTGGGACCTAGAAACCTACCCCCAAAACTGTGCGCTCCCAGATGATCAGCATCGAACAAAAGTTCCCTATTACGTTAAGGTTTCTGAAAAAGGGTTTGAAGAATACCTTTTAAGAAACGTATGGAATCTTGAATAAATCGCGGACTCTGATCCGCTTTGTAGCATCAGATCTTGCCGCAGTCTGAGGCTATATTTTCATTTCTAATGAAAAGTCAAAGTAAATGAAGAGGCGGTTTCAAGTTAAATGCGTAGATTGAATTTAGATTGAATTTTGTGCTGGTATTCGTACCTAAGGCAAACATCTGTGCATCGAATCCTTCTTCATTGGCGGAAGGATGCAAAAGGCGAGGCAAGAAGTGCTTTATATGAAGTAGCAATTAAGTTTTTCTTTTGGTTTTCAGTTCCTGTTCGGTTGGTAGCTTTTTAATTTTTTTGCCTTTGAAAAATCGATGACCGAGTTCGTTCTGTCTGTGTATCGTGATCATCAAATGTTCCGTAAGAGATATTCCGATGATACCCGCGCAATGAAAGCATTCATCGGTGTGTCAGTGTGCAATTTCAACGGCAGCAGTAAGAATATTTTATCTTGATGGTAAGGTTCATTCTCCGTTGAGGAGAGAAGAAGACCAGCGCAACGAAAACTGTGGTGATAAGTCAGCCAAAACACTCAAAATTATATGCAAGAAGATTATCTTGGTCAGGACCCAGTTCAGATCCTTTCTATCAAGTGCCAATGGGCTTCTAATAAATGTCTCGATATAAGTTGCACAGTTTCTTCCTAGTTACAAACTGACTTTTTAAAGGCTACGTCATACTTATACGTTTCAACTTTTCTTTTTCTATTAGAATCGTAGAATTTAAGCTAGTTTTGCAGACGAAGTAAATGGAAATTGGTCTCTTAAGCTTTTAATTTTTTCTCTTTTGGAATAACAATTATGGTCTAAATGAAAGAAATGAATGAATGAAATACTAAAGTGTGAAAACAGCTTAGAGCTTAATAGTTTCTTTAGCAAGAAAGTGCGAGAAAGAGTCAACTCATACCAGGACTGATGCTGCCTTGTGAAGCTGATGTAAGGCCTTGTTTTATTCTTTGGCTTCAATGATCTGTCTGAATGCGTCGTATTAGATGAGTGATGAGATTTTTCGCTGCGTATTGCACTTATAGGCAAAGAGAGATTTGAGAACAAACGCTAACAGGGTTATTACTTAACAGGAAAAAGTATGGCGACCTTCGTGTACTTACGACTATCAAATCCTATTTGTGTCGTGTCAACTTTGCTGGGATTACATAAAAAGATGTACGATTTAAATCGGATCCAACTCAAAGCTTGTTTACTTTACAGGCAGACGTGTGCCGGAGTCATTTGACTCTATTGCTGAAACTCCAGTATATTGTCCGTTTGGCATTCTGGGTGATAGAACGCACAAGTTCGTGAATACTGTTCAGCTCATGTAAAGGATTAACGACAAACGCCCTAAAACGCATCCAGATCCTGGAAGATAAGTTTAAGGTCAAAGTTCAATCGGCCAGCTTGTAGGTCAAAGGCCAAAAGTCAATTTGAATTTGTCAGTTGACACTTTGTTTAACGTACAAACGTAGTACAATCTTAGAGAAAAGAAGTGTATGAATATTTAAAGATGCTGCAATTTTGACTGCCATAAGTGAATTTTGTCAAACAAGAGTTAAACCTGTTTAGGTAGGAGGGAAAAATTCTGAAATCGGATTCATTTGCGTAATTAAAACACAAATTACATAGTATACGAATTGATCTGCGAATATTTGCTCTTCCACGGAAGAAACAAATGTCAACAAAGTGCTGGCTGTCCGCGTAAATAACAGGTGGTCGCCTGGACTATCCTTGCGCGTCTGGCGATTTACTTGCTATGACGTCATTCAACAGGTCTTTTAAGTACTGCCTGTTAAGAAACTCGTTCGCAACTGTTACAATTTGGAACTGGTTCAAATTCAGTGGCTGGCCTGCCGGTAGCGTTGGCACCGATTAATGCGTAGAGGAAACTGTAATTTTATAAGAACTATGGCGGTTATCGTCGCTGTACATTGGATAAAGATCCAAAGTTTTCAATTCGACTCGACAAGGGATTCGTAGTTGCAGCAGGAGTCAATTGAAAAAGGGCTAGCGAATGTTGACATGAGAAACAGTCAATCACGTGATTTATTTTGGTACCACATTACTCTCCTTTAACCGAATGGACGTGTTGGCCAAATTATCAAAGCCATTGCTATATAAACTATAGTCTGTAGTCCCCTAAGCTTTAATTGCCTTAGCATGTTCGTGTTATCAGTTCTGAAGCTCCCGATCCCATATCAAAGGTTGTTTGGTTGTTTTGGGACATTGTCCCACCAACAAATGGACATCATGTGACGAGGGCCAATGGCTATGATGACGCGCGTGTCCTTGTTGTTCGCTCCACCTTATAACCGTTACTCCTTCCATTTTTCATCGACAACAAAAAGGCAGACCGCACGATCGTTATACAATAGCTTTGATTTCCCTTTCAAATCGAGAAAGCCCTCTTTGTTCCAAGTCTTCGTCCAGTCAAATGAATGGTCGGCCGTCGGTGTTTGTGTCTCGCTATTGCTTCTAGAAACTGGGGGTGCACTTTGGTTTAACGTAGGCTGTGTCCTTTGTTTGAAACTAGAAATAAATTACAGGCAAATAGGGTTGATTTTGTGCTGAAATTTCTAGTCAAGAATTAATAAGTTTATTTTGAAATTATTTCGAATCCATTATTGATGACCAGTTCTTTTTAATTCTTCATTATGGATGCAGTAATCTAGCTTGTAAGTGATAATCTATTCGTCTCTGATGAAGATTTTCTTATAATTGTCAAATTAAACTTTAGTTTACTTTTAAGCACCTTCTCCCAAGCTCAGTGATTTTTGCCCAAAGCTGTTTGCGCTAGAGGGAAGAGCCCTGGCTTTTAGACATTGGGAAGAAATTCTAGCAAATCAAGTGTTTTTTGGATACGACTACAATTAATGGAAAGTTTTTAAAGAACCTTTATTTACCCCCACTTAGTTTTTCATACCCCTTCAAATTTTACAGCTGCTGTTTCGTACCATCGTTATTATCTTAGTCAAACTTTCTCGTCCTCCGACTCTTGAAGCATAAGACCATGTATTTATGCTAACCACTTCACTTCATCCACTTCACTTCATCGAAACGCTTTATCTGTCTCTCTAGAGGAATAGATACAACCCATCGAAGGTTGAAGCTGCATCTTGGCTTCTGTGGTTCCTGGCTGAACTGCTTTCTCTTGAAGCATACCCCCTTCACAATCGTGCAGCTACTTCACAGAGCAGTGGCAGAAAGGCGAAGCGGAAGACAATAATGTCTTCATTCTATTCTATCATCCCCTTTTGATCGACCATTTGATTGAATTTCCTGTTTGTCGAGAAAGGTTTAGTTGATCACGTAGGTCCGTCTATAAAGACTGGCTCTTTCTGAATGAAAAGAAAATGGCTCTTTGTTTGGACTGTATGGCGAATCTTCCCCAACAATATATTCCAGGCTGAAAATGAGCGCGTTATGAGAATCTTTTCTTCTTTGAGGAGCTGTCCTCCTTCTATTCAAACTATTAAAATATAACAGTTTTATTTCTAACCAGAACAGGAGCATCTTGCGAGGTCTCCCACCTTTGAGATTAGTCTACGCAGTGTTGGAAAACCTTTGCATTAAAATTCAATGTTTTTAAGTGATGTCAAAGAAAAATCATACTTTGCTTTTTATTCAAAATTTTTTCAATTTGGTTTTTACCCAATGATGGTAAACAGTTGCACTAGAGAGCTTGTAAGAGCTAACGGACCGTTAAAACCCCTTTTCTTTCCTGGCTTGGGAGATCCGAGTTCATTGGGAGACCGGGTAGGGCAGCCATCCAGGTCACGTGACGTTGCCTTTGACCCAGACCCGGTGCTTAGTGGATTCTGACGATTCCTTTTGAAGATTCCCAGGCAACAATAGGGATAATCGAACAATAAGAACTGGGTTAGGCAGATTGTTATGATTAACAGGAGCTTGGTATAAGAAGGACTATCTCAAGGAAAAAGCATACAAGTTTAATTAGAAATAATGGAAAGTATTATAAGGCGAAATCGCGATTAGGAAACTGGCCCGATGCCTAGCAGATTGGCGACAGCTTTGAGTGAAACTGATCTGACTATCGTACAGGAAACTTAAAACACTCTTCGGATGTAATTAGAAGACAAATTTGCATGGATGCGAAGAAATCTGTCTCCCAACCCTTGACACTCATAAAAACAATTAGGTCAAAGGGTAAAGGACGATTTAATTGGGCGACGAGGATTCGCTAATGCGCAAGAAGCTTCTCGCAACAAAAGCAATCCGCTTACCCTTCTTTTAGGAGCCCTTGTTGAAAGACAAGTATATTATATATCAACTACTTTATTCTGTATACAATCGACGTTCTCTTAAGTGCACTATGAGATTTTTGTCCCTGCCAGACTGAAAAGCACCGACTTTTCCGCTGCTCCCACTAACCTTTGTGCTACTATGACCCTTTGCTAGTTTGACCCTTATTTTTATTCGGACCTTTCCCTTTTCTATGCGAACTAACCTAAGATTTGCGTGCACTATTTTGAGATTTACTTGATCAACTGACGTTTCCTAATTAACCTTACAGACTCAGTCAAATTTACTAAAAGATGCAAATCCCACTGAATTTGGTCGGTTTTCGTGCTCGTTTTGAACGAAGAAGCACTGAAAATCTTCCTCTTCCTAAACCTGCATACGAAAGTAAAGAGAATGGCAGTGATGACGTAGTGTGCTTGGAAAGGGAAAAAGAGATCCTGTACGCATTTCCTCTGCCCGTTCACCCCGCCTTTTGCGTGCTACAGCTATGAATCCAGCTTGCTATGCATTGTTATGAGCTGTTTGAAAACCAAGAAACTTTTGATTGCTTCGATCTGAAACATTGAATAGGTTGCGTGTGTTATACCCTGGGTATGCATTCCTATTCATTTACTGCGTAATCGATGTTGAAAAACAAGCATTCGTGTCAGTGCTGCCTGCTTTAAGTTACTTAATACTAAACGGCTGCTTGATATAATCTCTTGCATTGTTGATTTTTTCTACTCTCTGTCACACACAAATTCTTTCTCTGATTTCTGGTCACGATGAACAATGCGAGAAATTTGCACGAAATATAAATTCTATCCATACATTGAACAAGCCACCTCTTTTTTGTTTTACTTTGTTCAGCGATCAAGCTTTTCGTGTCCATTCTGTTTTTGTATTAAGGTATCATTGATAATTGCGGAGGCTCTCCTCTTTGCGCGTATTGACTGACTAGGTGACTATCCGTGAATTCTGCCCTTTTCATCTGTTTTTTTATTTTTCTAACATTTAGCCTGACAAAGTTTTCTTTTGACGTAGACTTTGTCCTGTGACTTTCAGATCATAGTCAATGTTAAGCTATGAACTCAAGCTGAAAATATGGCAAATTGATCGATGATAAATCTGGAATGTAGCCTTTGGACCACATTTTGGTGAAGTTTGCTTACACTTCCACTGAACCCCACCTTCCTAGTTAAGTGTAATGGTCCCGACACTTAAACCACTATTGAAGGCCCCACCAAAATGTACAAAAGGCCAAAAAATCCTAAAATCAAGACAAGAATTTCGCTACTAACCGATTTCTGCACTTGAATCATCTAATCTCACAGTGTATTCATCGTAGATCGTCACCAATTGTTCCATGTCTATTGAGCCGGGTACATCATAGAATAAGGAGTATATTTTGTGTTGCATTTTCAACATAGGTTATACGCTGTATGACCTAGTAAATGTTTGACATTCTATTTTCAAGGTCGTTCCGCGTTTCTTGGTGCGATATGTAAACACGTACTGTATCTGACATGTTAGCTTAAGGTACTATCTCAAAATAGCTATCCTATTTATGGGTGATTCGTCATTTTTTGATGAGCATCTTTTCTTGGATTTTAAATTTTTATTTTATTTTGCTCACCCGTAGTATAATAATAACAATGCCATATACCTTAATTAATTGTGTTTTTGTCAACGTAAATAACATCGGGCAAGAATACCACTGAGGCAAAATTTTCTCCAAAAATTGCTGGGAAGTTTGCTCGTTAATTGATTTGCTTAACATTTTTGGTTTCCCTAAATATTCAATACGGTTTTTCCTGGCAGTGAGCTTGAAACAACTCGCCTTCTAAGTGTTGTGTGATTTAACGAAGTTATATGATTTTGTAATCCCATAAAATTTAAAAGTCTTGCTGTTTTATGTTTATGTTAATGAAGTTTTATGTTTATAGCAGTACATGTTTCTTAATGCGAATAACAGAATAACAGTTATCAACTGGAGCACCCAATTTAGAGTGGTGTTATATTGTTTGATGGCAAAGCAAACTTTTAAGGATGGAAATGTTTCCTTATATTGGCGATATATATTTGAAAACCAAGATAAAAAATGATGCTTTAAAAGCTAGCGGCGTTAATTGAGTTTTCATTCTGCCCGGGGCGTTTTGTAGAGAGTCATCTAGTTGCCAATCGACTGCCAATGTCGAAAAAGCAATTTGATCAATTGCTAATCAGCTCTAACTGTGTTTTGGTTGCCGATGAAAACCGAGGGAATTTTCCTTTCAAGAAAAACAGTTTTGTGTCAGTTCAGTTGCCAACTGTTTACTAGAATTATTGTTTGTTTTTGAGGAAGATGGCCATCATAAACAGGATATGAGGGCATTGATTAGCATCCTATTTTAATGTAAGGCCCATTTGCAGTAATCTGCGCTCGATATTGCCACTGTGCTAAACACAATAATGGTTAATCGTCTTAACCTGGTAACTAGCGCACACGATACCCGTAGCCACTCCCTGTGCGAATAAAGGGCGCATTGATCGACGGATAATGCACATTATGCGCCATGATGCTAGATTTATTTTTGTGAGAGCTTTTTCTGTAGATTGGGGCTGGCGCTTATGGTCAGTATTCGTAATTCAGTTTCTAACTCCGCTTAATTTCATTTGTAGCTCGTTTTTAATTCATCGCATTTTCCCTTCCATGACGCAGTTATCAGCAACCACTTGACTCAGGAAGGAATTGTTTTCGAAGTGTACTTTGAATGATGTTGATGTTTATCAGCTTCTGACGTCATTCATGCGTAGCTTATACCTCACAATACTCACGCGCTCTCTGTTGTTGTTGTTGTACAATAAGGTCCGTATCAATATTCGCGGCTTGAGCATTTTTTCTACGGTGGTTGTTGTGCGTTGAGATAGCGCTTTAGTAAAGACGTTTCAAATATCAGCGAATTAACCATTGCCTATAATTAGATTTTGTAAGGATCCTTGGTTGATTTACTTATATTTAACTCTCTAGAAACTTTTAGTGACGGAGTGTTTAAATAGCATTTTAGCATTCTATAAACATGCTGTAGTGTTAGGATTAAAATGACATTTCTAAGTGATCGGTTTGAGAGAAGAGGGAGCTACTTCTGCGTTGCTTTATTTGTCTGCGATATAGTTTTCTTGTTTATGTAGTGTCTCTGTTGTGATAATATGATTTGACTAGGCGGCTTACATGCGTTCATGACACAATTTGAATGTCATCAGTGGAGTTGTATCAACCTTGAAACACTGATGACAGGCGAATTTTCATGACAACTAATTACAAGTACTATTATTCGCATTCTATGGTTTAATCCTCACACCATAACGAACCTTCGATACGATACAATGATAGAAAGTATTTTAAAACTGCATTCAGATGCTTAATTTTACATGCGTGGCGATCTGGCCAATTTCTCGAAAGTTGTTTTTGGTCTTCTTCAAACATTGTAGAACAAACAAATTGCTCCAATGACATTTGGTGAAGGATTGAAGGATCATCCACTGCTGTGCTTTTTCGATGCACCTTGTCCGGTTGCCTTTATATGATCCTTCTTTCTGTATAGCAGTGCACAGGTTTGCGGGAAATTGCGGAAAATAATAGCAATATTTCAGTGTATCAGTTTGAAATTTCGAAAAAAAATGCTATAAAAACACAATTGGAAAGAGATTGCTGCTTTTTTATTACTTTCAAAGTTGTGGGCGATATTTTTATATGCTGACTAACACCTTTAGAACACTGTGAAGGCATACCGTAAATCCTCGAATTTTTGGATGGGGGCTTATTCGAGGGGGGGGGGGGCTAATAAAATTTCCTGAAACATGTCACATAAAAAGATAATTTTTTTAAATTTCTTCCTTTTCATAATATATAAAATATCCTAAGTATAAAGTAACATTTGATTAAATTATTAACAAAAAATAAATTTTTGTGGTAATTCACTAAAATGCCAGAGGCAACCTTAGGAGTCAAAAATAAAAAAATCGAGAGGGGGCTTATTCGGGGGGGCTTATTGAAAATTTGTAGCTCTAGGGTGTGGGATTATTCGAGGGGGGGGGGCTTTTTCGAGGAGGGGGGGCAATTTAAGGATTTACGGTATACTCCAATATAAAATTTTCAGGATGCATTTGAGGCATAGGATGCTCAATACCATCTTATGGTTTACATTGTCTGTGGTACTGGTGGTAATCATAATCATCTATAATAATCTGTGGTCTTCGTAACAAGCAAACAATCTGGCTGTTCTTTTGATTTGCAGTAACTTAATCCAGTCTCTTCTAACTTTCCATCTATTATCTCATTTCTCTATGTCTTCAACATAATTTCTTCCTTTAGGCAATACCCTCAATGTCACAATATGGCAGTGAAATTTTGGTGCATTTGTGAATTCGTAGAAAGGTTTCCTTTGCTCATTCAAAATGTTTTTATCAACACTAGAAGGTCGTGGCTGTTCAATAAATAAAGCGCTCTGCAGTGGGAGTGCGTCTTCTTTTACTACAGAATATGAATTTTGCGGTAATTTATTAATTTAAATGATTTTATTAAATGCATGACGAATATTGAAAATTTTCAGATGCAAGAGATCAGAGAAAAACATCTGCAGGAGTCGCCCAGAGCAATGCAAGAAAGGCTGCGGGTCTTCAAAGTGCTGCTTCCAGGGGGTCAGTTAGACCTAAAACGGTACCAACAACTACTATAGCCCGAAAATTGGACCCGAAAAATCTGCAGAAGGATGAAAAGATAAAAGTGAAGGGCGGAGAAACTTGGTGAATGCACACGAAAAACCTAGTGAAAAGAAAAGTACAGAGCTCTTAGGAAAAGTTGATGAAGAAAGTGGTCTGCAGAAAATAGACTCCATGAGTGGACCGTCAGCTGAAAAAGCGGAAGCTGCGAACTTAATTGATACAGAATTGGTCAATATTTGTCTGAAGTTGCGACGTTTAAAGAAGAAATACACGCAGGAAAAGTCTAAAAACTCAAAGAAAAATGCCTTGGCTAAGGATAAATTTCTGAGAAATGTCGAAGGCTTATGTGGACAGAGTGTGAATGTTCCTCAGGGCATGTCTCAGATAACAAATACAACGCTTGGAAGAGTATCAAGAAGTAAGCAATGTCTCATTGAAATGTCCCTTGGTAAAATAGATGAAAGACAGATTCTGCTGTCTCGAATATATTGTCTTTCTCTCTTAACTCTAGAAGTGTGTAATAGAGTCTTAAAAGAGAGGTTTATTTTAAATGAAGCTTTGTACGTTCCATTGTGGCCTGATAGTTGAAACCAGTTTCCTCGCTGTCAATTGAACATGGTACAGTATGCCTCCAATGTGCGGTTCACAATGTCCATCTCGAAATTAGCAGCCGTCAAAAGGGGCAGGGCACCAGTCTTCCATAATACCCCATTGATGCCTATGGTTCTTAAATTGGGCAGTAAGTATTGACTTGGCTGCAGTGCGGAAAGTTCCTTTAGGGGCACTTTTGTTGCTTGCCAGTGCTGCCCTTGAGAACGATGAATCAGTTTTCAACCAACCTTCCAGGCTCACCCTTGTCAGAGGCCCTTGCGATACTGGATTGGCAGAGCACGTGTGGAAGCTTAGAGGTAAGCATTTCACAAATGGCCAATACCATTGCAAGGCGTAGCATGGACATTGGCTAGTGACAGTATCATAAGGCGTAGAGTTAGGATCAAAGCACTCGGGTCGTTTTCGGCTTGACAAATTCCCTTCTTGTCCCATTTCTGATATCTCAGTTCTTGTTTCACTTGTTGTTCCATTCTTTCTTTCAATCATCTTATATTCAATTTCGTGTATTCAATTCTCTCTTTTTTTATGCTTTCTTCTCGCTCTTCCTTTTATTCCTCCCATGCTCTTACCTTGCGCAAAAAGCAACTTGAGCCTTATTGTAGACTTGCAACTAGTAGTTTTTTGCATTTAATTCTTGCAATTTACTGATATACCAAGAGATTAAAGTACTTAGAGAGATGAACCAGCGTCTATTCACTAGTCGTTGAGTTCCAAGATGGTTCAACTAGTTCTCAGATGGGTAAACAAGTGGTTTTGAACAGATAAAGACAGCCATCTATATTTGTATTAATTTGGTCAATAATGGTACCTTCGTGTCTTAACAGTCTTATACATTTTGTGCGCAGGAGCTTCAGGAGCTATGCAGTTTAGTGATGACGTACATTGAGTTAGAGCTAGAGTTTGAAGGCAAGCTCATCATGTATCAGCTGGCGTCGAATCTGTTACACGAACAGGCGTTGTCCAAGTCGTAAGTTGGCTTCACTTTCTATTCATGCATTCTTCACGTTGCAAGGATTTACGGGTTTTTTGAGGCATAGTTTGCTGGGTATTTCCTATTAATATGTACAGAGTAATTCAATATTTTTCTGTGTGAAAGTACCAGGAGTGTAGAGAGGGGGGAGCGGGGGTAAAGGTGTAAAGGTCCGGGGCCCGCAAAATATAGGTCTAACAGTTAAATATTTCGACTGCGGCGCAAAAGGGCCCGCTCCAGAGCTTGGCTCCGGGGCCGGGCCGTCTATCAACGACCCTGGAAAATACAAGTAGGTGCTGAAAAGCAACATATTCGCAGTAGTAGATACAATCTGGAACGAAGACTGCTACCATGGGACCTTTACACACATCATTAAAAAAATTATTGCTTAACTTACAACAATGCACAACATAATGCATATATAGTGCGAATCCTGACTTCTTCAATATTAAAGTAAGCAAAATGGTATCAGCATCCTTTAATAATGGATTTTTCGCTCTTTAGTGACAAAATCAACGCCTTTCGCAAGATGTACAGTCTTCTAATTGACAAAGGTCAACACCTTCCAACGATGATCGACGATTCCCAAATTTACCAAGTTGATGGCGAAGCAGATGAACCCAGCTAAAATACTCTTGCAGTTAAGACAACAAGGTAAAATTAGAAAATGTGGCGAATTACTAATTAATTATATACAACTGCAATGGTGACTTTAATTTGTCACTCCTAGGCTGTTTCATCACTCTCATTTTCGACTGGGTGTTTCTTCCAGAAGTCTTCAACTTTCATTGTAATGTCATATTCTTGCTGCAAATAGATAATTTAAGAAAACTGCTAAATTGGCAGTGAGAATGAATAATGTATTTACCAAGAAATTCACTGAAATACAGTATTTGCCATAATGAAGATAAGCTATGATTGGTACCCTAATGTGTCAATCCTGGTATATGAAAGGGAAAAACTGTGGAATATAATTCTTGTTATGACTTTTTTTAGTGAAGAACATTTACCCTGTATACAGTATCCCATTACGTGTACACATAGTAAAATTACATGCACCATTGTGATTTTACTGAGGTGAATGTTATGAAAGGGTTTAGTAAAAACAGCCATTCCCAAATATTTTAGCAATAAAATTATAGTCAGGGCCTACTAAGCAAAATAAATTACAGAATATTTGAAAACTTTTCTTTTCACTTAATAACTTTTTTCTGTTTCTCTCTACATGGCCTTGAAAAACATTTCGCTCAACAAAATGGGGCAATCTCACTCAGAAGCCCCAGCCAACCCTGTAGCTGCACCATTTATTTTAACTTCTGTGTATACTGTACAGATGGCATGATAACAAATGGCATGATAACAAACCTCGCGCATTTCTCTTTGATACTTTCGAAGCTCCTGCACTTCATCATCCATCCGTACCTGCCATAAATTATAAATGACCATTAGATATCATCAGGTTATTATTTTTATAGAGAAAGCATATCAGCTTACAATCAGGGTCACTAATATCCAATTTGTTTTATTCACTAGTATTGTTTGTATATTATGTCAAAGTGACAAATCAGTAAAAACAGCATCAGAAATAGCTCACCACGCATCCTCTCCAAAATGACTGAATGATGACAGCGGCCTCTTCATCAGTTAGTATCAATGACAAGGGTAGGGGTGGCCTTGGCCTAGGATTGAGAAAATTAAGTTTCTTTTTGGTGGAAATAAGCCAACTATTTAAAGGAAGGCTAGTGATTCCATAATACCTTATTAGCAATAAAAGTACATATCACTGTTTTTTCTTAATTTTAATTGCTTGTATTTTAATGTTATATACAAGTAAGTACTTGTAGCAGGCTCAGCTACCACTTTCAGAAAGAAAAAAATTGTCACTTTATTTTTCCATCGTTAAGCTTCTGATCTGCTTTCTTTTGCAAGGGAAATGTTTTTCCATACAAATATAATATTGATCACTAGCCATCATGTAAATCACTAAAATGATATACATACTTTTCTGCATTAATTCTTTGCACAAATGGGATGTCCCACAATGTAGTGTCTTCTCTGTCACTGTGCTTTGGGTTGTTACTACATGAAAAGAAACAAAGGTTGTTTACAATCTACCAAAGGATTTAGGAAAATCTATGAACAATAACTTTGTGATCTTAGAATATTACCATTGACCATTTGCATTCTTTGTAACATTTCAAGGACAGAGGAAACAGAGGTCGTATTATCACCCATTTGTGAAACTTTTCATTGCCTACTGTGTCAGCCTAATTCACATTTATGATATCAGAGAGACAGGCATTTGTTGTGACCCCCTTTTTACCATCACAGTGGAATATGTTCACGGTAGATAACCTTGTTGAGAGCCTATTAAGAAATGCTAGATTGCTACAAAGAATATTCAAGTTCCATTTGAATAAACTAGGGAGCCTTACTGAGTGAATTACTATTATTCTGAGACCATTTCTTGAATTTAGAGGTAGAGAGGAATTGTCATTTATGTTAAAAAGATTCTGTTAACACACTCACTTGTAAAGATATTCTGTCAGATAATCACATGCATTGAATTTAGTTCTTTTCCACTGTAGTGATAAAATTAGAAAAGTTTGTGTTGAAACATACAATTTTCTGTTTTCCAATAATTGATTGAAATAGTATATCAAATATATGCATGTCTAATGTCATTTGCAAAATGTTATGCATTGCATCTCAAAGTTACAAATTTTGTAGAAGAGAAATTGATATGTTCTGTCAACCCTAATGACCACATCAAGTCAATTCCAAGGATGGTAAATAACAACACTATATGAAATCTATGTTCAGAGGGAAATCTCACCTTTAGAACATCATTGTCCACAGCAGATCTTAGCATTTTATCCAAAGCTGGTAGTAAGACTGGAAAGATTTCTTTTTCAAGATATTCTTTTGCAGAACCTTCAAGAAGAAGCAAAGTAACAACTCATAATTTTTCTAACCATTTAATCTTTTTAAGGGAGCACACATCGCACCTTAATGCTCATTGGATTCTTTCTCGTTCAGTACACTGTTATAAAGGAAACATACAGCAGTTTGACAGTAATTGGGGCTGCAGTATCCAACCCTCATTCTAACCTGCCTATTTCGTTTGCATGTGTGAGATTTTGGTACCAATATATAAAAGACGGTATTTTGATATGATTGATAGTTGAATTTCGAAATGAAATCTAAAATGAACTGAACTTTGAGTGGTTGGTAAATTTAGGTTATCACTTTGAAATATAAATCAGAGACTATTGATACCTAATAGTTAAATGTATTTTCTGTAACGCTTGGTTTTAAAGGGAACAATACAAAAGTTCATATTTTTTGACATTATATTAAATTAATGCTTAGCATTATGCAGTGAGTGGGGATATGCTATACGAGTATTGTATTGATTAATAAATAATATATCGGTTTATAATGCCAATTTCCACCTACATTTAGGTGTTTCCTTCTCTTCTACAATAATTTTGTCTTTATCGTCTGTCACTGTTTCCTTTACTTCCTCCTCGTCTGCGCCACTAAATCCGTAAAAGACAGGATGGATCAAACTAGCATCAAAGCTCTCGTCTTGCCCTGCAAGTTTTCCATGCTGTCCGTAAAGCACCGGACTCAACTTCGTCCAATCGTTCATTATGGCTTTAACTTGTCATGGTTTTACTCCAAACCTTTTACGATTTGTGAAGTACAAATCGAAATCGCAAGGTTTAAGTTTCTTTGAGTTCCTAAATTGGGCCTAAGCACAGTTTATCATAAAAAATTGTTGCTATAGGAACCAACTGCTTCGAGACTGCAAATTTTCGAAAAGAGACTGTGCCACTATGTTTGTTCTTGTACACATGGGCTCCGACGCAGGTTGGAAAGTGGAGGGGCCAAGGATAATTATAACAATCATAACAAAAGATATTTAGAAAAGCTCTATTGCTTTACAAAAAAGTGCGGGGGCCATGGCCCCCCTTCGTCGGAGGCCCTGTTGTACATCACCTTATTTTTCAATCCCCGGGACCATTTTACAACTCTCACTTTCTGATCATTAAGATAAACTCTTCAAATTACCAAGTTCTGCATATTTCTCGCTTATGCCTTCCTGCTGCGCCTTTGCTCAGCCATAGGCAAGAGCCTTGTAGAACACTGTGATAGACTTAATATTGCAAGTTGCTCCTACGTAATCAGAAGGAAAACAGCTTGTAAATATTTCATTTTTAATATTTTGGTAAATAATACCAAAATTCCCAAATATAGGCTTACATTGTCATAAGATCCACAGGAAATGTACTCTCCCAAATTATTTCAAAGTTATACTCTTAACAGAATGAGGAATGACCAGGAAGGATCATGTTGGATTTGTTATTGTTGTCTCACAATTACCTAAGGCCTGACGTTTAGGAATTTTAACAGACAATTAATATCCTTTAAGCTTATTTCTTCACTGTTTAACAGAGTGGTTTAAGCAGAAGATACAATTCACTGTTTGTCTTTTTGCTTAACCTGAAAACTCACATTTGGATCATACGCCTGTCTAGTAATATTATATCAGATTTGATGTCTGAGCTCCGGGCATGAGCGAAAAGGTGTTTGTCCAACTGAGGGCGTTCCCAACGTAACAACGCCGTATAAAGTTGTTGGAAAGTTTCATTAGATTCATGTTGTGTGCTTCCCATCTTATCAGCTTCCCTTTTGTCTCATTTTCTGTTTTTAATTGGTCATATATGTGTGTAAATTCAGAATATAAGGACACACTTGTGCCTACTAAACTCGGCCGTTTTCAGGGCAAAGGTAAAGGTGCTCAGGGCATTTTATGGCGCGAAAATATTTGAGACATAAGACGCGAAAAAGATCTTTTGCTACAACGTCTTCTGCCCTTCAATTAAAAATAATTTCACAAGTCTATTTATGTGACAATCTTAGAAAATTTAACAACCTACTGCTTTATCATTCTCTTTAACATTCCAATCCAAAGCCACCTTTAAGAGAAAAAACCTGGTCACTTGATTTTCTGCCTTGGCATATTGATGGTAAAGTTAACTGGACTGCAAAGAGGTTCTTCTTTGTCAACAGATAATTTCAACATGCCGTTTTTGTGAACACAATCTTGCGAATAATTGAAATGATTGCCTGAAGAATTGAAATGAAGAATTGATCAGATTGCCCCCCCCCCCCCAACCCTGCTCTTTCAAATGTTCCCTAATTTGTAGAAATTGTACTATAAACTTAAAGGCACTTTGAGTACTCTATAAAATGTACTTTGAGTACTTATCTTCCTTTCTCTGCCCTTCTTTACCCATATACTTCAACTTCAAAATTCATATTCAATCAATATCATATTATTATTAATATTATATGTATTAACAGATAGTTGTATTTTCTATTAAAATGCTGGATTTTAGCTTGAAGATAAGTTTAGATAAGTTTAAGTTTATTGCCATGTAACAAAGTTTGATAATAAAGAAGAATGGACAGAAGGCAAGGCAAAACAATTGTATCACCCAAGCATCTAACAAATGAATGAAATATAAAGATGTAAATTTTGGCAAAAACTGCTTTGTCTCTGAGTTTTATAAATAAAGAAACAAGTTTCATCTCATTGTAACTAATGGCTGAGTCTGTATATAAATAAGACCTAAATGTCAAAATCATGAACTTGAATGATTCTCTACTACTTTGGATCTAAAACTATGATACAAATGGTTTGCTGACTATAACAAAGGAATGATGCATTACAGATGAGGCCTAAGTTACAGTAGGCTCATCAGAATGCTCATCATCTGTCTTGATATCCTGTCTAGATGAGTCTGCTTCATTTTGCTGGATGTCCATTTTGGATCCCTCTCCCTCTTCTACAAAAAACACAGCTTTTTCTGCATCATGTTTACCATTGCTCTCTTTTTCCTCTCCTTCCTCCTCCTCTTGCAGAGCATCTAAAAGCCAGTCTCCATTTGTGTCTCGAGTATTCAACTTTTTGTAGGCAATTGCTTCTGATTTTCCTTTACCTTTTACACACATGCAAAGTTGTATCATGATGTAACAGCATGTATATGAAAGTGTTAGCACAGAGAGTGCACTGAAAGTCTTTTGTGGCCCCAGTGTGTAATAAGGAATGGCCACAAACATTCCTCCAAGGCCAAGACCTAGGCCCATATATGCAGCCTGGAAAACAAAGAACAGTATTTTCTCCATGTCTTTGTTACTGTTCTTTCTTGCACAGCCAATAAACGAACTTCTCACGCAACAGCTTGCTAATCCACACAAAAGTTGTGATGGTATAATGTAAATAATATCTGTCACATATGCGAGGATAAAAAACTGGATGGCCATGAAGAATATCCCAACAGACAGAAGTCCAGTGTGTCCAATCCATTTCATGGAATAACCAACTGTGAGGTGAAATACAAGATCTGTAAAAAGAGCCAATGCAATAAGGATGCCAATGACAAGCTCTGAAGCTCCTTTATCATGCGCATACCACAGTATGTATGCATTTATAGTGCCCTCTGCTATGCCAGCAACCCATAGCCCAAGGATATAGCCAAAATTGCACCAGTCAAAGACAACACTAAGAAAACTGTTGCAGATCAATGCAGCAAACGATGTTTTATGGTGGTTTTCTGTAGGCAGAACTATTGATATCAAAGCCGTGATGCAGCCGGTTGCAAGAAATCCGTAGAAGTGGAAGTAGAAGAAATGGACATTTTGGAAACTGCAACGATATTTCCAGGCGACATATGAAATTGAAAGTGCTGCAACAGTCATACCTATCTTGCAGAATGCACGATTTATGCAAAGACTGTTGAAACAGGGCTGTTCGCTTTTGAATTTAATCGATGCTTGGGAAACATGCAGCGTGGGGCTCATAAACAGTTCGCTTAAAACAGTAAGCAGCAAGACGGAGAGAAACATATTCTTCATCACAATTCCCTTTTCAAGCTGATGGTAAATTTGTTTGCTCGTTTTGCTGATGTATGTTTTCCATGAAGAGAGTGAAGTTTCATTCTGAAAGCCGGCTTGCTGCATTAGATGAGGTGGTCTGATTCGGTCCTTCTTCGAATGATTTGCTGCCATGTCGACAGGTTGATGTGAAAAGCGGGCTCTATGGGCTGGTTCTTGGCTACACGCGATATCAACAAGATTACCTCCATCGTTTGTTCTTACAACTGATATGCAAAACGTGCTAGCAATAGTTCCAGCAACACAAGTGAATAATATCAACTGTCTGAATTTTGAGCTCGTTACAAACGACGCAACGAGAGGCCCCCACCAAAATGATATCAGTGGTCTCACGGCAAACAATAGTCCGTTCTCCAGTGAACTGAAGCCAAGCAACTTGAAAAATACAGGCATGAACGGCATCAAACTGCCAAACGAACTGAAAAGGAAGAAATTGAACAAATACACGCGTGCTGGTGTAATTTCTACGGGCGCAGAAGACTTCCGTCTAGCGCGGTCGATAATTTTCCTCATTCTCGACTGCCTCTTCTTCTGCACAGATCTTGACTTAGGCCTTTGCTGATTCGTTGCATAGCGCGTGAAAATTTCTTCTTCCGATTCCGACGTCATCTTACACTTGTAGTTGGGTATATTCTGTGGTAGACTAAACTACAAATGCAACATTTGCCAATGCACACGACGAAAATTCGCTTCTGTTTGCATTTCAAACGCTGACTGTTCCTTTCTGACAACTCATCAAATGGCCAATCAACAGATCTGGAACTTCACCGGGCTTCCAGGGGGGCTCCGCTCAAAAACAAACTCACTCGTAAGGGAGATAACGTTCTTGAAGGGAGCATGGTAGAAATTAAAAGCACTTTTTGTCAACTTTTTGAATGGCTGAAAACTGATGCTGCAAAAGTTTGCCAATCAGAAAATTTGGAAATAAGCAAGTCTTTTGAAAGCACAATCTCTGCAAGAATCATACATTTAGTAACATTTAGAGCATACATTCGGATATTTAGAAAAACAAAGAATCTCTCAAGTTGTACACGACGTTGCTCTATATCATTTAAAATGTTTGGTTTAAACATCAGATAACTTGGGTGGTTGGTGGCCTGGTATTTTTGGGATAATCTGGTCTCTCGTTTTCCCACCATTTTGCCACTGGCTCAGCAGGTTTAAAGTCACAGCTTTTTTATGAGATTGCATCATTTATTAAAAGTCATTCATTTGTGCGATTTCTATAAAACTTGGGGTGAGTTTTAAGAAGCCACTGCAAGATTCAAAAATATGAACAGCGTCCCCCCTGGAAGAGCCATTGCGCATTCTGGACATCGTTTGACAGTACTGGACGGTGCGTGGAAACCGTGGGATGCACCGAAGGCGCAATTTCCACGAAATCGAGTTTTGTTTGCATTGCAAAGTTTTTGAAAATGGCGGTAGAGGTTATTACTGCAGTGGCTTGGTGTATTATCGTAGGAATTGTGACACTGGTCTTATTTTTGTTGTCAAAAAGTAAGGATTCTACTAATGAACGGAAAGAGAAGGAATCGCGTCTTCTTATTCTTCAAGCAACAGAGAAAAGGCTTAGCGAATATACAGAGCCCCGTACCGCGCCTGATGAAATCAAGGAATCACAACAACAGAAAACATCTACTGAAGAAGGTCTCTCTGAAAGTAGAGCAGGGGTAGATGATGATGATCGTGCAGCTAAACATGTTGGCAAACCTTTCTTTGGCAAGAGTGATACAAAAAAATTCTTGAGCAACGAGAAGACTCGCAGAATACCTAAGGTTAGTAGGCCTTGTTCCAAATTATTTCTTACCAGTTCAGTTCATTTCAGTTTTATAGTTTAAAATTCCTTTACATTCAGTATCTTTTTATTCTACATTACAAATAATTAAATACAATGTCAACACATTACATAAAATACTCAATAACAATAAATAGCGATTACATGCGATGTTGTTTGTAGGTTAATTTCTTTAGGAGGAGCTCTCTCAGTAGATAAACTAATCGAGGAGAGAGCACCCCCTTTTCTAGTGTAGTTTTTAAAGTAATCCACTTTTCTTTGTTATTACACTGTCCATCAATTTATAAATTGTGAATGATTTCTGTAACATTTAAGAAGTAAAGTCCACGAGAGATATGTGATGCGTTTGGGGTGCTCAAGTTTGACATCGGACCAGGAGATGATAGAAAACTATTTGCTAGTGGCTATTCAATGTACCATACAAAGCACTTGTAGATATAGAAACATATGCTCTCGATATATTTTCCCATTACATTTAAAAAAATCTTCTTAAGGTTAGCAGTTAAAATGTTACATCAACAATTAAAATTATTGACAAGTCTTACTGAAAAATTATATCATAAAATATAGATCTATTATTTTTTTTGGTCACTACTGAGAATAAACTGAAGCTTAGTCTCTGAGCTGAAGCTTCTTCTGGCAACAGAAACCATTTTTTTCTTTGCTGCTTTTTGAATCCATGTTAAATAATAGCTTTAGACTTATCAATTAAGAAACTATTATCTAGTTTATATAGTCTAGTTTGGTTTCCATTCTGCCTTCATTTCAATCCTACATATTATCTTACAATTTGATAGCTTGCATTGTTTATTAATGAAGCTTTTTTAATGTTTTAGATCTTTTTGAAAAGAGATCCAGCAGAAATAGCAAATAGACGACTTGATAATGACACATCACAACCTATTTGCCAACCCTTGAGAGATATCAATGAAGTGCATGCTTGGATGCCTGGTTTTGATCATTTCAATGTTGCCAATGAGCCCCTAAGAGAAACAAGAAGAGAGTCTTTAAGGAAACCCAAAACTCTGGTCTGTCATGATATGAGAGGAGGGTATACAGAAGACAGGTATGGAGAATGGGCTTCTCTCTGTTAGTATCTTATTGATTGCCAAAATATGCTCAGTTAGCTGTTTTAGTCACACAACTAGATAAAATACTAATCATCTAATCACCTCTCCTAGATAGAATACTTGACAACCATGCTCTTCAGAATAAAAAGTCTGTATTTTCTAATTATGAAAAGTTTTAATATCGGAAATCCATTTTGTGGCACTTTAATTTTCTATGTAGAGCCTTTGATAGTTTTTGTGGTTTTCTAAGTTTTGGGAATAGAAGTTTGCTTCTTTGAACCACCAGTCTCTAATTTGACTGACTAATTTAAACTTGTCTACAGATTTGTACAAGGCTTCAACGCAGGCACCTGCTACAACATTTCTCAGTGGAACTTTGTAGACACATTTGTTTACTTCAGTCATAATCTAGTGACCATACCGCCACCAAGCTGGACAAACACCTGTCACCGTCATGGTGTTAAGGTGCTAGGAACATTCATTACTGAGTGGGAAGATGGTGCCAAGTGTTGCTCAGATATCCTTGCAACTAAAGGCTCATACACTAGATTTGCAGAAAAGTTAGTCGAGATTGCTTGCTATTATCAGTTTGATGGATGGCTTGTTAACATAGAGAATCCTATTCAGGTATGGGGCACCTAGTTCTGTCTAAGGAGTCACACTTTTGC
>PEDN01001380.1:0-123343 GCA_003864495.1 Nemopilema nomurai | reverse complement strand
TTTATTGAAGAGGTCAGCCAAACAAGTAAGCAGATTTTCCTTTCTTTTAGATGGAGGCTTGTATGAAATAACCTTCTCCCTGAATGGCCGACAGAAGTATAATGCTTGCAAAACAGAGTTGCAGTAGCATGTATTTCCAAACTAAAAAGAAATACAAGATACATTCATGCAATTGCGTTCTAAATCTAAAGCAATATTTCTCAAATAGCCTTAAAAAGAAGGTCCAAATTATCAATTAAACCATATTCAGAAAAAAAGTTTCCTCTTGCCTGACATAAGTTTTAATGCTCTAATTTCTTACGTTTACAAGTCCAAAGAAGTGTTCATTTGGAGGGAATTCTTGTCCAATCTCTTTCTCCAAAGATGATGGGTTATTACCCTGAAATATGAATACATAATAAATGAATAAAAAGAACTAAAAATGTTACAGATTTGAGCTTGATATTAACAGTTGAGATAATTACCTAACACCCTGATTATTTGTGTTTTCAAATAGTTGCCAAGTAGAAGAACAAGTTTGCATCAAAAAAACTTGATGATGTTTTTAAGTTGGTTTATGATATCATGACTTCTAACCAGGAAAGGCTGTTGCCTTATTGTGCAACAGCCATTGAAAATATTACACATTGGAAAATGAAACAACCAGAGAAACTTTTAAGAGGTTATATTTTGTATCACATTAAAGTCAAACACTGGACATATTAATAAAGAGCCTTTCTAGAAAAAGCTGATTTGTCTACATTATAGGAAAGTAGAGGTGACTCTTTATTAAAACAACTTTCATTCATAGATCTCTTAATAAAATGCCAATTTGACTGTTCTTTCCACCTGGAGTTGCATTATTTATATATGTTTTGAATTCCCATCTACTGATCTAAGGTGAGCAAAAGCTACAAAACTCTGTCAAACAAACAAAAACATATAGTTCCCACCCTTTTCATTAGAAAGACTATGTTGCTTGGCTAAAAGATAGATGGAAGGGATTTATTATGACTGGGATAAAAAGCTTTGCCTCAGCCTTCATTCTTTTAAATAAAGCCACTTGAGAATGCAGACATTTTTTTGAGCCCTATTTCATGCAACACATTCCATAACTCTACTTGCTGAGACTTTTTCATCACTGCTAAGAGAATTAAGTTACAATGAAAAATGATGTTATCCTCTACAGTATATAATTTCCAGTTTTATATCAAAATGTAAAGCAGTTTACAGATTGAGGTTCCTTGTTTCATACCAAGGTGGACTAGATTGCTTTGAATTTTTACAAATGTATTTCATTTAAGGCATTTTATTCCTCCAATGCACTTTGCAGCTGGTCCAGTTCATGTTTAGATGGGTCACCTGCAAATCATCTCATTCCATTCCCTATACCCCTCCTCCAACTCAAAGTACAAGACCCTCATCAAAACGTTTCATAATAAAAAGAATAGCAAAAGATAAATAAGTATGTAACGCATACTGGGCAAAAACATGCAGAAAAGTTCAAGCTTATGCGCAATTTTTTTCTAGAACAGTTTAGATCTTTCCACATTTGTTGACAAGTAGTATCTGCTTCATACAACTGAGCTTTAGCAAACACGGAACATGATGGTTAACATATTTATTGTGCTGCTTCAATGCCAACTCGTTAATCCATTTGCCAAAATGACTTTAACTGTGTCAGCTTGATTACAAAGCGTTGTTCAACAAAGCAGTGTTAAATTGGAAAATACCATTGTGTCTGCGACCCTTGCACCCCTTTTCACGGGTAAACATAAGCTCTCCAGTTTTCTTCACGACTTGGTGAGCATGGTCTAACTATCCTGTCTAGCCAGATCTCATAAAACTAACTTCATGGTTTTTCCTTATCATTTGCTCTCTGCAACTTGGAAGACCATGTTTACGATCTAGAACTTTCAATTACGCATGCGTGCATGTTTTCACTGGAAGCGCCCACGCAGTGCGAAGCTCGCAGCGTAGAAATAAATACCCAAAGGTTTAAGAGTATTATATAGCCTGCGTCACAGACCATCACCACCAAGGAGGAGAGTGTTGCATATTAAATTTGATTTAACCAAAGTTAATAGGAATTTCGATATTGGCTCTCAAATCCTTGCCCAGAAGCCATCAGCATTTCAATGAGATGGCTTATTCTGCAGTCATGCAAAGACTTGCCCACCAAAGCCTCCCCCACCCATTTTCACGGAAGACTGGTCTCAAATTCAAAATATAAGGCTTGCCGTTTGATGTTCCATTTTCGTGCTTACTTTTAGTAAAAAGTATTAAGTGCTACACGTTATTTGCTTGTGCAAAAACTGCTCTTTAAAAGTTGCTAGGTTGAAGGAAGCTAAATTCCATTTCTTTCCAGTGACAATGCTTTGTCGCTCCATCTCCAAACGAAATGCCGGATTATTTTCCTGATTATTTCAGTGGTGTTGGCTTCAAATGCAGCCAATTTCTCTACCGTGTATGGTTTTATTCCATTAGAGAAAAACCGAAGCATGTGAGTATAATCTTGAAACGATTGGTTTTTCAGTAAGAGAATCTACCAGTTGAAAATTTTAGAGGCTCAGTCTCCAATCTCGAACTCCCAAAGCATTAAATTTTGATTACATATTTTTTTTACCAAGGCTACACGAAAAAACAGTTCAACAGATAAATAAGCACACTGAGTAGTTAGCTTGGCAAGAACAAGAAAAATTGCCTTAATCTCATTTCAAGCACTTTTTTGCAAACTATGATTAAATTTAAAATAAAATCAAAAGTAGCTACTGGCTAAGTCAACTGGTAAGCTGATGAACTGCAAATAAATTCAAAGGTCTTAACAATTGACATTACCAATGCATATTTAACTTCAAATACAAACCAGTTATTTGTAGTTAAGAGAAACAACAACCAGTGGTGATTTCAAGAGGGGCCAGGGGGCATAGCCCCAGGCCCTGCTTTTTGGTTACCCAGAAGGGACCACCTTGAAGGCATAACATTTTTAAAGGAAAAGAACTTGAAGAATAATCTTGCCTAAAAAAAATATATAAAATAAGGGCCCAGCAAATGATATCAGCCCTGGGCCCGAAGTCCATAAAACTGCCGCTGATGACTACTTGAAACAACAAAATTCTGTTGTCGTTAGTTTGCATCTGAGGTAAAGATAAACACTCAGGCTACTCATCATGAAAAAGATCAGCTTAGTAAATAATTGTTAGATCTCTTCTGCTAGCAAATAAAAAATCTTATTTGCAATTGGATGATTAATCAGTATAAAAAGCTCTGAAAATTGCACTTAGAGAAACTTTGTAAGGTCAATTTGCATGCCCCAAAAGAACAAGACGTGCCATTCCGCCCTAAAGGATTTAGCTGAGGAAATCTTAAACATTATGAAGTTCAATCTTTCCTTCATTTTCTTATATGGAAACATAGTTTACATTTCATACTATTTCCAATGGGACTGTTGATTTCCATGTCAGCGAAGGATATTTGCTGGGGATTCCAGTGCTTAGAAACAGGCAAAGAAACTATTTGGTGATCTTCTAGGTGTCTGTGAACAGGGACATTCAACTGAGTATAAAAAAGAATGAAAAATATCCACTAAAGTGAACAAAACTTTAAACTATGCATTGGTGACATTAGCTATCCTTGCTAGTAAACTAAGAATCCTTGTTTAGGGGAGTAAAGAATCCTAAATTGCCAAATTGCTATACATAAGTCAATTTACCAATAATTCTTTGTAACAAAGTGTATTTTATTTTGTAGTAATTCAAAAATGTTTCTATTGGTATCAATTATTGATGTGTTTTAATGTATGGGCTGCCAAACTAGAGAACTGATGAAAGTTCAGATTATAATTCACTTCATTTGTTGTTCCAAATGCTGACATGGTTAGTATGGGTCAGATCACTTTCATCAACATCAATCATTTTCTCAAATGATCTCAACATAGTGAATTATTCACAGTTATTCAACACCTAGAAGAAGACTGCATGGGAAACCTATTTGACCAAGCAGCATTAAGCCATATAAAATTATGTAGACTAGCTGCAATCAGCATTTTCAGCTTGATTCAAAACATCCGTAATAATCTGACTCAAGCTTTCTGCGTTTGGCTTTTCAGATACCCCATGGACATGGTATTTCTGCTCATGGAAATATTTTGCTGTTGTTTGTCCAATTGTTATAATTTTAATTTGTTGTAAACTTGTCACCATCTCTTCCATTTCATTTAGGTAAAACTCTGCTCCTGATGGGCTAAAAAACACAACAGCCTTTGGGTCTCCGTAAGTGGCCAAAAAGTCATTAAAGTTTTCACGAAAGTTCGGGTGAGGAAGTGTGTCATATACACATAGAGATATTAAGTCTATATTCGAATTCCTTAATATATTTGGTAGAATTTCCTTTGCAATATTTCCGCATAAGAATAGTAAAGGTCTGCGATCGGCCTGGATACTTTCATGCTTCAAAATAAAATTTGCCAGTTTTTCGGCTGACCCTTCACTGCCGCCTTCACAGGTCTTGAGCAAAATGCCTGCCTTTTCAAAAGCCTTCACTGATGCCTGTTCAGTAGCTTTACCAACAACGAAAACTCTTACGTTTTCAAGAGTTGCTTTAAATGCTTCATTAGAATTCACATCAATGCTCTCCAAGGACCTTGACAATGCCTGTACGGATCTGGGACTAGTCAAAATCAAGCCACTGTATTTCTCAATTTCGAAAAGATTGGCCTCCAGCGCTTCCAGGTTTTTGAAAGAAAAGTCAAGCACCGGTATGGAAAATACTTTAACATGACATTTACTGGTGATTGCATCGTGATATTCATCAGCTTTCTTAGCTGATCTCAGTAATAGCACGGTCCCTCCAAATTTCTCGTTCCCATCCTCCATACTTGTTTTTCCACAGCCTCGCTTCTATTCCGAGACTGCAAAAAACGTCACGCATATCGAACACATCAGCCAAGTAGGAATAGAGGGACTTCCCAACCAGAAAAGTAACAAATAACTCAGAAAAACATAAAATTTGCTTCATACAAATTCAAAAAAGCTCTAAGCAGTAAACATTATCATCTCTACAGCCCACAAAAGCAAAGTTCTTACAAATGACGGGTGAAGAAAAAATTTCCTTCTGAAATAAATGTGAACTAATTATTTTGCCATCAAAAATGTCAATGGTATATAAATTCCCTCTGGTCGAACACGCAAGAATTACTTCTCCCGATTCTACATTAACTTTATTAGTACCTCTTCCCAACGAAACTGCACAAGTCGGACTCGAGTAAATAGGTGAGTTCAACTTTGCCTTCCAGATCAAATTTCCATCAAATGAAAGGCAATACAGATACGTATCATGACATCCAACGCAGAAAAACCCCTTTTCCTTGATAATGCATGGCGATGAAAAGATTGGTCCATTGGTTTTATAACTCCATAGCAGTTTTCCATCCTTATGCAAGAGATATATCTTTCCATCGACACAACAGAAGCAAACGAAGTCACGATAACAACCAGGGGATGAAAATATCGGCTTGTTTACACAGAATTTCCATTTAACCTTTCCATTACCAGCTGAAGCAGCAAGGCCTACTCCACTCAATGTGCCAACGTAAATAGTTTCGCTGTCCCAAGACAAAGTAGGTGAACTAAATACGGAGCCTCCTCCACAGAAAGTCTTCCATGCAGTTAACTTGTTATCAATATCAAGTGCGTGCAAATGGCCGTCATGTGACCCAATGAATGCAAGGCCATTGGTTGGATTTACTACAGGCGAGCTTTTGATGCTTTCCCCTGTTGAATATTTCCACAAAACAGCTCCATCACAGCGAGAGATTACGTAGACGCAGCAGTCATAGCATCCTACGAAACAACCATTATTCAACCATATATATTTTGACAAACTATAATAAAAAATATAAATTAATGAAGTCACTGGCTCTGGAGACGGAAAATCCAACAGAGACGAAGACATAAAAAACGTAAACAATAATCAAAATCACGTGGTTATGACACATGACAATCTTTGGAAATGGAGATAGTATACGAGAATGGAGCCCATAGATATAACTGATAGTGAAATTGGTTATAATGGAATAGTAGGATCATACTGCCATTACTCGTAAACATAAATTCTCGAAGAGCCACGTGAATAAACCAAGGCTCTGTAATCTACCATTTTGCTTCATTCTCAAAGCCTTCGTTCATAGCTGGACTCTGAAATCTTTTCAACGTACCGACAATGATTTTTGAGCCACACTTAGACACTGCAGGCGATGATTCAATCCTATCTCCAAGTTCGACCTTCCAGAGCAAGCACCCGTCACTACCACTGATTGCAAAAAAGCTGTGCGAGTGTGAACCAATGTATACGATGAACGAAGAATGATCCCCATTACATACGACCAGGGGGGATGCATCCACACACTTCCCAGTATCAATATGCCACCTCTCTCTGAAATTGAAATTACAAGAGGCCCCTACACAGTTAGCGACCGAGGAACAGTGTGTTTGAATCCCGGCAGCCAAGCATGAATTGCAGACTGTCATCCTGCCACTTCTTGACGCTGAGCAGGAGCAACCGTGTGATTTCATATCACCTCCATTGACTATTTCGAATTGTTCTGACTGCGAATCGTCGCTTACTGTTTTAGAAGGGATGCCACTCAGTTCAACATTTATTTTTGAACTGGTATCCTCAGTTTTTGAACCGGTGCACCTTTTTCTTTTCTTAAGCGTTGAATTCGATACTTGCTCATTCTGGCAACCTTCCATATTACTATCGTCATATTCTATGGAAATTTCCTTAGTTTTGCTTGAAGGATTGGGAGTGTTAAGCTTATGTTCAATCAACTTAGATAATTCATTAAATGATTGCGTCAAGATTTTGTCATATAGCGACTCGGGTTTGAATTCTTTTTTACACAAGCCACTTAAATACTCTTGAATTTTGTTCTCCAAAAATACGGCTGCAAACGAGTCACCTCCATTTTCAACTAAATTTTTTCCTCTGTCATACTGCGCCAAGCATTCCTTTCCAACAGCAAATCCAACAGATTGCTCAAACAGATCCAACAACACTGATTCCATAGGACACAGCAGGTCCCGTGATTCTTTCGTTTTTTCCTTGCGCAATGTGAGTCGATCTTTTTTCCCATGCGGATTTAAAGGTATGTTGTCCACAAAAACAACATTGCATATTGGGTTGGGGTCTGGCAGAACTCTCGATATGGTTTTGGAAATAGACTTTTCAACAATATGTTGATTGATATCTTTCGGAGAGACGACATACAGATCAAGTCCACGTAGCGTTCTGGCAGTTGTATACCTTCCAAGTAAAGCACACGATGTAACTTCATTCAGCTCCTCCACAGACCTTTCAACCAATTCTAAATTGATGAATTGGCCATGCAACTTCACTTGGTGATCTTTTCGCCCGACATAATATAACTTTCCATTTTTTCGCAATCCAATATCTCCTGACGGTCGCATCTTGTTTGGAATAATGTCAGTTTCATCATCAATCAAACAAACTCGGTCTTTTCCTCCTGTCAAAATTAAAAGTAAACGATTAATTCAAAATTAAAATTAAATGGTTAAAATTAAAGTGAGAGCTGTCAGAACTTGCTGGTGGTTTTACAATAGTTTTTTTACATAAAGAATCAACATTCTAGGACAGATGGTTTCTATGGCTTGCATACGATGTAGAAAGCATGGAACAAGAAAATTTTTCTTTTTATAACAATCACGCAATGCCATAAAGATAAACTTATAAAGAGAAAGTTTGCAAAGTTTCAGTAATGATAACATGCACAGTCCATTAGTGTTTCGTGTTACTATGCAATTACAGAAAGCATTTTAAGATCAAAAGCTTATTCATACCTATCCATATATCTCCCAGGCCATCATTAACGATCTTGCCATCTCTTCTGAGCTCAATAACTGTGTCTTTCAGTGGGTGGCCAATTGGAACAGATGTGGAAATTATGTTAGTGACTTCTAATTCATCCGTCCTTAGCATGCTACCTGAGCATGAAGCTTGGTCTTGTTTAATTTCACCCTCAAGCAATGAAGAAAATGAGATTCTCTCAATTGTTGCCCATGATGATACTTCAGATATTCCATACAGGTTGAACAGTTCAATGTCAGGAGATGGTCCAGTAAACTTGGCAATTTCTGTTTTAGATGGAAATGGCTCAGCACCCATACACAAGATTCTCAAGGATGTGTTTGAGAAAGTCTGTTGTGTGCTGAAAAGGACTTCCCCAAGTTGTAGAACTAGTGAAGGAGTTGCCTGTAAGCAAGTAAGTAAATTTTCATTGGATTATTCAGATAACACCATGTCTCATACATAGGTATCTCCCTCTCAGCATAGCTTTGAGCTTCAAATTTTAGTTTTCTTAATAAACTTACACAACTGACTCATATTTTGAAAACTCCATAATGATAAATCTGTTTCAACTTAAAATATTTCATTTGATATGAAAAGCGAGCCTTATACACCAGCCAAGTGTTACCTTGAAGTATCAGAGTGCAGAAAATGAAATAAACAAAAACCATGTGAAAACTTTCATATGCATTTTCTCTTGATATTTTGGCTTTACTTGCATCATTACTATCTCAAGAGTCAGTTTTCAATTTTTACCATGATAGAATCATGAAATACTATTGCATTGGTCTCCCTTATCAAGGTAAATTTTTTGCAGAAACAAAAAAGCTAAGCTACGTAAAGGAAAGAAATAATAACGAAGCTAAGCTAAACCTTTCCAAAAACTAAGCAAACACACCTGAAGCACAGTTGTCTTGTTCCTAGTAAATAAGATTTTCAAGAGCTTTGATGGTTGCATCTTTAGCTCAGTTGGTACTATAAGCAACATTGACTTTGCTGCCAAGGACATAAACAATTGTACGGCACTGGCATCAAATGTTAGAGGAGATGACAGGAAAATAACATCTTCTCTTCCAAGCTTGAAAATATCACTGCCAAGATAAATAAGCTTTGTCTCAAGGATCTTTTTAAGGGAAGACAAACTATACTTGGAATATACCCCCACAAGACCAATCACAAGCTATTAGTTGCCTGTGTAAACAAGGACTGTGAATATATTTTAATTACATATAAGAAAATTAGCTTAAACAAGCAAATCTTTGGATCAATATGAGCTACAAGGCTAAGTAGGGTGTGGTTTTATATTGACTGCAGTCAAGTTCACTTAATATTTTTACAACATTTTGTTACCATTTTAAGACCTACTTACCGCAATGATGTAATGTTGGACATAATACATTTTCCTGGGACTTTGATTGCTTTGGGAGATCCAGTGCTACCAGAAGTTGAGATCATAAACTCTATACCATGAAGATTTTGCTCCTTTGTAACACTATGATAAGGTATTTCCAGCAAAACCATATCCTCCAAAGCCTCCAGTTGGTGGATATGAGCAACCTTGAGTTCTGCCAAACTCTTCATTCCAGGAACAGTTTTTAATATCTGTTTTTCAATTATTATGAACTTGATTCCATTTTTATAGCAAAATTCAAGTGTCTGGTATGACTTTTTGCTTAATGAAAGAGGGCATGCTATAGCTTTGATGTAAATAACTGACAAAAATGCATGCAATGAATTGCAGGTGTTGTTTATATCTAAACAAATATAATCTCCTTCTTTGCAATGAATACCAATCTCAGAGCTTATAAGCTGAATTATGTTTGACAGGGTCTTGTAGGAGACAACAGTTCTTGATAGAAAATCATCATAGATCAGTGCTGTATTCTCTGACTTTGATTGAACTGTTTTTTCTATGATTTCAAACAAAGTGCAGAGCTTGTCATTTTCCATCACAGCTGTTGCTCGTGGCAATGGAATCACATCATTACATTTCATATCGGTATCCAAACACATTCAAATGTATTACAAGATCAATAGTAATTTGACATAATGAGCCTTAGATGGCATGACTAATCTAGTTATTAGGGATAAAAATGACAACTGAAAGAGTGTTTATCCAGCGTCATTTGAAGAACTGATCAACTGTCCAAAGTCTTCCCCGCTTTAGATCAAAGGTACCGATGATAGAACTTTTATGTGGCCTCGTTCTCGTGTCTTTTATTAGATTGTTCTTCTAAGATGGCGGTCGACAGGGAGAGTGCTGTGAGTGAATTTGAGCAAGAGTTTAACTTACTATGCAGTCATGAAAAGCTAAACAGAGACAAGGGATACGCTCTTCTTCAAGCAAGGCTGTCAAAAGATCATCAACTAGATTCTGATATTCTTCAGAAGTTTGAAGAGAGAATAACCAAAGAGCTTCGTGGTGATTCTTCGCAATGGGAGGTCAAATTTGGGAGTTTAGAAGCAGCAAAGTTGTTGGTAGAAAGCAAACATATTGTGGGCAACTTTCAAGAGGAAGTTAAATATATAGCTTTGGAAATGATTACGCATGAAGAATTTAGAGTTCGTATAGCTGCAGGCGAACTTCTTGGAGCGTTGTGTAAACATGTTAGTCCAAATGTTTACAAATTCTGCGAAAAGGAGCTGGTGCGAAGCATCAAGGAGAATCTAGAACGGCATATCCCGCCGGATGAGAACAAGGCTGATATCGAGTCAATAAAGGATGCGAAGGACATTTTCCATGATACTGCAGGGTGGAAATGTTTAGAAACAAGCATGAAAGGCTTGAAGTGTGTTATCGAGGGTTGCCAAGAAGCTTTTATGCTTTTTTTAACACAAGACTTGCTTGATTTGATTTTTGAAACCCTGAAGCACACAAACAGATTTGTCCGTGAAACTGGATACTATGTGTGTTCAGCACTCGTTCGATTTGGCGTAAGATCATCTTCAAAGTTTTCAGATCAGGTCAAAGATTTTGGCAAGCAACTTGCCCTTCACCTTGCTGAAGGGCTATCTGACAACTGGAGTCAAGTAAGGATGGCTGCTTCAGTAGCAACAAGAGAGTTCTTTCAAGATATATCTGAGGAAGACAGAGATCAGTACTATGCACTACTGCTGCCTGCAATGTGTTTGAATAGATATTATTTAGCAGAAGGAGTGAGGCTGTTCAACCAACAGACCTGGAGCAAGTGGTTAGAGAACATGGAAAGGAACTAGTTGGAAGGTATTTGAAGGATATTGTTGAGTTCTATGTTTCTCAAACATTATCTGATAATCACGCAGTGAGGGAGGCAGCCTGCCATTGCATGGCAGAATTAGCATCAAAGATTGGAGCAGAAGTGGTAACACCACATGTGACAACACTGTTACATGCATTACTTGTCTGCTTCAAGGATGATAGCTGGCCAGTGAGAGACACAGCTTGTGTAGCCTGTGGTAGCTTTGTGAAGTCATACCCAGTGAATGCCACTCTGCTATGCCAGAGCTATATCCTCTTTTTTTTAACAACCTCTCTGATCCAATACCCTCAGTTAGACAGGGGGCTGCTATTGCATTAGCAAATATAGCTCATGCTTATGGTGCTGAAGCCATTGAAAAGATCTCTGAGACTGTAAAAAAGGGCCTGGGTATGGTGGAGACTCAAGCTGACAATGCAGATCGCTTTGCTAGTTTGGAAAAAGGCCCAACAACGTATGGAGTGGCCAAGCGGATCAGAGCAAATGATGAAGACCTTCACACAAATCAGCAGATGTACTCTTGTGGATCTTTGGCACCAAATGGGAAGAGGCGGAGGAGGTTGCTCAAATCATGCCTTTAAAAGAGATTCACAGCCATGGGAAATGACTGATGGATGTATCTATGCCCTTGCTGAATTGGCTAGTAATAAGAGTGCAGTGAAAAATGTAATGGAGTGCATTCCATTATTAGCAAAAGCTGCCTCATTTCGTCACTACACCCAGCACTTTCATTTGCTGGAAACATTGTGCTCCAAGCTACCAGTAATTGCTGAGGGTATCGGTAAAAAGACATTCAAAATGTACTTGGAGACATTTTTTGATGCAATCTTTGATGCCCTTGGAAGTGATAATCAATTGACAAGTGCTGCTGCAGAAGACTGCCTCATAAAGTTCTGTTCCCTCTTGGGGCAAAACATTCTAAGAGGACGAGTAGAAAATTACCACCCACATTATGTAGAACAACTGGATTCAGTGGTCAACAGAAGCAAGCCTTGGCCATAGTCTTCACTGAAGCATTCTTCAAGGCTTCTCACACTTTTTGTGACTATTACTTGACACTAAAGACACTTAGATCCTGTGACATATATGCATGCTTACACTGATATGAAATTGGTCAAAGTCTAGATGTATTTTTTTTGGCAATACCTTGCTGTCTATGGTGTTTTTAGTAATAAGTTTCACATAAGGCTATCAAGGTCATTTGATTACACCTTCCAAGCCATTTTATGAACATTCGAAGAGGATATTTTTTGATGGGGCAAAGCTTAGCACTCCCAAATATATATTCAATTCATTTGGAAATTGCTTAGTCTATTATTTACAAAGTATTACCAATTTATAATGGTAAAAGGGCATTTTGAAGTTTCAAAATAGAAATGCTGTGGTAGCAAAATCAAGTTATCACCATATTTTTCAGTTGAAGGGAGCCCAGACTTTTAGAAAAAATTATCATGAATATAAAATTGAAAGAGGTTTATGATAAAGGCCAGGAAGAAACCTGGTTGATGTCACTCAGTGAGACAGTCGCATGAAACACCAACTTATCAAATCAGATAATAAAACTTTGATAATTTGTATAACATTGGGCTATCATTGTCTCATGAAATCCAAGTAATGTACCAAAATTCTAAAAGTGATTTAAAGACGCACTGTAAAATTTCATAAAGGAGAAAAAACAATATAATTATATGAGTTGAATTTAAAAACAAAAGTAACAAAACCACCACAGAACAAGTAAGATTAATAGAAAAGCTGATTGAAAATAGATCAATACTATCCTTTCAAATGAAAGGTTAATATGATTCTTAAAACAAAGTCATAGAACGAACATAACTATAAGCCTTATAAGCCAAAAAGCAAATAGGAATGATAGATTAAGATACTCTACTTCTATATATCAATAATCTTCCTTGACGTTGTCATAATCACTATCACTTTTCCAAACATCTTCAAAGCTACATATAAGGTATTTGCAAAATAATAATCAGTAAATGAAGAAATACTTTGAAATGCTCTTATGGCCACACAAGGAATGTATATGTGCTGGACAAATTTTATAATAATACTTTTAATGAGCTACTGTGAAAAAATTATCTCTGACATCATGTATTTAGAAAATCAAAATCTCTGTTTAGTGGCAAAGTGACACTTAATGTCTTTTTAACAGCATCCCAGTCCGCTTTTCCATTTTTACTATCAACTTTATATGGTAGATGCAGTGCAAGACGGCTGTAGAAAAAAGAATTGAAGCTTTATAATTTTGAAAGCTGCTCTTTACTTCATGTGCACACTTTAGACAGCTGCAATACATTATAACAAAATAATACATTTATTGTTACTACAAATATTACATTTCCATTAAGTATGATAATTCACTACTCCAAATTTTAATTCCAGTGTTCATTTTTGTATAATATGTTAATAAGTGACAAAATATCCTTAATTTTAACACTTCAAATCTTAAATAAAAGTGAAGCACATTGACACTGAAGCATACATACTAGTTTGGTGATTTGCAATCTAAGAATGTGTCTTGGACATCAAGATCTATATCTGATTTATTTGTGTCTGGTAGCTGAATTTTGATCTGCAATATAGAAAAATAAAAAAGTAGGCAAAATTATTTATTTCAGTATTATTAATTGAAGTCAAATGCTATCTAATAATCACACAAGGAAGAAATGGCTAAAGAATAAAACATCTGAGAAACTTGGACTAACTTTTACAAAATAGATGATGGGAGAGAACATTATTTTCTTATTTATTTTGATCAATTTTGATTCTTTATTTTCTAAAAATGATATCAGTATTGACAACTTGGTTATAAAGTTTGTATAAAAAATTTTCATAATGCAAAACTTTGTATGTGAAAGCGGGACTGTAACTGAGAGCATGATTGGCAAGGTCAGGAACAATCAACACCCAACTGCATCTTTACAAGAATCAAATAATTAACTAAGATTTGTGATATAGCATTAATCTACAATATGTAAAGTACAAAATCCTATTTGCTTCTCTACTTATTCTTGACAGACATCTTATATAGCTTTGCTTTTAAGTTCATTGCCATTTTCCCTGTGGCTTGCATCTTCACACAAATCTTTATCACATTATAGAAATGTCATTAAATGTTACATGTCCAATAAATGTTAAATATACACCTTTGCCAAATATTAATTAAAAAAATGATACTACTGGACCTGAAAGCCAATGTTAAGATCGGCTCATCAGTGAAAATATGTCTAATGTCCAGACTTTTGAAAAACCATTTTCTGAGTAATGACTTATCAAAAACCAGAATACTGTATCTTTTTGTTGATGATGACATCATCACCATTAAAAAGAATGTACTTAGTGAAGTTGATGTCACTTTCTCATGAAATTTAAAAACAAAAAAACCCTTGTAAATGGGATGATTTTAATTATGAAATCAAATAATGTGATAAAAATTTACCAGTAGGTCATCACAACAGGCTGTTGATGGGTTTTTCCCTGACATGCCAAGAAATATATCATCACTTGTCACTTTCTGTTTAAACATTACTTCATGTCTGAAATGAAGAATAGGTTGGTAAAATCTAATCTCTTTAAGGACAGAGTAACACCCAAAATTGAAAATTGTAAGATCTTGTGGCTGGTTGTAAATTCTGAGCCAGTCTGTCACTGACCCTATTCATGCTTAAGGGAGTACTTAAAAGTTAACACTGGTAAAAACAAGAAAAAGAAATACAAAGGAAATTGCTAATTTAATGCAGAACTACTGAAAACAAATTTCATTTATGATTCATTATCTGAAAATTCAGAAAATAACATGGTTATAAATGACATACTCTGGACTTGGTCTGATATCCAGATCTCTGTCACCAAAAACGTCCTCTCCTACTTCACTATCATCCCAGATATTTTTATCACTTCTGCCCTTATCACAGGTGTTATCTAAAATAGACCAAATGTAAAATTGATAATGACTTGCATATGCTATACTAATGTCAACACTACTTATTTGTATTTTCTCTCTGCTTATTTATTAAATTTCTTCTCTCAAAATTACACTGGTACATAAGACTGGTAAGATAATATTTGTGCTAGAGACTATTTTGGCCAAAAATGGTACCAGACAAACACATGGATCTCTGATTCCTACAGAAACTATATATTCTCATCATTAAATAAATGAAAAAAATTCATAGAGGAGCTCAGTTAAACAGAAGTCTTATTGAGACTTCTCACTCTATTAGCAACACATTTCACAGCCAAATTTTATAAATAGCTACACTAAGTAGGGGCATTAGAGGACAAAAAAGTACACAAGGAGACTGTAAAAGCATTTCACCTTTTGTTATGTTGTGTTTTTTTACATTACTTCCAATCGAAGCCGGTGTCTGGTAGATACCTCTACATGGATTCTATCGAAGAGATGAAATTATTATAAACTATATCATTAATATTCTTACTATTATAAACGCAACAGCTTGATACTGGGCTTACAATCACCGATGCTTATCTCACTTCAAAAATTTGAGCCTATGTTGTATAAAAATGTAACCCTATTTATTGAACTTAGCCCTTAGTAGCCACACATGCCAACAACAGCACTTAAGAAAACAATGCGAAATCGTGACAATGCATAAGATGATATTTAAGACGATTTAGGACCATTGAGAAATATGTGCCATGGAGAGACTTAAAGTAGAAGTTAATGACTCGTAACTTACTTTGTCTTCTTCTGAATCGCTGTCATCATTTTGTTCTGTGAGGAGCTCAGCAAGCTTTTGGATTGGTAAGTCACCGAGCGCCATTTTGTAACCAGGCAAGATGTTTTGTTGTTGTTGCAGTTGCTTGTTTCCCTCGATGCGGTCGGTCAGTCACAAAATCTTGAAAGGACTTTTTAAAGACCATTTGCAATACAATATTTGGGGCGAAAACTGTATTAAAAGAGGCTTTACTGGTAGTTTATAACTTGATTTTTGGCATTCTTTGCAAAAAGTAGCTCCCTGCTCCGCGGTGCCTGCAAGGAGATCTATGATACATTTCGTCGCGAAATTGTTTGCCTTTGAAGTTGGAAGGATAGACGTCCAATTTAACCAAATGGTATAGGCAAACAACAGATCCAGTGAATGGCGTCAATGGGGAAAGGACCCAATGTATGATGGATTTTGAAATACAGATGCTGATTTAAAAAGGACATGCAACATATGATGAAGACAAGTGAGAAATATTAGATCGTTGAATATTCAATTAGTAAACCTAATGTTGTCTCCTTCTTTGTATGGTTTACGAATGACTAAGCCTGGATGCTTTATTTAAGTACTTTAGGTGAAATAGGAAGCCTCACTTGGTGTCAAATGAATTTGAAGAAGTATCGCGAACTTAGACAGTTGTAAAGCGATAAACTCACAAAAAACTCGAAATGGAGTTATATATTTCTTTTAAGGTAACAAAACAATAACAAGCTGGCTATATACTCTCATCGCACTAAGAATAGTAAAAAGTCATGTTTCTAAAGCTCCTCACACCCACGCGCTCGCTCCTTCCCCGCGGTTATTCGCAAGCAGTTTTACAGAGAAGAGCTCGAAAACTATTCAGAACAAAATGCATCACTGATAGCAGAGAGTGGTCTCTCAAGTTGTATGCTATGAGATAGTATCAACAACAAGCATATTTACATAACCAATCAATAGTTACACGAAGGAAAATTCAACAAACGTAAGTTGCAGACGGTGTCCACTATAGTATAACTTATAAAATGATTTCAAATCTGAATCTATTCAACATCATTGTCATGAATTTGCTAGCAAGCGTATACACTACTCCAAGCATCAACATGACTTTCGTAGTCCTTCCTATTTATTACTCGAGTCCATTCTATTACTTAAGACCGAAAGAGAATCAACCTGCGGGACAATCTTTTCAGGTATGTCAACATTGGTTGATGAAGCAAATAATCTCGGTTGTCTGCTTATATGAACAAGCAACTGTGGATAGATTCAATGACTGAAATCTTCAAAAATGCAAAGTACGAAGAACATCAGATAAGAAACTTTCGATGTAGATTTAGTGTGGATTTAAAATTGTGGTGTTTCAACAAAATAGATGTCCAGTTCTTTCTCAAACAAAACTCTAATGCTTTAAAGAATGGTTCGAACATTGGCATGACTGGCAAAATTAACCAGGGTTAAGCGACAAATATGTCGCAGAGTTTAAGATACATATGGGGGTTATTTTTATTGCAAGCTGTTCTTGTGTCATCTTAAACTACAACCGTCCAAGAACAACCAATAGCGGATCGAGGCTAGCTGTCTTGTTGCCTTTTGGTGCTTTAAGCTTGTACCAGCTAAACCTGGAGAAAAATTTGTTCCTTTTGGGCCAGACATTGTGCTGCTAAAAATGTTTATAGTTGACATTACTTCAACACAAATTATGAACCTTCACCGATGGTTGCTCGCAACTACAAAATATTATTCTACTAAAGGTCATTGTTAATCATATGCCAGCAAACGCTTATCCTACTTCAAACATTGCCCTTGCACCTAGGGATGATGGGATAACGTTACATAGATGTGGTTATAAACCCTGGGTTTGCGGAGGATGTGCCTTCAACAGGGGCGCTTTTGCTCTTTTTAAACTTTCTCATTTGTCTCCAAACATGTCCATTGAAAAGACGCTTGACGTCTCCAAAAGCCGCAAACAAAGCGATTCCTTGCGTCGAAACAATGATGGTGAAAGCATAGGTGAGAATCTCACTGCCCAAGAATCCACCCAGAAATCCAAGCAGCCAACCTAGCCCAAAAAGTATTGAGAGCTTAAGTGTTATTAGTCCGATGACGATCTTCTTCCGGTTTGCTCTTCTGTTGCTTGGTCCCAAGGCTCTGTCGTTATCCTTCTTCCTTCTTCGTATCTTCAAGACGATGCAGACAAGAAATATGCTGTTGACGACAAGAATGGTTGCCACAGGGATTAAAAAAGCAAACAAGCTTGCCCAAAACTTCGACACGAAACATCTCCCATTGACACCGTAGCCAGAAAAGTCTTCTTTTGGAATTCCAAGAAATATGCAAACCAATGTCACGGCGGTTGGCAAGGACGTAGCAATCGTGAAGTAGTTTCTGAAGCGTCTTCTACTTTGGCTGTCACTGGCAATAATCAGACGTGAAAATGTCATCAGAAAGTCATAGGAAATAACTGCCATCCACGTGAAAGAAGTGATGAGTGACCAGTGAAGCAGAATTCCCATTGCTTTGCAAAAGATGGGCATTTTGCCAAGCCAGAGCAACATTAGTTGTAATGTGTGGGAGAGAAATAGAGAAAGTGATAGGGAAATGAGGCTCTTGTCGAGAAGAGATCGTCTTTCTTTCATGATTAAAATGGAAAGAAGCAAGAATATTAAACAAACGATGCTCAGAGAATGTCCAGTCAGAGTTATAAAGAAGAGAGGTGCACTTGTGGTTGATACAAATTTATGTCTTGTCACGACGTATCTAATGGAATTATTGTGTGTTGTTGGTTTGGTTTTCACTTTGAATTCTTGGGATGCGGCAGGTATTTGAAATGGCATTGTATACTCCGTTGCTGTTTCTACATCTTTTCTCATGCGAAATTAGAACCGTCTTGGCGATGACTTTAAGTGCGAGGAAGAAGTATTTGGTCGGGAAATTCCTGGATGTGAAACTGCCTATTATTCCCATTATATTTGTGGAGTTTTCTGCTATTGGCGCTATTGGCACTATTGGCACTATTGGCACTTTTGGTACTGGTATATGTGTATGTCCCAGTATTGGTATGCTTAAATTGGCGACTCCAGGGGCATGCGGTATCCGTTTCTCCTTCATCGAGACAACTGTAGTGTTTACAGGATTAAGACTGGTCTTTCCAGTTACATTGATATTCTTCTTAGTAAAGGATATTCCAATGGTCGACATTGTGGTATTCAATGTCGAGTTTCGATATGGAAGTGGTAAAGTACGCAGTATGAATCGCCTCTTCCTTGCAGGGTTTCCTGCCGTCGGAGTGGAAACCGGTGTCATCGTGGGTATGAATGAGCTACAGACATCCTCAAACTCTGATTGTGTCGAATTTGCATTCAGGGTCCCTGTCGCATTTGCATTAATCATGCATTCCTTTTGGAAGGATTGAAAAGGGACACGCCTGTTGCAGTTATCTTTCCGTAAATGAAGCAAACGTTTCGCTGATTGACAAATTTCAGTCATGTTGATGTGAACAGATTCGTTGCCCGTATGACTGTCATTGATGAGTTGGCTTGCAATATCGAGCAGATCAGGATACCGGAAGAGCAATGCTTTCGCCATGGAATCCCCTGTCTTGTTGAGCGCCAGGTCAAAAACAGATGAGACTGTAGCTGATATATTTGTGGCATTTTTCGTCTGCAAGAACTGCGTCCCTATTGGAAGGCCCTCTACTCTGAACCAAGCGGTATGAATAGCTATCGAAATTAATAATCTTTCAAACCGCATCGTCTGCAATTGATTAATCCCTCTGCTGTGAACGCTGTTGAAACTTCGCTTGAGTGACGACCAAAAAGCAACCTGGATTCAGGTGACTATCCTGGTGACTGCATCATCAACATATATTCTTCGTGGCTCTTTAACAGAGCACTTTCCAACTGTTGCAACATCCTTCGCTTATGACTGAAGCACTAGAAAGGGTGTGTTCGGTTGATAAGCAATCTTCATCTCAGGGAAACATCAGTGTCTTGCAATACGGGGGTAGCTCACGGAATGGCAGCTGCCTTTCACATTGTAAAGTCCTAATTAAATGTCACAATGTTATCAAACGGCTAATCTTCTAAACAAGACCAGTCACATTGTAGGAAAAAGTTATATTATCACTTTTTCTTGAATTTAAAAAAATCACATTTCAATAATCACACCTTGATCGCTATATTAGCTGTAGTGCAGCTGCTAAAACGAAATATTGTACTATGAAAAGCATTGTATGGAGAATCATTTGTTTCTTATTCCTGTTTTCGTATCATTGCTGAGATGAAAGCAATGCCGAAACCGTCCATTTGAATTGGCTGTGATTGGAAACCGCTATGATTTATTCCCCAAATCATTTGATAGTAGCAGTGGCCAAATCTTCAGCACAATCTTAATAATTCAGTCAGTGAGCAGTTTTAGAAGGTTTTTGTGATCATTTGATGCTTCGTTTTATACGTTATTCATACTGCACAACTGCCAAATTCAGGTTATCGGCGGGGAAAAGCTTGGAGTTCAGAAGCAGGCGAGAAACGGATTTTGATCATCTTAGTTTGTTTAAGTTTAGATAGCTCGTAGGACACTCCAAGAGTTGCTCTATGTTTGATGAAAACAGCATTGCTTTTATCTGACCTTTACTTCATTTTTGATCCGGCTAGAACTATGTGTCTCAGAGCAATAAATGGCACATTAAAATTAAACAGCCAGTTGGCTTATTCTTGATCAAGACATGGCCTTTGCTAACAGTTTAACGGATAGCTTTTGAAGCGTTTTGACTGCTTGCTTTGGAGTCCTTGATACACCTCAGCATTTTCTCCGGTTTGATACAAAATGACGCTTCGTTTGGCAGCAGGATAACATTGTTTGTAGCGATTTTTAGAAGGTGGGGGGTGAATAAACACGAGTCTAAGAATTTTTGTTAGTATTCCAACCATTTTGGCAGGCATTGTACACATCAGAAGGGGCGATATTGACGTCAGCATTTCTAAAATTAGTAGTCAGGTATGTAGAAATACTTTCTTTCAGGCGTCGACTGTAGACACGGTATGGCTCAGTTGCTGTTAATTAGTTTGAATGTATTGCCAAAAACGTATTATTGAATGGTCAATTTCAATCTAGAAGTTAAACTGATCTGCAGTAACAACAGGTGTTCACAGTAGACAATGGTGCAAAAACCACCAAGAGACATGACATCCTGGAAAATGACGCACTTGCAAACCAAGATTATCAAAACGTTTGCTGTGGAGAAAATATCACAGAAAAGGGGACAGACCACCTTCAACTTTTTAAAAAACTGTGGAGTGCTTTACCAGTAAAACATCTGCATTCTTTATTACTTTAAAACGGGAACAATCCGAGACACTATTCGAAGAAAGTTTAGCACAGATACTTGCCAAAGTCTTATTGCAGCACAGGTATTCTACCTTAAAAAAGAAACGGGTTTTGTTTTCTGGCTATTTTGCTATTAAAATTTCTTACATTTTTCTTTAAATTTCTTAGGTAATGAGTTTCTAAACTTGCTTCCAAAGTAAAGTAAGTAGTTTAGAAATGTTCAGAAATGAACTAGAAGTATATCCAAAGTAAAGTAAGTAGTTTAGAAATGTTTAGAAATAAACTAATGTAGTGTGCCTATTCAAAGAACAATGAACTTTGCCAACAATGTTTTCTTCCTACGTCTTTGACTAGTATCGATGGTTATGACTAGTTTCTGATGAATGTCTATGACAATTTCCCTCAAAACTGTTGCGGCTGAACCATCACTAAACCCTGTTAATACACAAGAGCAAACGTTGCATAAAAGTAGCCCAAGACCAAATTCATGAAATATATTGACATTTGAAGCATTTCAATAGACACTTCAGATTTGTGCAGAACTGAAAAGAAAGAGTAAGCACAATGAACTCGTTCAACTTCGCATATGAATGTTTTACTGGCGCAGACATAAAGCTCTTTCAGATATGCAGTCATTGTGAAGGATAAGAAAGGCCTTGAATATTTGTCATCGATTTTGAATTTGGGAGGGGCACTTTCAAGTTTCACAGCGGCATTGTTGGGTTTGGAAAGGGCACTTTCGCATGGTTTGCAAAATGTGAGGGGGATCATGGCCCCTTGGCCTCCGGTTCCTACGTCATGCCCACGATATTCCTGTGGAACCGTGGATGAATTGAAAAATCTTCAAAAGGAAGATGGCGTAAAAGTAGGATATTACAACATCTAAAGCCAAAAGTGATTTCCTTTTACATAAAGTCTCAGGTTCCTGTGCTTTTATCTGAAAGCTTTTAGACCAGGCACCTTGGAGCGTTGAGAAAAGTGAGGGGTCTAAAAAAAGTGGGGGGTCAAAAAAAAGTGGGGGGGCTAAAACCATTGAAAAAGAGGCTTAATTAATATTTGGCACTTTTCCAAAATGGGGGGGGGCTAAAGCCCCCTCAACCTCCCCCCCTGCTCCGCGTGCCTGTAGACACAATATAACTTATTTTTCTCAAGTCTTTGTTTGCAGTGTGAATGTTTTCTTTGGGTCTAGCGATGTGATAACGGTTCGATTAAGAAATAGCATTCATCAAGAGTTTATCACCAATGTCCAGTTTTATCTTATTTTGTAAAAAGATGGAGCGAGACGGGCTTTTCGTTTACAAGCAGTAATTACATTATGTTGCTCTGTTTCCTGAAGGCTTGTTTTGCTGGCACTAGAAACTGTTCTTATATTTCAATTGGCTTCTGGGACTAGAAAATGCTCCTTAAAGCCAGGTTTATAGGGCTTGTTGCATGTATCAAGGAAGCTGATGAGAAAGATTTAAAAGATAAAACTCATAGCATTGACATAATGTCACATACGTTCGTTTTAAAGAACACAGTTCTTTGGGATGATCTAGTTACATGGAGTAACTCAAGAACTTTTGTCATGATTATAATTTTTTCACTGCATAAACATCACTTATATATCTTGTTTAATGAATTATAAAAGTAGGCAATTAGTCCATTTCCATCTTCCTATGTCACTGCAGACTTTAGTATTTAGTATTTGTTTAAACCTAGTATACTAAGGTAGTTTTCAGGACACTGAGTAGCTTATGCTTATCAAGCACTGGGTGAAAGTTTGGTCTAGCCAGGCACTCGAGCCACAGACCCTTGGGTCTGTAGTCAGCGCCTCTAACAACTGCGCATATCCTCGCAACTCGGAAGAGAGAAGGAAACACAAATAAATTTCCACCAATATATCTAAAGAGATGTCTACTTTGTGATAAGAAACTATATTGATTGAAAATGATTCTGTATGATGAATATGGAGCATGTTATTTCTGTTTGCTGGTAAATATATATTTTATACAACCTGACAAAAGGAAATTAGTTAACTCTATTCAGATCTCTAAATCATTTTACTTGTAGGAAAATATGTCACACTACAACTACAAGAACAGTGACAGAATTTGAATTCCTTACTTGACGGAGAATATGCTGCCATGCTAATTCTACTGTCTAGCCAGCAAACCATATCTTACATTATATAGCTTTCAAATCACAATTCAACACCTAGTACAGAGAATTATGTATAACGTATTTTTCTAAACTTATTTTTGATCGCAATAAAAGCAAAATAGTCAAGTGAGTTCACTTCACTTTAGATAAGTCCTAAAACCTCTTTTGTTGTGAGAACTTTTCCAAAAAATCCCCTGATATTTTCTAATGTAGCATCATGCCATTCTTGCATCCGGGTTGCATTGGCATCACTTACAAACAAAACATGGAAATCATTGCACATGGCCACTCTTGCAGTTGTGTCACAGCAGAGATTTGTCATGGCACCTGTTATGATCACTGTGTCTACACACTGCTTAACCAATATATCTTTTAGATTTGTATTCCAAAAAGCATCATATCTGCACTTCTCTTTGATAAAGAAATCTGTTTCTGTGGCAGCTATGTCCTCCACCGGTTTGCACAGCTGCCAATCTTCCGAGTCACGTACAATCTGACTTTGCAGGAAGACTGACTGCACTGACCTTGGATCTGGGTCATGATGCTGTGTGAAAATAACTGGAACAGCTTTTTCATGGCACTTCCTCACCAGAGCAGTGACATTGTGCAAGATTGGCTCTGCACAGTCTTTAAAATAGTTTTGCATATCAATAACAATCAATGCCAGCTTCATGTTTCTGGAATGTAAAATAAAGAGAACATTACTGGGTTATTCCATGTGAAATCATCAGACCAATGTGACCCATTGCCTTAGAGTTCCTGATTTTTTTGCCACACGCAAAACATCACACGCAAAACTTTGGTCTTATGGTTTCCATTCTATTGGCACTTAAAATACGAGCCATTTTAGCCAAACATGCCACACCCAGTTTATCAACTGATGGTTGAGGCTTTCTTTAAGTAGCTCTTATTTCCCTATTATTGTGCATATTTGCTTGCATGACTTGTTTTTGAAATATCCCCAATCAGTGTACATAAATGTTTGAAAATAGTCATGTAGTTGGCATCATAGTTTAAAAAGCTTGCTATATTCTGAAAGTACATCCCTTAGACTTCAGAAAATGTTGAAGATTACAATAAATTGTAATTCAAGTATTTTGAAGAAATTTTACCTAAAAATGGGTACAAAATAGCAGGAATTGTAAGCAAAAATGAAGTTTTCTCAAGGATTATACCCCATAAATTTCAAAGAGCTGCTAAAACATTGGGTCAAGAATTACCTTCATCCTAAATGGCATAACAGACTAGTTAACATAAGTTCTTAGCTCAGGAATGGTTGAAATATTGCTTTATAGCCACTGTAACTAATACAGTAAGTTCAACCTGTAATAGCTTTGGGTGAATCCATTTTGCAGCACATGTGCAAATTTGGTACCCAGAACATTCCTGGTCTGCTTGGCCATGCAAATTTCTGAGTGGGTCCAGATGGGTGCATGAAGCTCATTTGAAAGTCGCCTTGGTATTCATTGATTTAAAAAATCATGCCAACCAACCACTTATAGTCGAATTTGCAATGGTTGTTGGAAGCAAAAGAAAAGGTTCCTGCAAAATGTTTATCTTCAGAAGTATATTTGAAAGCAATCTTTTGATCAGAAAGTTGAACAGACTGATTTTTTGGTTCTTGGAATGATGCTCATATGAGCAATCATCAAGTAAAGTTTTCTCTTAAAATTTTTCCAACAAGAAAAATTCTAATGAATCAAACTGCAGCTTCTTAGAAAGTTTGTAATATATCCATTTAAGACCTACTCTACTTCCTATAATCTGAGGGGATCTAAGAGCTTTTCACAGCCTCATCAAATTTGTTAGCTCTGGTCTTGAAAATTAAAGCTTCCTCTATCTCAGACAAGAAGGAAACATTGATAAATAGTCCATGAAAAAACAATAAGGGTCAGAGTCTTACACAATTTGACAATTTGCTGCAAATGTGTTGGCTTACTAACTCTCACCTTGAATATTCACGACAGTCTAAATACAAACAGGCCAACCTGTGAATCTGCACACACCTTTATTCCTTTCTGGACAACACAAATGCCTCTTTATCAAAATTTCGCAATCCAGTTCAACTCAACAACCTATCCTCTTTTTGCGGGGCGAGGCAATTTCAGCCATTGCCCTTTCGCCCTCTGACCTTGTTCGATTTGTCCTCCGGCTTGCAGAGGGTCCGCAATTTAGAATGCGACATTCGTTTAGACATTCGAGTAGACATTCGCGTTCTCGTTTACACATTCGGAGAATTTTGGCTCGGTGTAGCAAAACTAGTCTTGTAATAGAATAACCATTCACAGAAAAGTAAAACCACACTATTGAGCCTTGTTTGAGTTGCTGTGAAATCTGAGGAAAGTCGCTCGGTTTTCAGAACCCACCTCGAATGTGACAGAGGAATCACTTAGGCCCAAAAATAGACATTCGCAAAACTTGACGCACATTCGAAGCAAAAAGTCTTTCTCCAGAGAAACAACGCAATGTAAGTGAAACGTCTAAAGAAAACATATCGATAAATTATTAAGCCATACTCACCTGAAATATTTTTTAATTTACCAAACGATTTCCAGAGAAAAAAATCAAAATCGACACACCACTCCGCGTACACATTCGAAGAGAAAAACAGTCCAAAATTCGGCTTTTTGTACTCGAATAACTTTTACAAATGTGAGCGGAATTGGCTGAAACTTCACAAAACACCTTGCAATAACCTACTACAGATGTTTCTCGAGGTTATTTGTACCTCTGGCATTCTGTGGTAAAGTTGAGAATTTGACCCCCATACTGAAGCCTTATAAAAAGGCAAAACGGCCTCATTGGGCGGAGCCCCGAAATTTCTTAGGACTCCGCCCTTTTCAATGACAGGAAACATCCTTTTATAAGTAGGAAACGCCCTTTCCAATGATTTGAAAACCCTTTTACCTATGGAAATGACCATGTTTTCAATACCCTGGGTACCAGACCAAGGGCCCTGACAAAATTGTTGATACAAAATGCAATTTCTGCTTTCTACTTTATGTTGCCCCTATAAATTCGAATCCCCCTTTTCCCCCGAATCAATGGTGCATTTGTTGTTCTTTCATTTCTCCTTCAAAATCATGCATTCAACATTGAATTGGGGGAGGGGAATGAAAAGATTACACCATAACGAAACACACGTGTTTTCACTTAGGCACTCTTCCTCGCCAACACCTATTCTATACGAGGCTACTAACATGAAATACCGTTTACAAAACAATACATGAGTATAGGTTGAAAGTAAACAAAAACAGTAAGCAAATATTGCAACTATTATAATGAACAAAAGGTTTTAGAACTTAAGGTCTAAAAGCTGAATAACCAAGAAAGTTCGCTGAAGTGTCCATTTTGATAACGTCTACCAAAGCTTTTACTGATGCCCCGCGCTTTGTTAGACTATCAGCTAACTGTTTATCTGCAGTTATCCAGTTAATGTAATTCACCTCTCCTCTATCCATCATTTGCTTGACTGATGCAATATCGATACGTAGACACTTTTCAGCAACAAGCTTTGTTGATAATAAATTTTCATAAAGTGACTTGTTGTCGATATAGCAGTCAATTGGGAGGCACTTGAGACTCTAGACTTCCTTGATAATGATGCAAGGTAAAGAGCAGTGTCCAAACAATCCACTAACGCTAGAGTCTCTGCAGCTAAGGTACTCTTCACTACTCTGCGGATCCGCTTCGAACACCATACAATAGGGCAGCATCTCCCATTAGCACCAACAAGTTAAACAATAAATCCTTCTCCACTTGAGACCCCATCAACTAGGTTTGCATAAGATGCATCAGAAAATGCTGCTAAACGATGGTCTTCTGGTTTCCAAGGCAGGGAAAAGTTTTTTTGAAAGGAAAGTGAAAATATAAGCTTTCATTGAAAAGTCTGAACACTTTTTGTCCGTGATCGCAGTAGCTTTTCAATTGCTTGTCTACATTAAAGAGTAGCCCGGCTGTCAAAATCCTTTTATTCTCAGAATAAACAGCCTTTATTTTTTATTTTATGACATTTACTTTTACAAAAAAAGGAGAAATTGCTGCCAGTCTGATTGCTATCAAGTTTATCAATTTGCTATTGCCTCCATTTTTGACAAATTTATTGGACAGAGACTGCTTACATCAGAAGCCGCTGCATGTGACATCGTTTAATATGCTTGGTCAGGAAAGAGCTTGTCGTTTTCACTCAGCATTTTATCCGAAAATGGAAAGTAGAGCTCTCGTCTGAAGCATCCCAAATCTGATTCACCACCTGGTCCATTGCATGGGCACATCATTCTGTTTCAGTATGACGGTATTCAATAAAAGATATCTTGGAAGAAATATCGGTGTTTTTTAACAATTTCTTCATCAAAAATTTTGCTTAATCTAAATTGGCAGTTTCTAAAACATAAAGTTCACAAAGATCTCAACCTCCCCCCCCCCCCAATCGTTTTCTCCTCGAATTTAGACGAATGGTGGGTCCCCCCAGTGACACGCCCCCCAGTCCCCCCCCTGTGGCGCCGCTACTAGCGGGAATCATGTCTGACAGACGTTTGTAAGTCATTTGTAAGAATCCGCGATGAACTCCAATATTATAACGAAGCCTTTATTAAGTCTCTATTATTAACATCTATTATTATTAACGTCTCTACTAAGCTTCCCGCGCACTCATTTTATTTAGAAGAAAAATCTATCAAGAAATTTAGCACTACATAAGCCAACAAACTTTCAGCTCAGAATATTTCGTCTTTGCTAATATCCAATGAAAGAAATTTGATTATATTCGAAATACTCAATTATATTCGAAATATAAACCTTCAGTAGTAATGACTTAGAAAATTTTCTAAGGTGATAAAAATGTAAACTAGTATCATCAATTGAAATACCCAAATGTAAGCTGACTGAACGGTATATCAGTTCCACGTGTTGCTAGAAAGTACTAACGAATGAAATCAATTTGTTTATGCTCGTTAATGTGGGAAAAAAGAGGAAATGGTAGCCACAATAAAAGTGTGTTTAATGTGTTTGAAGTAACAACACATTTTTGCCTTTTTATAAGGCATATTTGCCTTTACCCCAGAAGGGTACAAACAACCTCGAGAAACATTTGTAGTAAGTTATTGCAAGATGTTTTGTGAAGTTTCAGCCAATTCTGCTCACATTTGCAAAACTTATTCGAGTACAACGACACATTTTTGCCTTTTTATAAGGCTTCAGTATGGGGGTCAAATTCTCAACTTTACCCCAGAATGTCAGAGGTACAAATAACCTTGAGAAACATCTGTAGTAGATTATTGCAAGATGTTTTGTGAAGTTTCAGCCAATTCCACTCCTATTTGCAAAACTTATTCGAGTACAACACACTTTTTTGCCTTTTTAAGGCTTCAGTATGGGGGTCAAATTCTCAACTTTACCCCAGAATGTCAGAGGTACAAATAACCTCGAGAAACATCTGTAGTAGGTTATTGCAAGATGTTTTTTGAAGTTTCAGCCAATTCCACTCCTATTTGCAAAACTTATTCGAGTACAACCACACTTTTTTGCCTTTTTAAGGCTTCAGTATGGGGGTCAAATTCTCAACTTTACCCCAGAATGTCAGAGGTACAAATAACCTCGAGAAACATCTGTAGTAGGTTAATGCAAGATGTTTTGTGAAGTTTCAGCCAATTCCACTCCTATTTGCAAAACTTATTCGAGTACAACGACACATTTTTGCCTTTTTATAAGGCTTCAGTATGGGGGTCAAATTCTCAACTTTACCCCAGAATGTCAGAGGTACAAATAACCTCAAGAAACATCTGTAGTAGGTTATTGCAAGATGTTTTGTGAAGTTTCAGCCAATTCCACTCCTATTTGCAAAAGTTATTCGAGTACAAAAAGCCGAATTTTGGACTGTTTTTCTCTTCGAATGTGTACGCGGAGTGGTGTGTCGATTTTGATTTTTTTCTCTGGAAATCGTTTGGTAAATTAAAAAATATTTCAGGTGAGTATGGCTTAATAATTTATCGATATGTTTTCTTTAGACGTTTCACTTACATTGCGTTGTTTCTCTGGAGAAAGACTTTTTGCTTCGAATGTGCGTCAAGTTTTGCGAATGTCTATTTTTGGGCCTAAGTGATTCCTCTGTCACATTCGAGGTGGGTTCTGAAAACCGAGCGACTTTCCTCAGATTTCACAGCAACTCAAACAAGGCTCAATAGTGTGGTTTTACTTTTCTGTGAATGGTTATTCTATTACAAGACTAGTTTTGCTACACCGAGCCAAAATTCTCCGAATGTGTAAACGAGAACGCGAATGTCTACTCGAATGTCTAAACGAATGTCGCATTCTAAATTGCGGACCGTTGGTAGCGCTACAGGTCAAATAGGATACGCGGTCAAATAGGATAATCTCAGGTCATATAGGATAATCGTTGATAACTCCGAAAAATGGACTGATATCTTAAAACAAACCGCAGAATCGGACTCGGCATGCTTCAATCTACCTTTTAGATGCCTTTTTATTCAACTATGGTAACTTCAGCAGTATAAATCGCAATGTTTTTCTATTACGTTAGTTTGATGTGTGGCTCCTCCGTAGCTACGGAAGCAAATAGGAAAAACTCGTTAAAAAGCATCGTTTTAATGCAAAATAAATAGCAAAAGATAGAAATCGCAAAGAAAATATACACTCTCTTCATATCAATCCATGTTTTAAACATTTTGCACCGGGGTTACAAGATTTCTCTTAAAAAATTAGCTGAGTGATCGAAGCGCTACAGGTCAAATAGGATACGCGGTCAAATGGGAAAATGGCCAAAAACTGCAAGAAACAAGCGGGAAAAATAGAACTACCTCATTCCAAAGCAATGAATCATTAAATATGCTATTTCTATCCGTTTGTCTGCTAGAAATCAAGCTATATTGATAGATAGATGCATTTCACACAACGTTCGACAAGCATTTAGGCATTTGTTTACAGATAGATCTCCCCCACAGTTTCGAGGTCAAATAGGAAAACAGCTACCTACGACTTACATACCGTAAATCCTCGAATCAGCTCAAACAGAGTCATGTCCTTATTTATTTTTAATGTTTATTAAATGGGCCTATACGAGATGGGAGTTATTAAATTTTTGTAGATATTAAGAAGACATTATTAAAAGACCTTGTTTATTTTAGTAGGATTTTGTTTATGAGCATTCAATTAATTACTACCAAAAGTATGAGTTTGTTGTGGTAATTCTATAAAACGCCATAGGCAACCTTAGATGGCAAAATTCATCAAATTGAGGGGTCCAATTTGAGAATTTAGGGTAGCAGTGGAGGCTTAATCGGAGTGTGCACCTATTGACAACTACAATCAAACCCCCTAAAGAAATCAATGTATAGCTTATTTTGAATTAGTTTCATTTCTCTGAAAAATCAACTTGGAGTGTTTTAGAAAAAATATTTTGGTTCTTCTTGACCTTAAGTTACCAAATGTCCATAGGAAATAGCCAAGAATTGTATGGTTCTTGGCGAAGTGTTTTATTCATTTTGTTTATGCCTTCTAAGCACGTTTTAATATAGAGAGAATGCTTGATACCCTTTATGAGGGTGAGGGGGATGCTGGAAATCATTTCATAAGAAATTTGAGGGCTTTTGGGTTTGCATTTGTAAAGGGAGGCTTTATTTTAAAGTTGGCAATTTGCAGACTTTGATTGACTCTGCTAAATAGCAATCATTCAAGATACTTTTAATAACCTTATTAAAATAAACACTGTCTTTTGAGTAACTTTAGAGCTACTCTGAATTATTGCATAATTTGTCTGAGCTAGCTTTCATATTGCTTAATTTGAGTACAAAACACAATAGAAGGAAGCATTAGTCAAATAAAAAGATACTCAATTTTTTTACAAAAAGGATACACATACAAATTGCAGACAATACAAAGTAGATGCAGCTATGTGTTGACTTTTGTTAAGTGTTATAAAACATAGTCCCAATTCTATAGACTATACCAAATTCTATAGACTATTGTAACGTGCTAGGGTTTTATTAATTAGCTGTGTTGTGTGCAGTGTCTGTGATTGATCTTAATCTTGTTAACAAGTATGTATTGTCTTATGTCAATGTGTCGTTTCCGTTATTGTGATCACGTTTATTGTTGTAGAGTGACGTATTACTGTTGATTGTCATCTTCAATTAGGTCAGTGTTATATTCAGTGTATTTCGTGACCATTAGGTCAGTCTTGTTTGAAACAGATTGGAAATACGTTGTTCTGTTACTACGCTGTTGTCTTACTTGGCTTAGGCCTTCGGGCCTAAGCATGCCATCTTCCTTCCACGCTAGCAAAGAACCACAGAAACGTTACACTATGATAAAACAAGTAAATGAAAAATGTTATGTAACTATGTGTTTAAAATTGATTTGTATTACTTTTGCTTTAGGAAATTATTAATATTTTTGTCTATGGCTGTAGGTAGCTGTTTTCCTATTTGACCTCGAAACTGTGGAGGAGATCTATCTGTAAACAAATGCCTAAATGCTTGTCGAACGTTGTGTGAAATGCATCTATCTATCAATATAGCTTGATTTATAGCAGACAAACGGATAGAAATAGCATATTTAATGATTCATTGCTTTGGAATGAGGTAGTTCTATTTTTCCCGCTTGTTTCTTGCAGTTTTTGGCCATTTTCCCATTTGACCGCGTATCCTATTTGACCTGTAGCGCTTCGATCACTCAGCTAATTTTTTAAGAGAAATCTTGTAACCCCGGTGCAAAATGTTTAAAACATGGATTGATATGAAGAAAGTGTATATTTTCTTTGCGATTTCTATCTTTTGCTATTTATTTTGCATTAAAACGATGCTTTTTAACGAGTTTTTCCTATTTGCTTCCGTAGCTACGGAGGAGCCACACATCAAACTAACGTAATAGAAAAACATTGCGATTTATACTGCTGAAGTTACCATAGTTGAATAAAAAGGCATCTAAAAAGTAGATTGAAGCATGCCGAGTCCGATTCTGCGGTTTGTTTTAAGATATCAGTCCATTTTTCGGAGTTATCAACGATTATCCTATATGACCTGAGATTATCCTATTTGACCGCGTATCCTATTTGACCTGTAGCGCTACCAACCCTGCTCGGATATTTGCGAAAAACTAGTTAATGCTATAGAGAAAAACATTTTTTCGTGTCGCATATTCTTAGATTTTGCAAAGGCCTTCGATACTGTGAATCACGAAATTTCAATAACTAAATGGTATACGGGGAGTTGCTCTTAAATGGTTTCGAGCCTAAATGGTACCAAAATGAGTGACAGTTGGGGGCTCATTATCTGATTCATATTATAACCATCACGAAGTACCCCAGGGGAACGTGTTGGGGCCTCTTATTTTCTTAATTTATATAAATGATATTCCTTAGTCATCACATATCATGAGTTTCCATCTTTTTGCAGACGACACAAGCTTATTCTATTCTAATAAAAATATTGGCAATCTAGAACGAGTCGTTAACTGTGAACTAGCTAAAATTTCGGATTGGTTGATGGCTGATAAATTAACCTTGAATGTTAATAAATTTAACTTTATGATAATAAAACCAAAACAGAAGAAACTCCCGAGGAATATAAATGTTAACCTTAACAGTGAGACACTAAAAGAATCAGATTGTGTTAAATACCTAGGTGTTTACATTGATAGAAACTTAACTTGGAAAACTCACATCGATCATATCACAACTAAAATGGCAAAAAGTATTGGTACTTTGTATTGGTATAAAGTAAAGTATAAGGTTAGGCATTTTGCACCAAAAAATGTACTAATCAACATAATTAATGCTTTTGTTTAACCACATATTAACTACAGTATAACCAACTGGGGTGGTACCAATTCCAGCTCGCTAAATAAACTTAGCCATTGTTTAAAGAAAGCAGTGCGAATTATCACTTTTAAAACGCAAATGGAACCTTCGACACCAATCCTAAAAACCTTCAATTATTGGATTTAAAAGACACGTACAAACTGAAATGTGCCAAATTTATGTTTGAAATATCTAAAGGAAGCTATTCCAGCCTTTATTCACACTTATTTCAACTAGCGAGAAGCCAGCATAATTTTAATACAAGGCAAGCTAAATCTGGAAAATTTTATACTCCAGCATTAGGAACTGATTATAAGAAAAACTTCATAACACATCCAGGAATCAAAATTTTAAATAGCATCCCTCCGAATATTCGAAAGTCTAGTACGAAAAAATCCTTCACTTAACTGTACAAAAGAATGCTTTTAAGTTTTAGACAACTATTAAATGTAAGCTTTTGGGCAAAATAACCCATTGGATCCATAAAAACCTTACTCTGGAACTTTCTGCTCTTAATTCGTTTTAAATCGTTTTAATTCCTTTTGATTCGTTTTTCCGATTCTTGGTAAAGCAATTTTAGAAAATTTATGAAAATTAATTAGGTCTTTATAATTTGGCAATTGCATATCTTTGACTTTAATTCAAACCTTCCGTTTTAGCTAGTAAAAATATTTCACTGAGGGCATATGGCTCGAAAGCTCTACACAGAGTTAATTTCATGTGTCCAGCAGCTAATGTTAAATGATGTTTTATGTATATTGTAAAGTTATTTTCTTAAAATTGTATCTCAAATTTGCATCTTCTATTCACTAAGTAGTATTGTAATCAATTGCTGAGAATCTAATGAAATGAAAAATTACAATGAAATGAAATTTCTGTTACTTCACTTAAAGATAAAAAAGTCATAATCCGGAGGCCCGGTTTTAGGTGGGTCCAGGGGGGCATGGCCCAAGGTCCCGTGCAATAAAAAATTGAAAAGAAATCACAGGAAATCACAGTTTCCATTTACAATTAATTATTTTCAAAGACAAAATATGTAAAGAAACTGAAAAAATTTGCATAATTAGGAAAATTCTAACGGGAAAAAGCTTGCAGAATAATTTTGGCTACCAAAAATATTTTCAAACAAGAGCCCCGCAGATATTGTCAGCCCCGGGTCTCAACCCCAAAGCTAATCATGTAAATATAAAAGAAGATGTAAGTCGCAAGAAAAGGTTGCTAAGAGAGTTTTATGCAGGGGGGGGGGGGGCTTTTCCAATGAGACGAGGAATTTGATGGTGTAACTCTTCGAGACTGAAGCAACAAAGGTTTCTGATGAGAACTGAGAACACAAGCATTGATACGCATTTTTATATTTGAGATATCAAGAGAACACGTGAAAGTTGCTATTTTCTGGCTTACTTAAACTAGCTACTTTGAATCTGCCGTTAAGAAGCTACTTTTGACCTAACTTTCGGTAGCTACTGACAATCTGTTTACCGTTCATTATCTACCGTTAAGAAGCTACTTTCTGTCTATATCTTGGTTGCTAATTAGATACTTTCCACTTACCGTTACGTAGCCAATCTCTTTCCTCCTTTTGGAAGCTGCGTTCTTTCTCTCTCTAAGCAGCTATATTGTAAGGGCATTACGATGTTTCGGACTCAATTCGTGCGAGGAAGCAGTTTTATAAGATTCTTTAGTTACGAAGGATTGAGGCATTTTGGTGTGATTGTAAGATGCCGTTCGTACACTAATAACTCCAGCCATCGATTAACGTGTCTTTACCAAGCCTAGAAATTCTTATTTTACTTGCAGAGAACACGGAGCCAGAGAAGAGTTGTTGATTACGTTACTGTGGATACGGAGACAATGGAAGGTGATAATGACTATGAAACAATGGAGGACATGATTACGTTGGACAATGGACACTACAATTCCACCCTAAATTCTGCTGTAAAAGGAGATAGATAAATTGGGAAAAGATGCTGTGAAATGTCAAAATACTTGCTCATTAATCAAACTGTAAAATGATTGCTGGATCAGTTAATCTGCTACAATAAAGTCCCGCCTTTTAGAAACTCTTTCACAAGAACTTATACTACTAAAAACGAAGTCCTTAAGGAACTTTTCGATTTGAAAATTTCATAACTTCAAGAATCAAGAACTAAAAATCCGGTCCATTCATTTGCAGTCAATACTCGCATAGATTGTTTCCTATCCGTGTGTCAAGTGCTTCATCGAGTAGTTTCCGCATAGTCTATCTCGCCCCTCTCTCTATTAATTGTTAAGGCTTATTGTAGTCAAAACACCGAAAGTGAGAACTTAAGAAACTTTTAAGGAACTTTTGGTACTAAAATCTGATGATTTGAGGTTTACGAATAAGGAACTTTTGAAACTAGGCCTTGAGGTAGGTGTAGGTTCCTTATAAAAAAGCGTGTATTGATCAACCACAGCAGTGGTAGCCCAATCGATTCATTTTTTTAAAAGAGGAGAAATATGTCATGGAAAGTTAAGTGGTGACTTCTAATGATTGCTATGAGCATTCCTAAAGATGAATTTCATTTATCACAAATATATAAGAAGGGCGGCTGTGGGCAGTTTCATCTGCTTGCAGGGTAATCGCACCCGAGAAAATTTAACAGTTGTAATGTTCTTTTGACTGCATTGAAAATACTTCGTTTCCCTGTGGCCTTGTTCACTCTGGTGTACGTGGCCTGGTTGCTGCCTCAGGGAAGGACGCTGCAGTAAAAAGACCTTTGCAAAAGAAGAAATATTCAAGACCTCCTTAGACGTTCTGCCGAGAATATCCTTCTTCACGTTGCTTGATTTGTCACAGGTCTCTTGGACACGATATTTACTCTTGAATCTATATTGCGACCAAACATCTAGGCCTACATCCAGAGACTTGTGTATCATTTACTATATGTAGGGGGCATGCTTATCAAAGTATTTGGAAGGAAACAATAAATATTTACGTTGACTGGTCGTCTATTACGTTTTTCAAAGAGGTTCAAAGATGTCTGGAAGCCAGCAAATAGATTTCTTCGACTCTGGGTATTCTTATGGGGGACAAGACGACTCATCTAATTATGGATATTCTGCACCGGATCAAGGGGGAACTTATGGAGAATATTATGGAGGATATGACCAGTCGTACAATTCTGCCCCGGGATTTGGCAATCAAGGACCAACAGTGATGACACCTCAACAAAATGACTATAGCTTTAACGACCAGATGAAACAGGGTCCTTCTGATTATACAAATTTTGAGGACGAACCGCCCTTACTCGAAGGTAACAATCCACTTACAGTCTCACTTGCTTTGGTAGTGGATTTCTTTGCCTAGCAAAGTTTCGGAAGCATAGATTACTCTGAATGTCTCCAAACATATTTTTTAAAGGTTGATTAAAATTTTAAACATACTTAATGATGAATCAAGATAATTAAAATTTTGTTAAAGGCAACTAGCAGTGGATTGGCAGATTTTAGTTGTCTTTTAAAATGATATTTTCTTCAAATAGTCCAATATCAAAATCCAAAATATGAATCCAATTCAATCTAAGAAATCCACTTTATTGATAGAGTTATTAACATTTCCCTTCATTTAATTTGATTTAATTTTGTCCACACACTAAACTAGAAATGTCACATATCCTGTCCACACCCATGCCAGCTTGTGTAAGGCATAATTTAAATCACAACTTATTTGTAACAAAAATTTGCATACCATCTATCCATACTTAATGCTTGACATGACCTTAAAGACGGTAAAAAACTAGATTATCTTGTCTTTGCTTCAATATCTTGATGCATTCCTCCAAAATTGTTTTAATTCAAGGCACTCTGTTTTGTAGAGCTTGGAATAAATTTTGAGCACATCACTCAAAAGGTATGTTTTTTCAGGAACATACCAAAATTATTTTCTTTGAAGTGTTGTAGGATTTTCAACTCTCATTGTTATTCAGAGCGTCAGCATGAATGTAAAATTTATAAAATCTGTATGGTAATGTTTGGAAGGTTAAGTAGAATTTGTTTCATGAGATTGCAATTTTTCATGCCAATATTCATAATAATTGCTATTGATCTAAATATTTGACAATAACTGAGTATGCTAAATCTGTCATCAAGTATTTTTTACCCAGACCATGTCTGTTCTCCACCCATTTCAACAAACGGATCCAAATATCATGGATGATACAGACCTTGCTGGCCCATTTGTTTTTTGCATTGCCTTTGGAGCATTCTTACTTCTGGTGAGTTATACTCTTGATTTGAAGTTTTGAATTATTGCACTTCAACTCTAGGTAATAAAAATGTAATTTTAAGAAACCTGGAATTTTCTTGTTTATTCTGTAGAGCTAATTCTTGCATGCCTTTTGTATTGTTCTAATTTATTCATTGTTGCTTAAAATTTACTCAGAGAAGATCTTTATTCACTATATGGAGATACTTCATATTTTGTAAACATTTTCTTACTGGAAAATGTAAGATGCAAACATTGAAAATGTTGAAAATATGTTTTGTTTTAGTCTGGCAAAGTGCATGGCTTTGGCTACATTTATGGTGTTGGAGTTCTGGGGTGTGCGTCAATGTATGCAGTACTAAATCTGATGAGTATGACAGGTGTATCACTTAGCTGTGTTGTTAGTGTTCTTGGGTATTGTCTACTGCCAATGGTCCTGCTGTCTGGCTTGTCTGTGCTGATCACTTTACAGTAAGTATGCTAATTGGTAGTTTGTATCACCTTTTGCTAGAGTTTCCTCCTCATTGTCAACATTCCTTGCTTTTAAACAACAATGTCACTGTCAGATTCAATTTAACTGTTTCTTATAAGTGAAGAAGAAGAGAGAGCTTATGCACTAAATATTGGTCATTACAGAAATAATATCTATACCATTATATTCTTGAATCTGCAGTTTCCAGTTTATCATGGTTGTAAAAAGATTTCTTATATTTTTGGTTATTTATAGCACATGCCTGAAGATTTAAGGAATGTCTACCTTCTCCAAAATATTTCATTCCCTTAAGCAATTTTCGAATTATAAAATGTTTTTCTTCATAACTAGATTAATAATCTCATTATCATACTGATAATAGATCATTCATTCATAGGGGTAGTATTGGTACAATCCTCACCACAATTGTCATTTTATGGTGCAGTTGGTCAGCATCAAAGCTGTTTGTCACTGTCCTGGCAATGGACTCCCAACAACTCTTAGTAGCATATCCATGTGCACTGCTTTATTGTGTATTTGCCCTCCTTACTGTTTTCTAGTATCAAATATCTTATTTTGATAAATACAACGGCTGGTTAGCAATATGCATGTACTTAAGTAACATAGTTATTCATTGTACCCAATTAATCATCAAGGATGACCAAAGTCAAGGATACAGTAGTATAGGAATCTTTGTTTTTGCAATTCTCATTTTGCAATGAGTATTTGACAGATTGTTTAAAATGAATGATAACAAAAATGGAATTTTTTTTTCATTTTGATTGAACCACAAGCTCTCTACCCTTTAATTTAGAAGATTTGTTGTAATAAGAGAGTTCCACCATCAATTATTTGTGCTTATTGTTTATTTAAATACCCATACAAATGTTTGTTTCATTCCTGATAAATTTTTATTTATCCAGAGAATGATTTTTGTAGATTTATTGGGAAGAGAAGATGTTCTTCTCTGTTTGTTATCAACATTCATAACAATCATTTTTGATTCTTTCTGTATCTGCTGAGAGATCCCATTGTCATGGAATTCAGTTTCACACGTATTGACAGCCTGTCTATTACTAAATTGATTTGATGTTAGAGGTCTAATTCAGTAGGGCAGCCTTATGATTAGAAGTAAAAATCATTATCTTAAGCTATTATCTGTATTGATTAATGGAATAAGACCAAGTACTAACAGTCTTATTTATACATCTTGAAGAAGGTTATTTCTTCAGCTTCATTGAAACACGTCTTAAGACTTGCAGACCTTTCATATCTCCTGGTTTACTTGGGAGACTCCAGGTTTTGCTTGCATTCTCCTGGTCTCCTGGTTTTTCATGATTTTTTCCCTGTTTTTTCTTGTCTTTCAGTAGAAGTTTTATATAAAATGACTTTCTTTGTGGCAAAGTTGTTGTCACTGTTTGCAAACAAACAAAAGCTATTATAAAGATGCTACCCATGATAATTGTTGTTATTAACTGTTTCATCACCATGACTTTTTGACAAGTATATTGTTTGTAAATTCAACAAACTTCAGGGATCTCCCTGTTTTTGCTGGGATCTCCAGGTTCTTATAATTATTAGTTGAAAGGTCTGGATTGAAAGGGGGAAATCCCATTGAAGTCAAAAGTAGAGGTTGATGGACCTTGCAGTAACTTGGGTTGTTCTCTGCAGTTTAGGAAGTCATTGGCAATCAATGGCTGCTAGATTTTTTCTTGTAGATAGGGGATTATTAAAGTACCTTGGGAAAACTGGGCAACTTTATGCTAAATTATTTGCTCATTCGCTTTTGCAAGTGTGATGTTTTTAGTGGTTACATATGGGAAACTTGATGACAATTAGCAATCTATTATTTGCAAGTTGAAGCTACTCATACTTCAAACATGAGTACTTATTTTCAACAGCAATATAATTTAATGGAAAACAGCCACCTAAAATTTGAACTTGGTCTTTTTCGTAAGCTTCTTTTAATTTTAGCTTTCAAGCAAGATGAAAGAAAACTAGCGTCTCTCTTGAAAGTTATGCCCTGATATTACCTATCCAATTTGGAAATCTTCAGACGTTGCCTTTACCTCGTTAATTGGTTTTGCTTGTGTTAGAACTACATTGCCAAAATTCAACATGGCTGTTAGATTGTTATGTAATTATGGAAATGGCATTCTGGTAAGGAAGAGAGATTTTAAAGTAAAGAAATAACTTTGAACGACTGCAGAAAAAGATTAATTTCGGCAAGCTAAAGAAATAATGTATAGATTTTTCACATGGTGTGATTTAATTTAAGCCTGTTTTACATGAAGTATTGTCTGGGCTTTGAGCTGCGGCGGCGGGAAAAGAGATCAACAAATGGCGTCAATTTAAATTCAAATTTGCAATGGCGGTAAGTTTCTTTAGACTAAGCTGTTTTACTCAACATTCAAATATATGGTGAAATTATGATAGGAAGGGCTTGAATGATTAGTAATTTGATTTGCACTCCCCTGATATACGTATATAAATATTGCTCTAGCAGATTCAAAATGGCGGCCATCACAACAACGGACTTTTTAAGGGCGATTAGTAATAGTCTATAAGATTTTCAACCGCATTGAAGTTAACTGAAAAAATCGTAAATAAGCGGTCTATTCCTGTTCTTGGCCTCTATGATGCTCATTTAAGAAACTTTTCTGTCTCAAATTTAATTTTAATCTGGATATCTTCGAATGTATCTTATAAGTGATTCACGTATTACATGATGTACTGTAGACTGGTGCTCTGAGTCGGCATTTATCTTTCATGCTCACTCTGTAATTATACTATCTATCAATCAATCTCTTATTTAAGGAAAATTAAAACTCAGAAATATTGCTAGTGTTCAAATCAGTGTGACATTCTTCTTTGATTTTCTGCAATTTATTCAAATTGATAGATTCAAATGACTACAAATGAAATATATTTTGCTTATTTTACCCTTTCTAAACATTAACCACTTTGTTAGTCTACAAAGCACTGGTTTTAGATATTTTTATCTTGTGAACTCTCTTGCAGAAAAAAGTGAAGAATATGGTACAAAAACAACTTCCAAATTAAGGGCTTTTTCTCTCATTTTTCTTTCACTTGAATACTTTTAAGGATGAAGAAAAGTAAAATCAACTGCAATGTTTTGATTTCCAAAAAGATTCCACACACAGCATGGAAGCCAAGTAAGGGGAAAGTTTGTTGACTTTTTTTTCGTCCGTAAGAAAGTACTTTTTTCGTCCGACACTCCTCAGAGTATGCAAACGTCGGAAGATAACCAAAAACTGACCGAATAAATAGCCAGATGCGGATCGAAAACACTAGAGGGTGATAACAGAGCGCGTGATTGGTTATAATTGGTTATAATTCCAAAATATACAGTGACGACAATTTTCGTATAATTGGGCAAGCTAGGTCGTTCTTTCACCTAGGTGTTTGGGAGTCTGTCTATATTTCAATGGAAAATCCCATTCTTTGTAGACAGAAAGAGTTCGTCTTTTCCCTTGGGCTCTTCTAAAGTTAGGTGTTAAGTAAGGCAGATTGGTCAATTATAACCAATCACGCGCTCTGCTTATCACCCTCTAGTGTTTTCGATCCGCATCTGGCTATTTATTCGGTCAGTTTTTGGTTATCTTCTGACGTTTGCATACTCTGAGGAGTGTCGGACGAAAAAAGTACTTTTAAGTATGTGAAAAATAGTTCCGCTTTTTCTAGTAATTGTGTTTTTTTATATGTCTAATCTATACAGTACCATAACTTAGGGTCTTAGTCATAAAGCATTCAAAAATCCTTTGATTTTTTGTCCTCTAATCAAATATGTCCATCCATGCTGTTTACAATTGATATTCCATCTTTATTCCCTAATAATACATTTGAATTTTTTTTTGATTTTCTAAAATTTATGATCTCACCAAGGTTGCATGGTTGGTTAGATATATTTTGCTTCCCTTGATTTTCATTGCAAACAGTAGATTGCAGTAGATTTGATATTGGTCTATTTCAAGGAGAAAAATATATAAACCAGAAGAAGAAAGAAAATTGCTAGAGTATGCAAAGAAACATGGCAAAGAAACAGGAACTAACAGCTTTAAAGGCAATGCTTTATACAAAGAAATGGAGAAGAAAAAGGTTAGTTGAACTTCTGCAGAGAAGCTTCATTCACACTCTTCATTGGTTTATGGTGAGATTAAGGTTAAGCACTGGAAGCAATTTAGTCTAAAGTTATTAAAAGAATAATCATTATCCAAAATATATGTAGGACAAAGTTAAGTGAAGTTAAGAAATATCAGTTGTCTTTAAAAACATACTTTGATGCTTTTTTCTTTGGGATAAGCTTTATAAAAACTACATTTCAAATCACAATTTGAAAGATCTTTTTAAAACCATTATGCCTCACCACCAGATCTTAAATTTGACAGTTATGTAGCATAGCATTATTGTTATAAGAAGGATATTTATAAATTTTGATATTCTAATGCAGTCTATCCAATGACAGCAAGAAGCACAAAGCTTACAAGTAGCATGATGTGCTTAATGCTTTCCAACACATACTCTACATCTATTTATCTAATTATTTCATATTTCTGAGAGTTCATGTCATGGCAGTTCCAACCTAATTTCATAGCACAGACAATTGGTAGTGGAAATTGAAATTCTATCCCACATAGATTGTCAAGTTCTTTCTCATACTCACACACAAATAACAAGCATTTTTCAAGTTGCTATATGTATGCAATTTTTTGGCAGAGCATTTATAATGAGTGTGTAAGTTTGAGGAAATGAACATGATGTAGTACCCTATAGGATCTTGCCGGGTTCTTTATTTTAGTCCTGGCAAGATATTCACAAGATCCTACTTTGCTTTTCAACCAGTCATACAATTAAAACTTTTTTATATTTTTCTTCTGTTACATATCACATTTGATATTGCAGATTACTGAACATACTTGGCAAAGCATGAAAAGTAAATGTTTACAACTACTTAAGGCTGAAGATGTTAGGTTCAAGTTTCGGCAACTTGTATCATCAAATGCATATGGTAAGATTCTATTAATATGCATTTCTGCATTGGCTTTTATAGCTGGTGTCACAAGAGAATCTTTCTAAAGGTAGTTATTATTATGGTTCAAAGCAGTTTCCATCTATGTATTGTTTATCAAAACAGCTACCTGAGAGGATGAAATGATGAGAAAAGATGGGGAAAGTTGATTCAGGAATATCTCTTTTACTGTTGTGTGCATTATCTTCCAGGCAAAGCAGTTACTGTCCTCACATCAAAAGTAGTAGATTCTGACAGTGGTAAGTTCAGGCCATCGGATTTCATTTGTATGATATTTTTTTAGCAAGACAGGAAGCCATTGTTTTATTTTGCAGTCGTTCAATCCGTCTTTAGCCAGTTCTTGTGATTCATGCCTTTAAAGTTTTCAAGTCTTTTAGTGAGAATGCTTTTAGAATACAGTTCTCTCAATGCTAACTTAGCTCATATTTATGTGACACTATCAAGCAGTATGGTGTACGGAAGGTTACAGTGTACAGATCATGACAAAAATGATCAGTTTACTTCCATGTGAACTACAGGTCATGGAAAGTTATCAAACTAAAGAAATTTTTATCAGTGAAAGGCAGTCAAGGCTCCAAGCACTGGCAAATATGTATAATAATGAAACCAGAAGCTGAACCAAATAACACTCTTACAAACTGTACCCTTGAGCCAATGTAATCCATAGAATCACAATTAAAGTAGGATGGTCATATTACTACTGTTGCTTGCACACCCATCAGGGCATTAAGTAATGAGGAAAAAATGATTCAGCCGTAAGGCTAAGCAGTCTTTGTACTTTGCGCGTGCGATGGCGTGCGATGCGAACCGCTATTTATCGGTTGTTTCTCATACCTGTTGTCAAGAACTGGGTGCTGCTTTTAAGGAGACCTTTTGTATTATAAACTGAACAGAAACTTATAAATCTTCGAAACATAAGCAATTTTAGAAACTTTTTGTGGCAAATTCTTTGTTTGCGCGTGTGATGATTAGCACGCCTCATATTACAAAGACTGGCTAAGTAGCAAAAATTTAAAAATAAGTAAAAATTTATCAAATTTATTAGATTCAAGATACAGGAATGACATAAAATCTTATGATCTATATTCTTATTTGCATTTGTGTTATAAAAGATGTCATAGTTTTGAACTGCTGCTATGGCTATCACTCATAAGGCAACTGCAGCAGTTGCTCTTTATATCTATCTATACAGTTATAGAGAGCCCTTCACCAGACACAGTAAACAATAGTCTTCATTTTGGCTATTTTCAAACCTATTTTCCTATTTTGTTTGATTGAAACCTACCCAACAACTTTCAATAATGTTCAAGTGACAGCTTCCCGAAGTCCCAAGCTTCGACGAAGACACACAGTCGGTGAAGCTGTAGATGGATCTGGTGCAGCTGCTGGTAGGTGGCTCTGGTTTGTGCCAGTTGTCCTATATTTAGCCCTGCCACTGGCTGATGATTGTCTCTGTGCATTGCAACGGCTAAAAATCTCGCTGCACTCACACTTTATACGATTGCATACTTTTCTCTCAAATATCCCGTGTAATTTGATGAAAATATATGGCCATAATGCAGCCAATGTATAATGCTGGCCGAGTCTTGACCTGGATTACTTATGTTAAACTTTTGTTTGAGAATTTTGTTTTCTTAAAAAGAAGAGGAAGAATATATTAGATTTGTTATTGAAAAGTATATTGGATTTATTTTCAAGATGATACAAAGTTTTTCAAAACAGATTTGTCTGCTATGGTGGCGGCGAATAATTTGGCGTCCATATGCCAATTCTTGTTTTTCTCTTGTATGCAGCAGATGCTGGCCCGGCCACTTTCAGACGTAGCCCCAGGAAAAGAATTGGAAATGAATTCAAGAAGAACACAGCCAAAATTTTCAAGTTCCAATGTGAGCTATATACATTTCATTTTGTTGCTTTTTCCTTCTTCATTTTTTGCTACTGATGTTACAAATTTTTGTGGAACAATCACCCAATTTCATGACTTCCTTTTGCACTTTTTGTTAATGGGTGTTTGATATTTACTTTAAATTTAGCAATGGAGCCAATAAATTATCGTGTATGCTTCATTTAACGATCATTGCAACTGAATCTTGTGACTTTAAACTTTGAGATGACTTAAGTTGTCAAGATTTTTCATTCTACGATTTGGTTGTATTTCAGCATTTTGTTTTTTTAGTGGCTCAAGAAATCGACAACAAGGCTCAAGAGTCCAAACAAGAATTAGAAACCGGAAATGAGGAGTTATCTGGAGATGGTAATGTCAAATGTTCTGTTAGCTGTTTTCTTTGGTGTGTAGGATTTATGGCAAAACATTAGGAGTACCGATTTCACTCCTTGCAACCGCGCTATCACTCTAATTCCATTTTCGTAAAGTATCTGATGTTTCCGAAAATGCGGTATTTAAAGTTTTATGTCACGAATATTTCTGGCGGGAAAGGTTGATCCCGTTCTTGCTATTCCTATTCTTAAGTTGTATCCTACTTCTAGAAACTTCGACTTCAGACCTTGAGCAGTGCCAGAAGACAATCACCAAAGAAGGGGAGACAGAAGAAGAAATTGCAGATAGAAGTGGGTGCTTCATTTTAATATTTTTATTTTTTGAGCCACTGATTCATCAAGATTGATCGTATGTGAATGAGCTTTTATAACGAGCTTCGATATAATCTCATGCTCCTTCGATTTATCAGGTAAAATCTTTGGCGAGAAGGGCCTCGCTATACTGGAGTATTTGAAGACTGAAGAAGGCGAGAGCAGATTGGTCATGACGTTGTTTGAAAGGAAGATAAGGGTAAGATGCTATGAGCGCTGTTCTGTTCAATGTAGATGGTATGCACCATGCTTTGCATACGCATAAAGAAACTGAACATTTCCTCGCCCCTCGGTATTCCCTACGTTTCATGCTAGTCTAGGCTTAAAAATAAGCCAAACTAGGAAAATTTTTGACTATGGTAAGTTAAGAAAATCTGAATAGGTATTCTTTCTGCCGTTGTTACTATTTTGCAGTTGGATGTCGGCAGCAATTCTGTGAATTTAGAAAAAGTAGACGCACTCACCTTAAAGCGAATGTTTCTCCCAGGAAGGAATTGCTTTCAAAGTTATTGAAACTAGATCGCCAAGTTAACATCACAATGGCGCATTTAAAAAGGCACCAAAGTTTGATAGAATGTCAGCAACGTGCCGATGTAAAATGTCATTGCCGATATATTTGACTGTCAGTTTGGAATGGCTTTTAGGCCAGTGACGCTGTATGCCAACGCCAATGTCTGTAATCGTTTTTAGTTACTCTACATTCTAGATTTTGACGTCCTTTCCCTAGATATGGTATATCGTGCCCCTTTCTTGGCTTGGCCACCAAATACTTTTGCTATCTTTGCAAAACTTATTCCCTTTTCAATCCCTTTTCTCTGAAAAATTTCTTCTTAAATCCTTGAAAGTGGAATTGAATAACGGAGACTGTTTAGAGTTGTGTATAATCTTTGTTGTTACTTTATTTGCTCTAGCAGATCTTCTATATTCAGAAGGAATAACGTAGTTAATTCATGAAACTGTAAAAGATCAGCTTTTGCGAGGTCGAGTTCTGCCTTGATAATTCAATTTGCTTAAACTTTTTTTTAGCTATTCCCAACCCTTGTTCTAGCCTACTCAATTTGAAAACGCCGAAATTACTGACGTTTCTCGGAATGTTCTATCTCCTTGTTTTTTTCCAGGAGCTAACGTATCGTTCTAAAAAGCCATTCGATGAAGTTTTTAAAGCCGTTTATTGGTGCAGTGGATCTTTCGAGGAGGGAGAACATATACTGTCTAATGAACTTTGACTGATGGTAAGACTTGACTTTCTACAATTTCCATTTTGCAGCAATGCTACCTGATTGTCCTAATATCAAAGGCAATCGATTCCTCTAGTGATTCCGTAACGAGAAAGCAATTCAGAAATAACTTAGCTGTCCTCCACTGCCATGTTTTTGCTTCGGGCGTGTTCTTTCTTATCGGAATGCATTCGTAAAGAAGGCTCACAGTTAACATGTCGTTGAGTTTCTGTCAGAATTTCATTAGTCATAATGATTTTATGTGGATTGTAGTTATTTGTTCATGTGGCACTTTTTTTGTTCATTCATAAAAATGTTAGCAATTTCACTAATAAGCGACATTCTGTCATGCTCTTTCAAGTTAAGTTGCCTTGGTGTTAGAATACTGGTCGTTAAGTGACGTCATATGTTTATATTATGTTGCAATTTTCGTCACCTTGAAGGATCAAAGCCATGGAATTTGAATGATGACAAGATCCTCCTTGATGGAAAAGAAGATGATGTGCGAAAACTCATCGAAGTACGAGGATTAGATGCTGTTACCCGACGCATCAATTTTCTCACCTGAAATCTGTAGTGCGCCCCTGTTGCTGAATATAGGTTTCAAAACTTTCTTTTCAAACTCTGCGCCCTAGCAGAATTGATCAGGGTTATCATAGCTGGTCGGAATGCCATTGGAACGGACATCAATAGGTCTGAAGGGAGTCTTGAAATGCTTTTCGGATTGTGAAGAAACCTCGACGTAGGTGCTTGTGCAGCCCAAGCCATCATATCATCCTTGGAGAGACTGAATGATTTAGTGACAGGTTTTGCTGATCATGCACGTTGCGTCGCACATGTTCATAAGCTAAACTAAAGCTAGTCAAAATTGAAAAAGGATCTGAATTGACATTATTTATCATATTCTTTTAAAACAGTGCTCATAACAAACCAAAGCTTTACGGTATTTTTAAATTGTTGACTTTGGCTGAGTTACTTTGTAATTTCGCGAAGAAGCACTAAAGTCGACTTTTTCCCTTAAGCATTATTATCCAGTCATTTTTGGTCTTTCGTTTTTGCGATGAAATATAAGTTCTTGGATTTTAAGTTTTTTAAGCCCAGAGTTAAATTTTTATGAAATTTATGCTTTTGACGGTAAATTGGTCAACTCATGTGTATAAATTTAATGGAACGTTTGTGAAAAGAACAACTTTCATCGTAATTACCTCGTAGGTCTGTAGGCCCTTCTTGACCTTCAGTAACTTCATTTTTCCAGATTTAGCTAAGAGTAATCTTACCTTCAACTACGTCCCTTACAATTTTTTGGCCATATTTCTAATGTAAATCCAGAACTCGTAACCAACATTGTTTTTTGGTGTGGGTGTGATTTGGTATTTCTGAATCGCTTACTTCGCAGGAAATGAAATTCTCGCATGTGCATCATAGTAGGCTATTTTTAGATTTTGACATTTGTTGATGATTTATTAGTAGTGATAACCATACAAAGCCAGCACGTATTTATTAAAAAATACCACGCAAAACCGCAAAATGCCAAATAAAATTACTTATAGGTTCTATTCCATAGTCATTGCTGGCTGCTCCTGGCGAGTAATATTTTAAATAAACTAACAAGAGACAAGAAGGTTGTCATTAAATTTAATATGAAATTTGTACAAAATACTCCGAGATTTCACAACGACATAAACATAATATTTGGTTTTAGGCGTCACTACTGCTACCTTTTTAGTAAGGACAAAAAGGCTTCATGAGGCAGTTCAACATTTCCGATTCTTTTTAGTTTCTTCTTTCCCTCCTTTTGCTTGTCTAAAAGTTTTCTTTTTCGGGTAATATCTCCGCCATACTTTACATAGAAAGTGAAAGGAATAATAAACAAATAAGCAAGTGTTTAATCAACACAATTTTAATATATGCATTAAATATATGTTTGACTTTAAGCAGTAGAGATGTTTCTGGTTGAATTTGCTATTCCGCCACACTGAATGTATCACCACAAAAGGTAGGATTTTTATGTATATAACAAAATAGAAGAATCATGTTTTGGCAAAAACATTTTGATCAATCTCTGAGTTTTGCTCGTTTTTACTACCAGCAGGTATAGTATTATGCCTTATAGAGTAAAGATACTTCCTTGTGAATTCTAAACTATGTTGTCGTTTTGGAATTAAAAATCAATTGGTGTCTACTTACACATTTGGCCGTAACGTCTTTGCGTAGGGGTCGCACACTGTCAAGTAAGAAACAGCGTTAAAAAGAGCAACAAAAGAGTAGTTTACTTGGCTAATAAAATCAGCTAGACGAACAACTTAAAAATGGTTAGTTCCGATAGTTGTTCTCTTGTCGTTGACCCGTAAATCTATCGCGAATGGAGGGTCTGTTGCTTTTCGGCTTCACGTGTCAAGAAATAAGCTATATTCAGAAATAACAGAAATAAAATTCATGTCAATCAACTTACGATTCCCTGGCAATGATTTTTCCGCGAACAGAGCCTTGTATCACAACTTCGTACAGCTGCCTAAATGAAGTTCAATTTGAAATGGGCTTTAACATCGGTATAAAGTGCCGAGGCATGGATCGTGCTTTTGATGCTAGTGACATGGCGAAGGGAAGGCAGTTTGGTCGAGGAAAGTATTGAACATATCAGAGTATTGTCTCTAGAATTTGCAAAGCGGACACCTTAGAAAAGCTAGAAATTGCATTAAAAGTGACAGCTTGCAAAGGTTAAGAGTAATCGTTACAATGATTAATTAATCTCTGAAATAAATTAAAATGGTTTATTGTAAATCTCTGAGCCCCAGCAAAATGTGGCAATCGAAATCAAACAACCCAGTTTGATTTCGAACATTTGTACAAACAGTGATTAATCTGAGCAAACAAATTCAAACTGATTAAAAAAATCACTTATCAATCACTTATATTCCCCCTACTAAGGCTACTTTTTTAAACCTGAAACGCCAAAATATATAAAAAATCATTGGTGTTAATGCAGGTCTGACATGTAAGCAATCATTAAGTGATATGTCAGATAGTGAGTCATATCTGCTTTGATTTGATACTGAAAAACGTCACCTCGGAATAAGCTCTTTCAATTTGGCACACAATGCCTTCCCTACGCCTTTGGCCTGCGACTCGTGAGCTATGCAACTCAGTGCATCCACTGGCTTGCCATTCAGCAGAATTTCGAGCTGAAACAGAAATATATTCAACGTGATCGGCATCAATTCATCATACAGATTAAGGGGGATAAAACAGGATCAAGGCCCACTGTGATGTCATTACCAATAACGATAACATCGAAGAACAATAGACTATTCTGAAACCGGTATCAGTACACCAAAATAACAGTCTCCTAGGAAAGCCAAAGCCTACATTTAGATGATTCAATTGTAAATAATGGGACAAATTTTGTTCAATTATTGTTTATTTTACCTTTGATATATTTGTTTCTTGGTAGCCAGACTCTTCATAGTCAAAACTGAAAAAGGATAACTAACTGTTCACTTGCAACGTTCGAACTAGCTTTTGAACAAGATTGTTGCTTGATCAAGCTCACTTCTTGACAAATTCCTACTGAAGATTCATGATGAATCATAAAAATCAGTGCTGTACTAAATAGTAGTACCCGGTGTCATTCTTCGACTCTACAAAAAACATGTCAGCACTTCTCAAGGAGTAAACAGATTTTCTTGGGGGTATTGAAGAAGAAAGCAATGAATACACTAGGGGACAGTTTACGCAAGGATTCAGAATCTCATAGGTCCCGAAAGGAAGAACGCAGGGATCAAATGTACGCTTCTTTGCATACGGAATGCAGCTCCCAATTTCTGTTCATGTTCTATGAAAGCAGCGAAAGAGGACGAGTGGGCCTAGGCAAACAATGGCTACTCACTCTGTTTACTCCACGTCGGATGGCAATCTCCTTGGAACAACTATCAGTGTCATCGGTGAGTGACGAGACTCGTTATTTCATTTATTCAAGAATAAAGCCAAGGGAAACGAGAAATTTAACCTTTGCAAAAGATAGCTTTTTCTGTTTGGATAGCTTGCAGAGTTCCCAGTATCGGCACCCTTTCGTCCTGCGAATTTCTAGGAAACTTTCAAGTGCATACGATTAAGTGAGTTTACTTTTGCACTAATCCTTTGGACGAATTCTCTTGAATGTCGGGCCAAAGGCAAGCAGCTGTCTCAATAATACTTCCTTAGGTTGATGATACCGAAAACTCTTTGCAGTGTATCACCCTATCCAGTCGATAAACGTGGCCCTTGAAAAATTAGAGCCTTCGCTTTTCAACCGAGTTGTGGTGCATTGTACAATTGGCCGTAGCATCAGTCCTCCTTTGAAATTAATATCATCTTTATCTTTTCTGACCGCTCTTTTACCTTCTCTTGCGAGAGCTTGCTAGTTTACGTGACCAGCCAAAAGAAGAAGAAAATTGCAACTTAAGGTAGCATAAGTTATAAGTTGCGTTGACAAGCGGGGAAAAAAAAAATTTCGTGGTATCGTTTGAGATACAATCTACATTTTCAGGCCCTTTAGTTGGCAGGAGCAAGTATAAATCCGTTGTTCTAAATAATTGAATTATCGATTACAAGAATTGAAATTTCACCTAGCGTATCCCGATGAGAGTGATTTCAGCTGATCGAAAAAGTCGATCACAACCTCACTTAGAGGCAGAGAATATTTGAGCATAACACGCGTTTCGTCCAGGTAACTCATATCCAGTTGCTCCCCGCGCTTGCTCTGAAACGAAACAGAAAAAACATTTATTTCTTATTAATTACTCTGAAATAATAACAAAACCTTGATATAGCTGAATATTGAGAAGCTGCGGTATTGCAAATACATAAAGAAGATGATAGAAATAATACACCGGCATGATAAAAATAGAAGAGGATAGAAAGACGGAAAAAGATGACACTCGAGTTCAGTAATAAGAAAATCGGATAGAATGACGTTATCGGTCATTGGTCATGAAATAGGCCATTATAGCTGTTACTGATGTGCCATAGAGAACATTCTAAGCCGAAGTGAGATATGCGACCGACCAATTTCAATGTAACCGAACTGGCTATTCTTTAAGATTTGAAGAATACCTGGCAAAGGGATATGACTTTCCCCATATAGTCTTGCGGAAATATTATAGTGCCTGTTACCATGGGCTCTAGAAACGTTTCGACGGAGGCCAAATCTGGATACTGCGGAAAAAGAAATTGAATGTTGTGGCAAAGAATTTACGAAAAAAATTGTTTCCAAAATATATGAAATAATCATTCTTTATCATTACGTAGACAAACTCATGGCACAAAGTATATTGTTTTTACAAATAACCAGCCCATCGTAGCAGATCTTTCAAGACTATGACTTTAACAAGCAACCTTTGCTTGGAAATGGATAAGCATATCAGCTACACATGCATGGGAGACAGAACAGAATATTTTTGCATTGAAATTTCAATAGAGTGCAAGGTTGAATTAGACTATAAATGGTGCAGTGCTAAAAATGTCGCTAAAGAAACAAAGAATAGTGAAATAAAGATACATGCAAAGAAAAACTGTTGATTATGCGAGCCAATTGTTGATAAAGCAAACATCTGGATTCAAAGGTCTTTCCTTCAACATAGAACACCTTAAATATTCGAACGTCGTTTCATAGGAAAGTGCAACATAAAAAATCACTTTTCACCTGAGATGGAGTTAGAATTTCTATTTCTTTCGTTTCCTTTTTCTTTATTATTGCTGAAAAAATTGTGGATTTTATCATAGAAAATCAGATTTATTTAGGAACCCTTCTAAACATAATCGTTTACTTGAAAGCTTCAAAATATTAAAATGAATTTGTTCAGAAAACGTACATACTTAATATGCTAATCTTTATTTCAAAAACCCCACTTTCATGAACCCAGAAATCACGTCAAAGGTCTTTGAAGATAAGGGTGAACATAGCAAAAGAATGATTAACGAATGGTTTACCTACGAAAACGAGAAAAGCAGTTTGGTTACCATTAATGGCAATGGACCAAAGCTAATACTGGGGCAATTTGAACATTCACGCGTCGATTTAAAATTAAGACAGTTACACGAAGATAACAGATTTCGAAATCGAATTATGAAATCTAAATAGAGTCATTTATTGCAATTTTCGGCCTATCTTTACCTTTGTAGGGAACATTTGGCGTTGTGACTATCACTGGTATGCCATACTCCTACAACAGCAAAGCAGATCTTGATCAATAACAAAATTGAGGCTGTCGAAATTGTGCAGCTATATCTTCGCACAAATTAGGTCCTTCAAAGGTTGTACGAGTATTCATTTGTCTTGTGACGCTGATCCAATCAGAACAAATCCAATCAAATCGTTTGTTACTCGCTCAAATAGCTGGATTTTTGGTCTAGCATTGGCATGTTCAAAGCTGCTTAAAATGTTATCAATGTGACAACCAGGTCCATTAAACCAGGCCGGGACATAGAGTAGAGCAAATAGTCACTAAAACCAAGTCACTGTCATTCCTGGCCATGTCTTTGAAGTATGTTCTGTGTTCTCAATTTATTCTGCTCTCGCTCTCAAAATATAAACAAATCTGACAGCTCGATATCCTGTACATATATCAAACATGGGCAGTTTTGAAATCAACAAGGCACCTGTTCGAGTCTTTGCCTAAATACGTCCATGTGTAGGACACCGAGAAAACCTATTCTCCATCCTTGACCAAGGGCAGCACTAAAATAAGCAATATTATGACTCTCCTTACATTTAACACTTCATTACATGTAACACCATTTTACATAAAACAATGTTGCTTTATACAATATCTTGAGCAGAGAAAACTACGAGCTTACTTTCATAGAATGATCGATTTTTTCAATCAAACATATAACCGAATGAGAAATTTATCTGCCTAAGAAATGAATCTCTTCCAAGACATCTTTGTATACAAGCATCTATTTCTTATAAACTTGGTCCCCTTAGACATGTTCATAATAAGAATTATGCATAACTGAGTTACACTAATCTCTTCTCAAACAGACTGATGCAACCGAACAAACGAGTTCTCGATGTGAGTCAACAGTTCACTGGCATCAAAGTTGCCCACGCGAAGGAGTGAATCAGCTATTGCGTTGGCCATTCCTTAAGGAGAATGGTTGGCACCATCACCACCTTAATATTTAGGCGTAAAAGCAAAGCCGCCGTGATTTGCATTTGAACCCTTTCATGGTTCCTTTCACAAACGGCAGCCTTTCCAATGCACCCGCCTCTTCAACTCGTAAAAGACTGATTTAATGCTCAAAACCCAAAGCTGCCGTTACCAAGATTATGAACACAATATTGCGGGCGGGCGGCCTGTATTTGAAAGAAAATCGTGGAATCGAACATACCTGTTATCGGGATGCACTGTGACACTCGAGTCATTCAAAGTCAGTTTGTCAATGGCCAGTCGCAGTCCAACATAGGATGCCTGGTCCGTAGGGTAGATACCTGCAAACACCTATCAAACAGTGCTCTTTAATAAAGCTGTGCAAGACCTTATCGCTAAGAAAACAACTCAACCACTCATACATATCATTAACAGAAGATAAAGTTCCAAATTCATTTAAACTAAACTTATTTCCGACAGTTGCCTTCTGTGTATGGGAACAAATCAGCTAAAATCTCGAAAACTGAAAGTAATTGTAGAAACTCTGCAAATATTTGAGCCATCCTAACCAGTTTTGTTCTTCTTAAAGATTGCAGCCTATGATAAACCAAAAGAAATATTAATGCAATCGTTAATTTCCGATTCTCACCATCGGTTTAGGTCTCCTAAACCCCGGAAGTGGAGCAACTTCTTTGGCAGGGGAGCAGAATGTGTCACCGATTAAGGCTTCTTGGGTCCTTCGCATTCCTGTAACTACGTAACCGACCTGACCAGCAAACCTGAAACGGAAATTATGATTGGTCTTTCGGTTAATAATCAATTGCGTAAGTTGGAAAACACAAACTCATCACACTGTTTCATGGAAAAACAAGAATACCCTTAATAATGTTTAAACAGTAAAAGTTTAAAGTTGCTGGAAGTGTCAATGCCTACAAATAATTTGAAATTTATTTCTTCCAAAAAAATCTAAAAAAAACTAGAAATTCACAGGGCTTACAAGTGGTTCGTTGAATGTTCTGTCGGATTCAAAACCCCCAAGTCCATTACATCATAGGTTTCTTTTGTTGCTAATGAACAAATTCGATCCCCTACGGTTAGATTAATAGCATCTCCAATCAGTTTTGCAGAAGAATGTCACATGAATGTCACGTGTACAAAAATCATGAATAGCAATGGGGAAAAACCACGTGCCACACGATAACAAGGCATCTCAAAAAACAAAATTTGAAGAAACACAAAAACCATGTGAAATACCGACTCCTGTTTAAGGCAGGCTGAATGTTTTCAGAGAAACACAATAGAGGGTGGAAAAGGAGGATGCTTACAAGGAAATTTCTAGCACCATATTGAAAATGAAAACATGTTACAAATACCTACAATTAATGGAACCACAGACAAATCAGTGTAGTGCCTCTAGGCATATTAGTTTCTATTTGTTGAAGATCGTCGGGTCATTTTTAGGGAGAAGCCCTGTTATTTTCTGTACCTTTCCTTAAAGAACCGTCTATCAGTGCAACCAGGCATATCACTCCTCTATACTGGTCAAACCAAGAATCGAACAGCAGCGCTTTAAAAGGGTCTTTTCTTTCTCCTGAAGGACTGAAAAAAATTGTAGCATGAATTTGGTAATCTATTAGATTTTAACAACTTATAACAAAAGACCTGTAAATGCGAATTTACCATAAGCCACCTAGCCATTAACCATATTTATTGGCTTCATTAAATACAGTTTTCTCAACTCTTTTTATAGAACAATTATCAATCTCACAGCTGATGTCACAGACTAAGTGCCACAGCATCCAGCAATGAAAACACTTTAACGAGCCGAAGCGACGCTTATTATAGCTGTGTCACATAGCGAGATAAGGTCTAAAGAAATCAGCTAGTTTCATTGTTATTCATGTGTACATATCCAATACTCTACAAACCTTGGAATAACAGAGCAGATGCGTTCTATTAACTCACTGATGCCTAGGCCAGTTTTAGCTGAGACCTACAACAAACAAAAAAGGACCGATAAGAAACTGAAAATCCATAAGCTTTTAGCGAGTAACTGTTGTGTTTAACTATAATATTGTAGGGTTTATGGATATGGGTTGCAGTTTAAACAATGTTGAAAGTTGGAATGCTTTCCAACTAGACCGAGCAACTAATCATTCTAATAGCGAAAATACAGCATGTTTTGTATTACTACGATATGGATGGTTGTACTGTGCTTATTACAAAAATGATATATATTGTCTTATTATTGTATAGTGTCGGGTCATGTTGTCAAAGATATAATTCCCCAAATCGTGCAATATGTCAATTTCCATAAAATGTTTTGTTGATCGTGCCAACACGCAAAATCATTCCACCTCTAAAAGCAATTGATACCGTCAAAACAAAATGGATCAGAGCAGATGAGACATAAAACATCTGGAAGGTAGCGTGCAAGCACAACAAAGACTCACTCTTAAGATCTCTTCTTTGTCAAACCCAAAAACATTTTCCAATTGTTTTGAGACTTTTTCAGGAGCAGCTGACTTGAGATCCACCTAAAACATAATTAAAATTTAATTGCACATTATAGAAACACTAAGGGTGTTTGCGAAACTTTCGGCAATAAATAAAGATTTCCACATATTTCTCCTCAGTTCCTTTGCGTTCCTTTGAATAGAAATTAAAGACTTTTCAACAAAGAGGGAAAGGGTTCTGTGGTACCAGCCAAAACGTTTTCTACTTATTTTTGGGCTTCAAATAAAATATTTAGCATAGCAGTTTTTTGTAAGCACCAGCTTTAAGGTTGAAATATAATAGAAAAAAGTTCATTGATTCTTAGCCATAATACCACAACTGTCCGTCAAAGCACTTCTCTGCTATCCCTTCGAAAGGTTTACAAAGCAGGCATCATTTACAAGGCATTTCTGCCATTACGTAACTAACTACAGCACCAAGAGTAACTTCAAATGAAATTCATCTTTTTGGAATCCTATATATTTCAACATTGACTATTGGGAGGTCTTTTTTTTTTCTAGGACGTAATCAAAGATCCATCAAGTTTAAGTTAAATTTCTACAAAGAAAATAGCAAACAATCCTTCAAAAAGTGTATTGCATTTAAACAAGGGAACATAACACGGAAAACATTTTGGTACGCATGTGCCTCAAGAGAATAATGTCCCCGGCACTTGTATATTCTGACGAGGGTGGAAAATCTAAGAATTGAAATATCATCGACTAAAAATGCAATAAAACTCCCAGTCAAGTGATGAAATTAAGTTTGAATGAAATTTGAAAACTATTCATCGTAGAGAACAAAGAAGATATTTTCTGGACCATTCAATCAACTGCCTAAGGTCTGTAGGTCTGTAGGTCTGTAGTCTTGGAAAGGTCTGTAGAAATAACTCGAATCACTGGTCAATTCAATAACTATTTATCGTTTCTGACGTCTATTTCTCTGACACACCTTTGGTAACTTTTAATCCTTCTAAAATTATTGTGTTCATTTCCCTTGTTAGTAATTGTAATCAAATGATGTATATTGCAAGTGCCATACATAGACAGAACTTCATTAAATATATCGTGTTAGTAATGCAAAAACAATTTACTGCCATTCGAACAATATACCTGGTACTTTATAGAGAAAGATGGATCTTATACCAACCTTGTTTAAAACTGGAATAACACTTAAATTTGCATTAATCGCCAAGAAAAAATTTGCCACTGTTTGTGCTTGAACACCCTGGAAACAAAAGACTTTTAATGACACCACGGGCTTCATACTAATAGGGGGAAACTTGTTGGTATTCAAAAAAAAGCTTTCAGTTGAAGCAATGTAATTAGACTTTGTAAACGATTCTCTCTGAATGCAAGTTGCTAGCATCAAAAACAAATAAAGACAGGGCATGTTTAGTTTGCTAATCGTTTGAACAGCTTTATTTAAACATAAATGTGACAATGTTTCAAGCATCTTCGCAAACAATGTACATTTAGTATCTTAACAACACCGCAATATCAACAGAGCAGGGAATAGATTGGATGTTGTATTTGCTTGTTACATAGAGATACCTGAATAGATAGATACCCTATTTGTTGATCCTTGTCAAAGATTTTTAGTCTAGCTGTTGAATCTTCATAGTGCAGATTTGGTCGTATAGTTAGTTTTGTGCTAGCTCTTAAAAGCAGGTGCAACGTGAGGTTTTTTATTGCATTTTGTTTTGTTAAAAAAGCGACATTGAATCAATATAGGAAAAAGACTAGCTTGATATTTAGCAGCTTCCTGTATTTTTAATTATTTGTTGCTTCTAATGTCGAGAAATCTCAATTTCATTTTAACGCAATGTAATTGCGACGTGACTCGCCTGCGCAGCATCAACCACCAGAACGACTCCCTGACATGCAGCAAGTGATCTGGAGACTTCGTAGCTGAAATCAACATGGCCCTGAAAAAAGAATAATAAAGACAAATAAATTTGTAACGAAAACAACAAAAGCTAGGTAGATCGATGAGCATATCTCATTTTGCGCATACCATGGAGAAAATAACATGCATATTGGTTCAACTATCTAGGTTAAGAAAATCACTGTGTCATTGTAACATCGAATACTTTAGTAATAAGCAGAACTCAGACGATGTCTATAATTTTAGCCGACAAAACCATTGGAACTTCGAGGTTCAAATCCAGAGCTGGGATGAATCAATATTACTTTTATGTGTTTAACAATAATTTTCTAACCAATACCAAAAGTTTAATTGCATATAGATATGGAGCACAACGTAGAAATTACTACGGTAAGCTAAATTAAGACATTTGTAGACCTGACTATCTAAGTTGGATCCACCTATGTATAGATAAAACTATATCACATCAGTCAAATAACGTCCCTGTTTCCGTAGCATTTACATTGATAACTACAGACTGGCATTACTTTGGAGTAACAAGTAAATATTCACGTTTATTATTAATGAATTGACTATACAGAATGAACTTAAATCCCCTGGTTAGACGAATCTCAGAGATTAGAATCTTCCAGTTTATGATAACGAAATTATTCAAAGTAACCTACACATATAAAGATTACAGGAAACAAGATTGGGAAGATTGTTTCCTTTGAGGAAACAAGATTTGCACTTGTTTTTTAAAATAGTGATCGATAGCAGGTGAAGATTACATTGACCAGTGAATATGTATTATACAAAGATGAATTGTAAATACGTCATCTGGGGAGAGCATCTGGGGAGAGCATCTGGGGAGAGCATCTGAGGAGAGCATCTGAGGAGAGCATCTGGGAATATCATGGCCGGGATATGCTTAGGAATTAGGAAACTATTATGCCGAGAAAGGATCAAACTGGCTGTCATGACGGAAACCTTCAATCACTCAAGTATTGTGTACGAAAATAAAATTCCCATAGCAATGTGTCCAGGAGAGAGGTGGCCGGCATCGCCCCAAATTTTGCAAAATCTCTAGCCTTCATTGCTAGACAAACTGCAAGTACGAGAAATGAAGTTTTGTCAAAGCCGTACATATGACATCATAACCATACTTCTGTTAACGTTTTAAAAAGTTTACCCCTACGGTACGATTTGAAAAGAAATCTAAAAGGGGGCTGAAACTAGGATCATGAACAAAGCTGGGATGACAAGGGGCCAGTTTAGATAAGCCGATTTCCTATTTTCCCATTTCCAAAACACGTGAGCATTCTCCAACGTATTATGACATTCTACCGCTCTGTCTACAAACACTGAAAATTGGGTTTTGTACTTTGATCGTCCTGCAACATGACTAAAGTGGATGGTCAAGGGCGCATATTAACCACGTTCAATGCTGCATTACTTGCGTTGATGATACAAATGTGCAATTACCAAGAAGAGCCAAACAGAAGTCCACAATCTAATTAACCAGCTGAATACACTTGCAGGTCTAACGGTTCACGCGTGAAAACGACACGTTCAGTAACTGGCCTCATAACAGAGCATCAATAACAGCTCTGAAACCAACACCAACGTAATGACGCTGAAAGCACAGAATGCATCCTTGATTAATTATTAATTCGGTTGCCAGAAGGTTTTATTAAAATTTCGCAAATGCCTCGAATATGCAGATATGCAGTCTCTGACAGTGGACGCCAGATTGATCTTTGCGTGAGTTGACAGAAGCGGGGGAAAGACGACAAACCACTAAGTCAGTAGTTCCGACACGACGCTTGATGGGAAATGGCAGACTTTCGATGCGGCATGAAAGAGTTTTCATAAAGCATAAAAGCATATGCGAGGACTTAAAAATATCAAACGGGATTCACATGGAGCTTACATGCGGGCAATCAAGTTAACATAAACAAACATACTCCGTGCTGCGTAGACATAAAATAAACATCCATCGGGGAGAAAACAAGATGGACATGAATGTCACTTATTGGTGGACACCATACCCTGAAGTCCGCTGCATCGGTCCCTTATACGTTCTGGTGGCGCTGGAAGTCGCGTGTCTTGTGCCTTCCTTCATCATCAACGCGGTTCTGTTCTATGTGTTGACTACGAATAATGAACACTTCTCCCAAAATGTTTTCGCAAAGTCGATGACTGCAGCGGACTTGCTCATCTCCGGGTTATGCCAGCCCCTGTTCGTTGCGTCGATACTCTACATAGAGCGCACTGACTCCATCGTAGTCGCAACCATTCAACGGTGTACGTTCATCTTGACGTCAGCAGCTTGTGCCGGCTCCGTGTCCAGCTTGACGTCACTATGCGTTCAGCGGTACGTCCAGATCGTGTACCCCTTCAAATACCTGAGGATATTCACTCCCTTTCGTCTTCGCGCCTCGCTCGTTCTCATATGGGTCAGCAGCATTGTTTCATTGACGGCTGTATTCATAAAAGGGCTGGACATGATGATATTCTACTTGTTGGTGTTGTCTATAATAGTCTTCATTCTTCTTGCTTTCGTGTCAATATACCTCCACACCGTCCGAATTATCCGCAGGTTGATCCTGCCGTCGGGCAGTGCCTTTGCGCCGGCTTCAAGCAGGAAGGCTACCAGAAATAACGCGGTGTCGATAACTGTGTTCGCGGCCTTGTGGTTACCGTTCACTGTTATTGGCGTTCTCTGCCACAATCGACGCAAGACACAGTCATGGGTATCTATGACTGGGACGTATACTTGCGACGCACGCGCAACTGTCTACGCAACACTGTTCTTGTACTCAATTCTCCTGGCACATGTTCACTCCCTCCTCAACCCAATAATACACACTCTAAGAAACAGCTACATCAAGGCTGCCGTCGCTGCGCTAATGAGACGCTCTGTTGCCAAGATTTGCGGGCGAGACAGTGTTGGCAGACGCAAAACTTCGAAGCCGAACGCCCCAAGTAACAGGGTCAAGCGAGACGACAAGACTTCGACATCGACCGCTGTCATTACGTGCTTCAAACCGGACTACAGCCCCTTCAAACTCAGACCCAATAGCAGAAAATGGACCGATTTTAGGCCACAGGTCAACGAATTGGCTGTTCATAGCCAGCAAGATAACTTGGCTGTTCACAGGATCTCCGTCTCCGTTTCTAATGCATGGAAGTAATATGGTTAATTGCAAAGATGTATATGGCCCATCGCTACTACGGTTCGTTCTCGTAGGGGTGAGAAAACTTGATGCTATGCATTCCTAGACGTTTAATGATCTATCTTATCATAAATAAGTCTTTTCAATTAATAGCAGCAAGAAATTATAAGCAGCAGTTAAATTGACAAGAAAAAATAAAAAGAAAAACACGAAATCTCTCCGCTCGTATTCTAACTCGCAATGCATGTTGCTTCGTGAAAACTTAAGAGTTGAACCCGCGCTGTTTCACAACTGTTGGCTGAAAAACTTCAGTCGAGCTTTAGTCGAGAGGTTTAGTGTGGTTAGTCGAGAGGTTCAGTGTGGTTAGTCGAAAGGTTCAGTGTGGTTAGTCGAGAGGTTCAGTGTGGTTAGTCGAAAGGTTCAGTGTGGTTAGTCGAGAGGTTCAGTCGTGAAAAGTTCAGTGTGGTTAGTCGAGAGGTTCAGTGTGGTTAGTCGAGAGGTTCAGTGTGGTTAGTCGAAAGGTTCAGTGTGGTTAGTCGAGAGGTTCAGTCGTGAAAAGTTCAGTGTGGTTAGTCGAGAGGTTCAGTGTGGTTAGTCGAGAGGTTCAGTGTGGTTAGTCGAGAGGTTCAGTGTGGTTAGTCGAGAGGTTCAGTGTGGTTAGTCGAGAGGTTCAGTCGTGAAAAGTTCAGTGTGGTTAGTCGAGAGGTTCAGTGTGGTTAGTCGAAAGGTTCAGTGTGGTTAGTCGAGAGGTTCAGTGTGGTTAGTCGATAGGTTCAGTCGTGAAAAGTTCAGTGTGGTTAGTCGAGAGGTTCAGTGTGGTTAGTCGAGAGGTTCAGTCGTGAAAAGTTCAGTGTGGTTAGTCGAGAGGTTCAGTGTGGTTAGTCGAGAGGTTCAGTGTGGTTAGTCGAGAGGTTCAGTGTGGTTAGTCGAAAGGTTCAGTGTGGTTAGTCGAGAGGTTCAGTCGTGAAAAGTTCAGTGTGGTTAGTCGAGAGGTTCAGTGTGGTTAGTCGAGAGGTTCAGTGTGGTTAGTCGAAAGGTTCAGTGTGGTTAGTCGAGAGGTTCAGTCGTGAAAAGTTCAGTGTGGTTAGTCGAGAGGTTCAGTGTGGTTAGTCGAGAGGTTCAGTGTGGTTAGTCGAGAGGTTCAGTGTGGTTAGTCGAGAGATTCAGTGTGGTTAGTCGAGAGGTTCAGTCGTGAAAAGTTCAGTGTGGTTAGTCGAGAGGTTCAGTGTGGTTAGTCGAAAGGTTCAGTGTGGTTAGTCGAGAGGTTCAGTGTGGTTAGTCGATAGGTTCAGTCGTGAAAAGTTCAGTGTGGTTAGTCGAGAGGTTCAGTGTGGTTAGTCGAGAGGTTCAGTCGTGAAAAGTTCAGTGTGGTTAGTCGAGAGGTTCAGTGTGGTTAGTCGAGAGGTTCAGTGTGGTTAGTCGAGAGGTTCAGTGTGGTTAGTCGAGAGGTTCAGTGTGGTTAGTCGAGAGGTTCAGTGTGGTTAGTCGAGAGGTTCAGTGTGGTTAGTCGAGAGGTTCAGTCGTGAAAAGTTCAGTGTGGTTAGTCGAGAGGTTCAGTTGTGAAAAGTTCAGTAGTGGTTAGTCGAGAGTTCAGTGTGGTTAGTCGAGAGTTCATGGTTAGTCGAGAGGTTCAGTTGTGAAAAGTTCAGTGTGGTTAGTTGAGGTTCAGTGTGGTTAGTCGAAAAGTTCAGTGTGGTTAGTCGAGAGGTGTGCGCTTGTCAAAGACGAAGATTTTTGTCTTCTGCCTTCAAAAGACATAAATCTGCCGTGTGCGCTTGTCAAAGACAAATATTTTTGTCTTTCAAAGACAATTTTGGAAGTTGAACATGTTCGAAGACAGTCTTCCATAGATGAAGACAAAAGTCTGCCGTGTGCGGGCCACAGAAGTCTTTGGAAGACTGACAAGTAGATGTCGAGCGGCCAATGAGCGACAGCGTTTTTGTCACATGACGATATTCTCTTGAAAATCCCCGCCAAAACACTCTTGTTGTCAAAATGGAGCCCGTTTCCGTCGAAGAATTCTTGGGTGAACATTTTTTAGAATCTCGTCGAATGTTTCTCTGTCTTGTCTGAAATATCTTCGCAACATTGGCTTGTCTTCTGATTCGAGCTCTTTGACAAGGTTTTCAAAAACCCCTTTCACCCTTCTTCTCGCTATTCAAGGCCTCGCCCAAATTTCTCTGTTACGACGGTGACGTCATCTGCGTTTTAGCAAGATATATAATGCTGTTAACGCTGCAAGTTTCTTCGTTTTTCCTCTAGGAGTCATTTTGTAAAAAAAAAAAATTTCGCCAACGCGAATTTGCCCAGATCCCCATTGTTAAAAATCTGTGCTTCACAGACAAAAATCGGTCGTGTGCGGAGCTCCGAAGACAAAAATCTTCGTTTTTCAAAGACAAAAGTCTACCGTGTGCGGTGGGCTTAAAGCGGTGCAAACAGCCAAACTGATGAGAGGCACATGCGTCGCTGCGGTTCAAATAGCTTTTGTCAAGCCGGGATTAAAGCGCGCCATAGGCACTCCTTTTTGATAAGTCTCCCTCAAAAAGATGGGCTTGGAAAAGTGTAAACCTCCTTACTGATCAAATCTCCTTACTGATCAAATCAACATTTATCTGCAATTTGTATTGTTAACCACATCGATCTTTTCTTAAGATATTCTAGCCTTTCTCTATAATAGTCACATTCCCTTACAATTACGGAAATCAGGGGCTCTAAGGTCAATTGCAGGGCTTCAAATAAAAGCTGAGGGATGTGTTTCGCTAATTTGCGAAACATGCTAGTTACCAATGTAAACAGTTCTCAATCATAGTGAAATCGCATCAATTCAATACCATGACTCGAATACCGCAGTTCCAATACCATGATTTGAATAGCAGTGACTTGATAAACAGAGCGTACATAACAGCATAAAATATGTGTGAGTTTCTTCGAATTTTGGACTGAGTTCACGCATAAATAATCTCTGTTTATCATTCATACAATATTATGATACATCAGTATCGTCAGTAATAGGTAGACAAGGTTTGTTTACCAGAAAATAGAGATAGAGATGAGATGTGCATAGAGGTGTTATCAGGTGCATAGAGATGTTACTTGTGCATAGCCAAAAAAGTTTCCAAGCCTTGATAGGGTGTATATTTATTGATTTTGGTTAAATAAACAGATAAACAGAAGCTCAAAGATGACTAAGCTCAAATAAACAGAAGGATTGAAACAAGCACTACTCACTGGGGTGTCAATCAAATTGAGCAAGTACTTCTCTCCGTCCTTGTGATGCACCATAGAAGCTGTCTACAACAAAAACAATGAAAGGCATCATGCGTACAATTTCAGAGGTAATATATTCTGCATGCGTTTTTATCGTCAAAAATAATCCTGCCAACAGGCAATCTACAAGACATGCTTTTGATTATTTACTCAGCAAGCCTGCTCTTCGTGAACACTCATGGCTGATAACAGTTCGAAAATATATGTATCATTCCATACTTCATTTGATAAAAATAATACTTAGTAGTGATATCTGCTATTCATTGGGTATTTTTACTAGAGAAGAGCTTAAGTTGATTGAATATTGACCATTGCTATTTTAAATGAGAAATTTTAATGGTTTGAGAACAGCTCCGCGAAAGGCTATGTTCTTTTACTTTTATGCGATCATTGGAGAATTTTTCATTCTTTTCGAATAAGAGCATTCAAACATACACAGAGATGCTTATGATTCTCTAGGGAAAACTTCTAAAGAGAAAAGATAATGCACCTTTTGAAAGATTCGGTCAATAAAATTAGACTGACTATCGAGTATAGAAGAGCAGCTTGGGAATCTGTAACTGAATGACCAGGTCATTGTTTGCATTAGAAATAAATGAGGCAGCAAGTTTTATCCCCTTAAAACGGTAGCAATTAAAAACGAAGGCAGAAACTAAGAAGACGGTGGTAATTATCACACTGCATAGCCATTCGAAATCATTTCGAGGTACGATGCGATAGCACTGATTAAAGTCTTTTATTCCGAAGAAGATAAAATAATCCTGTTTTCATGACACCTAAAACACACATTTGCAGCCAAAAACTGCAGCTTAAGTGGCATGTAACTACCAGACTTACAGGTAATGAGCATTTGACTGCCGTAATTAGTATGGACTTTCATATAGGGGAGAACAAATAATTGGTTAATTGAAATGGCTACGAAGCATTCATATGCAACAATCACATAGTGGTAACAGATGCAACGTTAAATAGTCATTATTTGCACCAAGCAGGGGCTTTTTAACACTTGATTAATTGCCAACTTATACCACAAAATTGAGCAAAACCATACAATATGCAAAGCAAGAAACTAAAATCTGTAAACAGAGAAACCAATGACTTACACAGAATACTATTCTCACGCTGAAATCTATTTTCTATTTCTATATGGCACAAAAACGACTTTCTGTTACTTGCATAGGAAAACAAGACAAACTTATATTTACCTGTCCTTGACAGTAATTTCCTCTTTCTCTTTCAACTTGCAAACTTGTCAAGGACTTGCGTTGTTGAGTTGTGAGCAATGGCACCTTGATAGAGTTAATAGTCTTGATAGTTTATCGGTGCATACAGTCAAGACTACTTCACAGAAATAATCGAACAGAAAGACTACCATATTCAAGTCATCAAAAACTTATAAGTGGAGTAAATTTACTTGAATTTACTTGGCCTTTGCTTGAAAGATAAATGTTTGACAATTACCTGTATGTTCTAAAAGACGGTCAGCCAATGTACTTTTTCCATGATCAACATGAGCTATGATACTGAAATTTCTTATGTTTTTCTGAAAGATGTCAGCAACTTCCAGCAAATCCTTAAAACATAAGCAAATAAATGAGATTATTCCAGAAAACATTGCTTCAAAAAATCTCAATTTCTCAGAAACTTTATACATAATATATATCACCAATTTTTTCCCTGCAAAATGTCTAGTCTATGAGAGAAATCAATAGAAGTAGAAGTGGAAATCATTTGGTGTTGGCCAACTCAAAACAGAACTTGCAAAAACCCTTGGCAACAATTAGCCCTATTGTAAAAACAGTATAAAAGTGCAGTTGTCGAAATAACAGCCGGTGACCAGTGAAAACCGACGGGGCAATAAAAAGGCTGATGAGACACTGTCAAGGTTTAGGAAAAAACCAACAGGATGTAAAAGGGTCATAATTGAAAAATAGCCAAAAACGGTGAAGTTTTTCGGTTCCAGCTCGAACCCTATTGGGGGGCTTATAACACCCCCAAAATCCCCAGTTTTCTTGGAACATGCTTCGCGAGTTTTTATTTTCACTGACAACACAATTTTTCTTTATTTCAACCACATAAGTAATCATTCATATGCAGTAATAGTGCCAAAGCTGAAATCATTCAACAGTGATACCCAAACTGAAAGAGAACTGCCAGAGAAGTCAATCAAAAAGGCATGTTGTTTTTGTCTTTTTTAGAAAAATAGGATCCTCACAAGCTCTGATACAGTCAAAGGAAAAGCTTTGGCCCTATATTCTCAATGACTTCAATGGTACAAGTATTCAAACACCCATGTTTATCCATTTTAAAGTACTGTGATAGTCTGTCATGCTGCTTGTGTTTTTTAATATGAAAGGGATGCTCTTTTAGTAAGGGCTTAATGACACTATAAGATGACTTTCTTGAAGCTTTTGAGACAATTCTCAATGTTACCTACAAGGCTTATGTGGTCTTTATCTCTTTGTTTTCCAGAATTAAGGCAATTTTCATCAACTGTAGAGCAAAAGTTTCTCCATACCCTGAAATTAATGTACATATAGTTATAAGCTACTTTAAACTAATGATAAAGTTGATTTACCATTTGCTAATTTACCATGAATTTCAAGAAAAACTTGGCTACCATGGATGTGCGAGGATGGTTCAGTTATTAGAAGCAAGGGTCCATGGTTCAAGTCCCTGTCATGGCCAAACTTTCACACAGAGTGAAGAGAGTCACCAGCTCTCTAAAATTCCAGGAAAAGAGAATCACGAGGTGTGGTCACATCAATAGGGAGGACTAGGACACTGCTTGATAAGCATAAAGCTTCTCAGTCTCCTAAAAACTACCTTTGGATGCTAGGTAGTTAACAAATAACAAATATATATTAAAATATGAATACTAACTAAATGGTGTTAAATTATGGGATTCTCTGGCTCTAGATTTGAAAATGCTGCTTCTAAGCTATCTTTCAAAAGAAAAATTAAAAATTACCTTCTAGAAAACCTTTAATCCTATTTATTCCCTTTCTAAGACAATTGAACTATTTGTACATATTGTAAAACATTAACTTTTATTTTTTATTCTTACTGTCATTATTCAAACAAATCTAAAATCAAACTATGGGCTTTGCACATCAAATGGGCACATGGCTCTGATAGCTCCTTCGTGAGTTTTGTCCATGTGTCCATCAGCTGATCTTAGCATCTTATGTTGTTCCTTACAATGTGATCTTTATTGTTATTTATGATTGTATCTTAACAACTAACATGATATATCTTGCAATTAATTGATTTGTTGCTGAAAAAAGGTTCATGATTTGCTTTGAATTGTTATTTTACAAGAATGATAAGAAACTTGTGTGGCATATGCAAAATTCCCATTGTAACTTTCGATCTAACCTCCAAGTAGATGTTTGCAGATGTCTGCTAAATATGTCTACCAGCTTCCTGGATAACATTTTATTCTAATGGGGCTTTCAAATTTCCTGTAAACACGGCTGCCATCCTCGATTATAAAATCTCATCATACTGCCACTACAATTTTCCAAGGCAGATCTATTGATGTGGCCTCGTTTACATGTTCACATGGCCACCTCTGTATATTGTTTTACATGGCTGTTCGAGTCATCTTCACAACTTGAGACGAACTTTCATAAGTGAGAGATAGATGGATTCTAAAGAAGATGATGGAAGCGTCGGTTCAAAAAAAAGAAGTAGATGTGTAGAAGTTGTTTTATTCGAGGATCCATCCAAGAAATCACGAGAAAAGAGAGGGAGGAGAATACCCAATAAAGAATCCAAGTTCACAAAAACCACCGGCGCTATAAGGGGAAAGAAAGGCAGAACAGAAACAGAATCAGACCAAACTGACTTTAAATCGATGTTCCAAGATGTAAAGGATCTTGGTGTTACAGGCTTTAACAAGAAGGAAAGGAAAAAGATTGAGCAAGAGACGGCTCAGTCGCTTGGTGCCTGGAAGCCGAAAGGTCAAAAGATGCCATACCCAACCTTACAAACTGTCGTGAAGAAGAGAAAAATAAGAGAAAAGGAGCGCATAGAAATGGAGAAGCAATGGTATATATATAAAAAAGAAACAGGAACGAAAAGAGAAAAAACCAAGTGCATCTGGCTGGTGGGTTAACCAAACAATCAAAATTGACAGACCAAATAATAATGTAAAACTGAAGAGTTCAGATTTAAAAGCAATAAAGAGGAAGATAGCTGGCTGAATTTTTAATAATGAGATGAAGCGTAATTTTTGTTAATAAAAGAATCATAAATTGCTCAAAAACAACCTCTAATTAGTTCCAAGTTATAAATATTTTCAAGTACCAGTAAATACTTCCCATATTTACAAAGGGCAAGCTACTTTTATTCTTTCTTTGTACTTTATATTTTTATTACCTTTGGCTGTCTCACAGTCAAGGACAATGAATGGTTGCTGATAGTCAGTTTGGTAAACACTGTCCCATTGTCAATAACAATGAAGGCCAGCAGTGGCTACATCTCATTAGATCTCCAAATGTTTAATTCACATTGGCAGCTGTCAATTGTACAGTGTTATTAGAAACTATCAGTGGCGAATGTCTTTCCTGAGGTGATCCAAAAGATGCTCCATTGTGTAGAAAAATTGCTATGATGATCCATTGTTCAGTAATCTTTGCTACAGGAACCAACAAACCAACTTCACCCTGTCAAGGTAATGAATTGTTTTTTACATTGCATCTTCTTGGCTTAGTAAATGACCAACTCTATATACCATCCAGTCAAAATACAACTGTTCTAGTTCCTGGTTGTGAATGTACACACTTTTGCACATCTTTTGTACGATAAAGATGTTCAGTAAGTTTCCAAGATTTGTATATTGAATTACTCATTAACATGGTTAAATGAAGAAAGCAAACTTTGAATTTTGGAACCTTGACACTCTATCATTAGAACATCTATTTAGAAATTGATAATGGTTTTATCTTGTTAATAGATTAAGTTTTAGAAATTTGAAGCAGATTTTCTAAATAAAGGACCATCAAAGCATAATTGCTGTCTATTCCTCACTCTCCAAAGCTGCCTGACATATCAAGTATTTTCAAGATTGCATTTTTGGAATAATATAATTTGGACAAATGTTACATTTTCAAATTGATTGAGTTTGAGTCTATAACCTTGCAGTTGAACCCTTGCTTTTGTCATTTGTTCATTATAAATAATATTTTTGTGATAGAAACTTCACAATAATTTAAATGGGGCATAACAAGCACAGTTAGAATGATGTTGCCACTGTTTCTTGCTATTGTAAAATCATTCAAATAATCATTTGGGCTTGTCAAATAGGGCTTCTTGTGGGGGTTTTGAAAGTTGGAAGAGCACTGTATTGTCCTAAACTATTATTATTATTTTATTACTAGTACAAATTATGAGTGATGCTTGCTATTTTTTACTGGCTCTACATAAATGGCAGACTTGGCAATAAATTGCTAACCCATTTTTGTGATAATTTTCATCATGTGAAAGCAGTAAAGGTTTTGATGTGAGGACTTCCTTCTGTATTCAACTGACTTCGCTTTCATCTAGGTCCCCAGCCACAGCCCCCCCCCCCAAAAAAAAACATCGACCTCTTTGATTTAACCAAAAAAGTTTCCTTTTGCAAAGGGATGATTGTATAATGTGTGTTTGCTTATCTTTTAAAAATGCCCCATTTAAAGTCTTGAATGAAAGTCTTCCCCATGTTGCCACATGGTGAAAAGTGGTCAAAAACGAAAACTGTCAAAAATTTCAACCAGCAAATGTTTCCCACCCTCGAATTTGTTAGCGGTACCCCATTAATTTGATGACTTTAAACAGTTTTCTATTTATTTGATCTCCCAATGCTACAGTAAACACCCAGGTATAAGAACCTGTAAATTAAGAACCTACAGGCTGAAATTATGAAATTAGACCCCATTTTATAAGAACCTATCCAGCCTGGAATCTAAAATAGGTTCTTATTTGTAGAGAATAGCCAAGTTAGATTAGTCTTTGATATTTCAAAGACTTTAAGCCATTATATTCCAAAACAATAATGAACTGACTGACTAACTAACTGTTAATTATTCTACTAAAATTGAAGTATTTTGTAAACTCTTTCGCTCAGCTTTTCAATACCTTTCGTAAGTAGTAGGGATTCCCACTGATAAGTTTGCAATCTACTGGAATCTCAAGACCTTTACCACCTCCTCTGTTATATCTGTTGCCAATACATTCAGCTTCATATTCAGCAAGGAAAGCTTTGGATTTTACAGGAGAATTCGATTAGTATACAAAATCATTTCTAAAAATGTTGTTTTAAGTTATGTTGCTTTAAACAGTATGTCAAGGATTCCACTTTGGAATATTTAAAAAGTTCTGTTTCCACAAAAGATTTTCTGTTATGCACAAGACTTCGTGAACTGATTAGCAGACAGTAAATAAGAGGTTGCATCGGGATGATAAAATTGTTGGAGGCCCTGAATAAAATAAGAACCAATTTAAGAACCTAAACAGCCTCATTTTCAACTAAACACCCTATATATAAGAACCTTTTCAGGCTGACTTTCAAAATTGTAGGTTCTTATAAGCGGGTGTTTACTGCGCAACTTTGATGCGGCGTCTAGATACAAGTCCTAGTTTATGCAAGCGTGATTACTGCCTTGTCTAACAAAAAAATTGAAAACTGCAGGTGACGGCCCTGATTTGGTTATGAACACGATTACCTTGATAATTTAATTAGGTTTATCACCTAGCCAATAAGATGATTATCCTTACGAATAATTTAAGAGGGGACAAAATTCCCTGGTAATAGTCTAGCCACAAGAATTCCATAGTCCACGGACAGTGAGGCAATTGTCACGAAAATCAGAAAATGCTGTCGATAATCTGTGCTTTGTAAACTTGAGACTTTAGAATCCACAAGAATGCCAAAACACTTAGAGAAAACTCCAAAGTTGGAATTTCCAGAGTGCGTTTCAAAGGTCTAAGTCTATTGCATTCAGCTTAGCTTTCAAATTTTGACTTTTGTTACATTGAGAAAATTATACACCAATGCATGTTTAATGCAATGAATCGATGTCAAAAAGACAAATTTAAGGGGAAACGTTGTACAGGAGAATTGTTGCAAGGATAAGCTCATTCTGTAGCTAGATCAATCGAAAAGAACCAAACCATATTCGAAGAGGTTCTTGTGAATTTAACTTCTTTTTATTTTCTTTGAATGGCAGCAATACAATCGAGGAGAAAGTTAAAACTTCTCATTTCAACATGCAAGCTTGAGTAATGCCGTATAAAAGTCGTATATTTGGCTTTTACCACATGTGAGACGTACAAGAGTTTTGTCCAAGCAAATTGCTTCTCAAAAACACATCAGATTTGGAAAGTATTTTAGGGTATTTCATTGGAAAAGCTCAAAGAATGATTGTCCACTCACAAAGTGCAATTGGAACGAAAATATTAAAATATTTTGCTTGGTGACATGTTCTATACACAACCAGTCTTACTTGAATTAGCCTCATTTCGTTACCAGCTCTTGCTTAGTATATTGGATGGGTTGCATGCGTGTGATATTCATTGTTTGGTATGATTACGATTGCCGGTATGGTCCTAAATGCCATTCTCAAAGATGCATTTCAGATGATTTGAGAGACACACCTTTGCCATCGAGAAATACTTGACATGTCTCTTCGTGGCAGCTCTAGGCAAACTAGCTATGATACCCCACCACCGAATTATAGGCCAGCTTTTCTCATACAGTCTAGACACATGTTTTCTCCCTGTCTAGACAAGGACTTTCTTTCTATGATCTCACGAATTTTGTCGGTATGTTGGCAGCAGAGGTCAAGCAACGAGAGTCAAAAAGTGCCAAACGAACACTTTTAGCACCAGTATTCTCAAGTAGCCCCCGAAAGTCGCTATAATGGAAATTATCAAATTACTACTTGTCTTATATTGATTGTTATCTTCTGATATCATTAATCGCCTTTCTATTTTCGAATTGTTATCTTCAGCATTCCATCGCGACTTTTAGTTAAAGTCACTTGAAGATGACATAGTGATATCAGAATGGCGTTATCAAAACTACGTACTGCGCATCCATGCTTTCTCAAAACTGTTCTCAAATATTTAAAGTGTAAACGAATGATCGCTACAAAATGAGCTAGCCATTTAGTTACAAAGTTAATTTAGGAGCAATTTTTTGAAATTTCAGGGTGGAAAATTTACATGACTGGGGGTATGGCTTTCAAACGATGCATTCACTTTAAAGTACATTTTTTGTATTATGATACACCACGTCTATTGGAATCGTCTCCAGAGATGAATATTATTCTCTAAAGTAATGGTGAAGACAACCATAATGCATTGTTCATGATTCTTGATAAACTTTGGCATACTTTAAAAGGAAGCAGAAACAATCAGGTTTCCGCAAAATATGCACACGTTTAACGAAGGAACCTCTAGTAATTATAAAACCTTCCCCAGTAGATCTTTGAAAGAGGAAGACGTGTGAAGTTGTGTGGCTTGAAAGTTGGATTGATGGCAAAGCCTGACAAGAATGAGTATTCTAATTTTTGTACATGCAAACTGTAGTATTTGCCATCGATTTGTTTCAACTGTATCCAGCGTAAAGCACTGAGAAGCACGCAGACATATGTAAGGTTATGTAACGAAACAATAAAACAATTAATGCAGTGGCGGTTATAAGGCCTTTGGGGCCTGGCCCAGGGCCGAAATCATCTGCGGGACCGAAATCATCTGCGGGACCGAAATCTTCTGCGGGACCGAAAACTTTTCGTTAGCCAAGATCATTCTTCAAGTTCTTTTCAATTGAAATTGTTTTGCCTCAAAGTGGTGCGTTTAAATTTTTTTTTAAATGTGGAGCCTCTTCTGGGTTACCACAACGCGTGGGTCCTAAGGCCAAGGCCAACTGGCCACCCTTAAACCGCCATTAAACGAATGTGGAGCAGTTTGATTACTAGGTCAGTTCTAAAACGAGTGGGAGTTTTCAGCACCACCTTTTTTCATTCATACAACTTTTTACTAAAGGTAACCGTTCATTGACAAGCTTTCTTTCTCTTCCTATCGCAATGGCAGATGGTTTTCCATTAAGAATGACCATAGTCTCTTCGGATTTTCCTTTACTTCTATGACGCAATATTAGCATTGTGGCTCCTTGTTTTGCAATTTTGAACTTTTATTCCTTCGTCGTTATTGCATAAACTCTATCTAAAAATGCCAATGCTACCGATGCAGCTGGCTTGTTAAAAGAAGAAACTGTGCTTGTACTGATATTTTGCATGTTTGAGATGGATGCCTTTGGAAGAAAAGTCACCAAGAAATGCTTTCAGAAACCGAAACAATTCATCAATATACTTCAAAAGAAAACTCAACAAGGTAGAGGGTAATTAGATCCCCTGCATAGTTACAGGCCTTAGTAGTTCAGAATCAAATTATTTAGTAATGCCCAGGCCATTGATCGTAAACGTACATGTATATATTGTTAAACCTTTCCACTAAGTAGTGGTATATCATTTCTCGGCGTTTTGTTGGAATAAAGGCTTAAAATGCTGGACGAGACCGTGTTTGGTCGATTATCCTCAGGGAAAATGGCTAGAGACTTCACCTACCCTTGAGTACCGAATAACTAGGGAAGGTGATAATGATCGTTGGATGTAGAAAATGCTTGGAATTTGTTCTCCGGGGTGGCTGAGATAAAGGGGTTGAAAATGGGCTGACAAACAAACATTTGTGAAGCAACCTTTCAAAATCAATATCAAATAAAATTTTTACAACTTTCTCTGCACTTTTCGTTGCTCTTCTTTCTGAATTTTTATTTGCAATGCTCTCGGCACTTTCCTGCTTTCTCGTTGAGTGATAGGAGGCTAGGAAACAAATTATGTATTGAAAGAGTACATCTAGAAGTTGCTGGAAAAGATTTGCCTCTGAGACAAACTTTGTCTGTAAAGGCGTACACGATAGGAGGGAGGTAAAAACCGCAGCTTGTGTTCGCCGTTCGTGATAAGGATGCTATCAAGCTCAATCTAAACGAGCTGATGAAACCTAGCCAGGGGGTTGCCAGGGCAGGAAAAAACTTGTTGCTGCGGAGCTTCAAATGGGGAAAAGAAGAATCACTGCTGCTAAGTTTCGTCTAGGCAGAGTCACGCTCTAGAGATTAGTTCACGTGTTATGCGGTGAATTCAGTTACCTCCGGATTATCGCGGATTCGACACACCTTTTCTAACGTACAGGGTGACGGACCAATTTGCATATCAATAAAAGAGGGAACAAAATCGCTGATCTTCACTTCTATTCGACACTTGTGCGAGTTTCGTAAGCATGGAAAACGTTTCAAGTGAGATCGCGTTCCCTGCATTCAAGATAAATGTCGTCCAGAGAGTGAAACAGACTACAAGAGAAGAGAGAGAGAAGCTGTTGAAAGAATGCAATTACAATCTCTTCAAAATCCCGTCAGAAGAAGTAATGGTTGATTTTTTGACAGATTCTGGAACTGGCTCTTTGTCCAATGAGCAAATGGCTACAATGCAGCTCGGAGATGAAAGCTACGCTTGTTCCAAGAGTTGGTACAAATTTAGGGGTGCTGTTGCGGAGCTTTTTGGCTTCAAGCACATCCTTCCAACGCATCAGGGACGGGCAGCTGAGCGGATTCTGTTCACGACAATGGTCTTCCCAGGCATGATAGTTCCCAACAATACCCACTTTGATACAACCAGGGCCAACATAGAACTTCGTGGCGGTACTGCGTTTGATATACCGATAACGGAGGCTAGAGATCCAAAGTCACTGAATCCTTTCAAAGGTATGCTCTTCATTACTCTACAAGCAATCTGCATTCTGTGACTATGTACTTAGCGTCTATTTAATACTAGTCCTACCTATAATAAGCAAGTGAAGCGCAGGCCACAGGACTGTAAGGCAAATCAATAGGAAATTAGCCAGAGAGCCTGATAATCACAAGCACTCGAAAATCTAACAACATTGTGCTAATGTTCTATATTATGCTAAGGGATTTAAGTTCGACCTATTGACTTCTCTTTGACATACATTTGACATTACTGAGGCATCAGATGCTAGTTGCAGATGGGTCTACCAGATGATACTGATGTTCAATGCAGCCCAGAGGGCATTTGCGAAGCATCAGTTGATTGTTTTTTCTAGCAAAGGAAAAACAATTATTTCTGTTGCCGTGGTAGTATATTGGCCCGTCTTAAAGCCCAGAATCCCGTTCGTTGTTACTACGTTACTAGGTCATCGTTCATTAAAAACAGTGAAATCCTCTCTGCTATCTTAATCTATCTCCTCTCAAGTGTTTTTTGACAATAAATTTTGATATTATTACAATGAGTGATCTGTATCGGCAATAGGTTATTACTAGATTTGTATCCAATTTCACGGTAAACCATGCAGAACGTCGCGGCAAATTGGAGCCACACCTCTCTTAGTGTCCACAACTGTTTAGAATGAAAGTTTCTTTTGATATCTTTTGATATGCGTTTACCCCGCGGAATGTTTCTTAGACTCCGCTATTTCAACAGTGCTGTTATCTACCATCTAATAGTACTCATAGCCATCGTCCCTACATTTGTAAAAATGTGTTGCTTTTCTTAATGTTGTTAAATGATCTCATCCTTAGTTTTGCTGGCGTTTCTCGTTTGAAAGTTTCTGTATTTATGCTTTCCTTTACTGTCAACAACCACGTAGCATTGTAATACGTTTACAGGATTTGATTTTGCAAACTGCCTCAGAAGACGCTAGAGTTTGTTCTGAGTACCCTAAACGAATTGCTTTCAATTAAACGATAATTCATTACCAACAGATTGTCTAGCGATCAAAAAGAAAATTCTTTAATTGAATTTATCTCGGCTGGATAAACGCGAGTCGAAGATTGTTGTTGGTGTTGTGACACTTTTTGCAAGCCCCAAATCTTCGCACGGCTGTTGTCGAATAGGCGCCAGTGCCCCTACCCACAACGTACACAACAAGATGAATATTTTTACATTAGCACCAATTGTAAATGTTTCGTTATCTATACAATTACCTTGTGTCTGCTTTTGTTTGCACTCATGGCATCTCAAGCAGTAGAAGGCATCTCAAGCAGCTTTAGTGGTACCGCTGTTACATTTACTTGGGACAAAGCAAGATCGTGCGAATCCCATTTTCAACAGATCGGTTTCCGTTGCAAAAACGCTAGTCTGCCAATCTAATTGTATTGTACCAACCACCTACGCAGCTATTAGCTATTAAAGAAATGTACTTTTCACAATGGCAAGAAAGAGCGTAACTGTGATTTTCGCATAGTAAAAGTACTTTTTCGTTCGACACTTCTTTGTGTATACAATCGTCAGGAAATGACGAGAAGTTGATAAAACGGACAGCCAGTTGCTAGAGAGACACTAGAAGGCTGTAAGAAAAGCGCGTGATTGGCTGAGAGGTAACCAATCAGTATCCACTCTAAGGAGTGTCGGACGAAAAAGTATTTCAAGTTTGCAAAAATTATGTCTCCGGTGTTTTTTCCATGGGGCAGTTTTGTATACGAAACAATGGTTTTTTCAAAAACGTGAAAACATGTTCCGCTAGTTACCTTTCTAGATTGTTGGTCAACCGCCAATCGTGATAAAATTACAGTAAAAACCACTGTTTTCTTTCGGATAACAACGGCAGATTTAACATCCTTACACCTACACCTCATCCTTAAAACCTTACTTAAAAATCTGTCGTTTACTTCAAAGTCTTTAAATATCTTCACAACATCTCCTTGTTGCCTAATTGTTTGGCCCCCGATGGCCTCCAAAGTATTCTGCTCCAAAGTGACAACTCGCAAGCCGTGATCCAAGCTCATTGTTTAGCTTTTATCTGTAGGAAACATGGATATCGAGGCCCTCGAAAAACTGTTGCAAGACCATGGCAAAGATGTTCCCCTTGTTATGCTCACCCTAACCAACAATGCGGGTGGTGGACAACCTGTTAGCATAAAAAAACATCAAGTTTGTAAGTGCGATTTGTCGACATTACGGAAAGCCTCTCTATTTGGATGCCTGCAGGTACGTCATCAATTCACATCTAAGTCATCAAGTCCATCAACATAACTACATAACTAAAAATCTTCAGTTGGCTACATGTTGCAAAATCTTGGGCTAAAACTTATTGTGCAATCATTAATGACCAGACCATTTATTATCTATCCGAGGGAAAAGATACTGTAATGCCAAAGATACATTTCCTGTTTTTCTGACATGATTTGTGTTTTTCCTTGTATGCTGATGATGCACATAGGCCAGGCATGAAAATGTGCTTTGATTGAAAATGTCCAAGCGGTGACTGATGGTAGCTTGATTTTCAGGTTCGCCGAAAATGCTTGGTTCATAAAGAAAAGGGAGCCAGGCTACAAGAACAAAAGCATCGTGGAGATCGTTCGAGAAATAGCTTCTCTTGTGGATGGAATGACGATGAGTGCGAAGAAGGATGGTTTGAGCCACATCGGTGGTTGGTTGGCACTGAATGATGACAGGGTCGCACAGAAATGCACCGAAAACCTAATCGTTACGGAAGGATTCTCCACTTATGGCGGTTTAGCAGGGCGAGATTTAGAAATAATTGCTCAGGGTTTGAAAGAGGTAGTCACCGAAGATTATCTATCACAAAGGGTTGGTCAGGTCCAGTACTTTGGGAGCAAGTTGATAGATTCAGGTGTGCCTGTCATGCAGCCAATCGGTGGGCATGCAGTTTATATTGACGCAAAGGCATTGCTGCCACAGATACCCGCCTTGCACTACCCAGGTACGTAGCTACACTGGCTCTGTATTCGTGTGCCTCTACCAATTTGAGCAGTGGTTGGATTATGAAAACTTACTTCATAATCCATTGTTTTGAACGATATATTTTGAAACAAGAATTATTTCAAATACTCCATAGTTCTACTTTAGAATAACCCAAGGTTTACTCTAGTACACGCTTTTTTATAAAAATTAAGTCTATTAGAATCTATAAAATTCTAGAATAATGCCAGGCTCAACCTTCGTCAAGACAAAAATTTCTCCTTAATCTGAGTTTTTCCCGAGGCAAAACAACCGTCGTCTCGACGATTTATGCATATGTTTTCAAATACACTAAGTCGCTCTGTGAGTTATTTATGATGACGCAACACATAAAAAAGATTCAATGTTTACTTTCAGGCGAATTTTCACCTTTTGTTGGGTAAAAACAATTCACGAATTGGAAATGTATGGAATTGGATTTGGTAAAAACAATTCACGAATAAGAACTTAGGCACAGAATTGAAAATCTTTAAGAACATTCAGGCTCGGTAGAAATTATGCATTCTTATAAAAAAGTGTACAAGACAATCTAGGAGCAAATTATAAACGTCTTCAAAGCTAATGAAGCCTAGGGAATGAAAATCAAATGAATACAGATTGAGCATATGGCCCATTTCCAACTTTTTTGCACATCGACTGATTATATTTACTAGAATTATTTCTGAAATTATATCTTTACTAGAAGTCTTTCATTTAGTGCACACAAAAGTCGAATGTCATGCCCTCCCTAAAGTTGAGAGTTTGAAAGCTGAAGCCCAATGAATCATTTTGTTAAGGCTGTTTTCTATCCATTTGTGCAGCTGCAATTAGTAAAGTGCTGTATTTTGATTTTCCAAGGACACTCCTTTGCTGTTGAGCTTTATCGAGAGGGTGGTGTACGATGTACTGAGATTGGTTCTCTCATGTTTGGGAAATGCCCAGATGGCACAGAAAGACCTGCCGCGATGGAGCTCGTTAGGCTGGCAGTACCACGACGAGTGTACACGAAGGAGCACATCGACTACAGTGTATTTATCATTGGACAAGTTTGTGCAAGAAAAGATTGGATCAAAGGGTTACGAATCAAAAAAGAGCCAGACTTTCTGCGACACTTTACTGCTGAATTCGAGTACTATTGTGATAGCGAGCAGATGACAATGTGATTAGAACTGTTTTTTATGCTTGAGTATACCCGAAACATTTAACAACGTATTCTAAATATACTATCGTACTGTTTCATATAGCTAGAAGTGTAATCTGAAAGTTAGAAAAGCCAATACAGCCGTGTATGTAAGTTATGTAAGGAAGGTGCCCCAGAAGCCTTCCTTGTCACACCTGACATCTTTCTTTAAATACTACAGTTGAAGTTGAAATGGCAATAATAAGAAACTTTAGATGATATGTTGCTGCAATGGTGCTTGGTTATTTGCGAAAAGCTAAATGTAAAGCTTGTCAGGGTCTACAACAAATGAGACATTTTAAATATTAAATTGATCTGCTTTAAAGCTGATTGTATGTATATCATTTTTACTGAGGAATGAATTTTTCTGAAAAGCTAACTTTTCATGCATCTAGATTCTCAAATGGTTGTCATTAGCACGAGTTTTTGATGTTTCAGTGACTGCAATAGTGCTGGAACTTTACCAGGTAAGAACTCGAGGGAATCAAATATATGATATTGAGGGCTGAAAAATTCAGAACTGGTTATGGGTAGCCCTGCTATATTTTGTCTGTTAATAACTGTCAATGCGCAGTATATGGATGAAAGTTAAGCCCGTGAGTTCATCGTGAATTTTAGCTTCCAACGGGAAAATGCTTCCCTTTTAAAATTTCATAGCCAAAGAATAAGCCACCTTCTCTATAGAGTTTTGCAACTTCTCCAAAAATGATATTTAAATTTAAGCGTTTCCCCTGTGATGTTAATATTTTGATGTCGTCCAAATCTGATAAGATCTATGCAGAGTGCTTTTAGTAGAGAAAAGTTAACAGTTTATGTAATAAATATTGAAACTGCAGATTCTCGTTAACGAACGTATTCGGTATCGTATCTTTCAATTGTCAGGGGCGTCGCTGGAGGGGATACTGTACCCCCAATCTTGAAGCTGTTTTGTTCTACTTTCGGGGCACTTCTCTGAGTATGGAGTCTTTTAAATTTGCCAATTGATTGATTGATTGATTGATTGATTTATTTATTATTCAAATTCTACTACAATAATAATTGTTAACAAAATACTGATGATAACTTTGAAAAATAAAACAACAACGCAATGCAACTAGGTGTAGTAGAATGGAGCGGTGTAGTATTTCTCGCTTAATGAACTAACGCTTATCATTTTCATATTTTTACTATCGCTGCACCACTACACCTAGTCAAGTTGATTCACCTTCGTTCGCTCCCAACTCTATAAATCTAATTACATCACCATTATATTATACTAACACACCCTTCGGCAGCAAAATATTAATTTTCGCTGGTAGAGTGGAGAGAATCAATCTTTCCAAAAGATCAAGAACAGATAGCACAACTCTGCTTTTACAGAAAGTCTTCAAAATCAACAACGTGGTAAGACCTTTCTTGGTTTATTTTACTGCCCCTAATAGTTCCAACAGAACACAATAACAACTGTTAAAGCGGGGCTGTAAACTAAGAATTAAGCCACGCCCTTATCCCGATCTCGAGTCGCACCCTATTGCCGGAAATTCTCAACTTTGTATCCCCCCCCCAAAAAAAAATTGCAAATCCGCCTCTGTTAACTGTACCCTTTCCAATGGAGTTTCAGATGCCAAATTTTCTTTCCATTTGTAATTTTTCCTATCCACAAAAATGTATAGGAGGCTATCTCGTTTTGAAGTACCTTGCTAGTCGACAAAATGGCGGCTGCTTCTGGTATTAACTTTGGCTCTGCTCTTCTTGGGGGCGCATCATCAGGCACACGCACAAGTTTGGAACAAGCAGTACCTCACAAGCACCCTCCACTGGGTTCTCGTTATCTGGTGTAAAGCCTACCACAAGTAGCTCTGTAGGGTTCACTTTCGGCTCCTCCCAAACCCCTGCTTCATCATCTGGATTTGGTCTGGGAGGATTTGGCACTAAACCGGCAGCCTCTGTTAGCGCTTTTTCAGCTACAACTACCACATCACAAGCCTCACAGCCAACTGGACTTAGTTTATTTCCTACCGGCCTTAATGCAGGAAGTACAACTTCATCGCTTGGAGGAGGACTGTTTGGCGCGAAAACTTCTGCTACCACAGCTATATCAGCGGCACCATTTCAGTTATCGTCAGGGGCTGGATCACTTTTTAGTAGTACTGCCCCGACATTAGGTTTGCAGACAACAGTCGCTAAAACAGCATCAATTGGGTACGCTTCTTTTTATTTGCAACAAAAGCCGTTCGTTTAAAAATCAAAATTGGAATTTCAAAGACTGGCTGAAAAGTTGTTGGTTGTGTTGCCTAATATTAAATTGTTGATTGTGTTCGTTTCAGTTATGGTTAATTATGGTAGTATCTTAATTATCGGGGGAAGCACCCTTAATCAAATTTGAATAATCACGTACATCTAGCTGTTCTAAGCTGTTCAAGTAGAGCAGATGATTTGGATTAATTTGCTGAATGTGATTTGGATTAATTTGCTTATTTTAGTATCATTCTTCTGTTGTACCTTGGTTGATTCTAAGTACAGAAGTCTTTTTTAATTGTTTTCTTTTTTCATAGAGAAAAACCAATTGAAAATCCAAAAGATGTGCAAGTTGAACAACCTTTGATGGTCATATATCAAGAAGTTAGGTGAGTTTAGTCTGGCATTTGGAAATTCTTATCTGATGAAAAAATCTAGGTATATTACAGAGGGTAACAGTTGCAGCCTGGAAGGAGGATAGGACTGGGCAGGGGGCAATAATCCCACTAGTGAATTTTTTTGCAATAGTGCTAAAGTAAGCCAGAGACACTAAACCCAGTCTTTGTAATATGAGGCGTGCTAATCATTACACACACAAAACAAAAAATTTGCCACAAAATTTTTTAAAATTGCTTATGTTTCGAAGATTTTCAAAGCAGCAGTAACTCAAAGTCGCCAAATTAGGTCTCCTTAAAGCAGCACCCAGTTCTAGACAACAGGTATGAGAAACAACTGATAAAAAGCGGTTCGCATCACATGCTATCACACGCGCAAAGTAATCAAGGCGTGCGAAATGCCGCACATGGCCTATTTTGATATTACAAAGACTGTAAACCTAAGGAAAGTTTGATTGTTCTATAATCACATTATCAAGCACAATGTATAAATTGTTTTAAAGACATGGCACCGCACTTATAATGCAAACACAGCCAATCATGAGGTTGATAACAGCACTTTGAAGAAAGCCCTGTCTCCCCTAGTGGTTTCAATGCCTGTATCATTTTACAGAGCTTCAAGTTCCATTTTTGTTATTTATTATCTACTTAAAGTCTATTTGATAGTGAATGCATTTCATTTTACAGTAAGCATATAAAGGAGCAAAGGGCAAGAAAAGATGAAATCGCAAGATATTCTGCAAAGTTAATTTTGAAAGCTACTGAAGAAATTGCTGTTTTAAAGCAGGTATTCCTCAAATTAAATTGTAAAAGGTTATATTTTTGTGTAACTACTTGGTATTTTTTCCTAGTTTTCTTGAATTTTTCTTTTGTCTCCTGTTGTGGCCTTTGCTTCATTCAAGAAAATTTTTGTGAATCATCCTTTTGACATTTGTTTTACATGTTTACATTACTTTTGTGTTTTACATTTTATTTTTACCCTTAGTCTTTGGCTGAAGTTTCTAATGGAATGCAAACTGTGGACATAGACAGCCTCAAAGGCGAAGTTTCACAAGTGAGTGCTCTTGGAATTAGGATAAAGAGCAATTTTTTCAAAAGATATTCAAATCCATTAAGATATGAAATCTGTGCTAGGTTGAGCTCCAAATGAATTTAATCAATGATTAGATGACATGAGGTTTGATGTGTGTTGGAAATAGGCAGGCCTCCCCATGAAGAAATTTTTGCAAGAGTATCAAACTCCCAAATTGGTTCAGTTTACAAGAACAATCACTCGTTCACAATATTTCCTGAAAAGACCTTTATGGCCTTTATGCTTAGGGTATAATCTATAAATTATTGCCTAATGTTTGATTAACTAAATATGTGATTACTGTCAATTTATAATTGAAATTGATGTGTGTGTAAAGTTATCAATAATTTAAACAATGAACAAAGGGATCATTGTTTTTATTAGCAACTTGGTCTTTGGGATACAGGAATATAGTGACTAAGGTTTAAAAAAAGAGAAAAATTTTTGTCCAGTTTTAAAATCTGCCACTTCCCCTCTTCCTGTCAAATTTTCTAAAAGTGTTAATTGAAATTTGGGAGAGGTAAACTGAAAAATTTAAAGATCCAAACAAATGCTTTCTAACCAAGCTTCATTGTAATTATCCTAGTTATTTCATGATTGTTATTTCTAATCACTTATATCACTTATATGTTGTCTTATATATTGTTATTTCTAATCACTTATATCACTTATATGTTGTCTTATATATTGTTATTTCTAATCACTTATATGTTGTCTTTTTAAAACCCTAGGAACTGAACAATGCTGCTCTTGCACGAAGGCTTCAAGAGATGCCATCAAGTTTACAGCATGACTTTTCTGCTCCAATGGAATATTTTTGTTTGCTTGTAGTCTCCTTTGAAGCTAGAGTCAAATTATACAGACAACAGTTGGATGAACTTGAAACATATTTGTCAGCTAGTACTCAAGTTCAGAACTTTAATCCGCAAGGTTCTTTTGAGATTTTTTTATCTCTCCAAGTTTTGACTGGTTTTGTGTCTTGGGAAATCTGGCAATGATGGAGCTCCTTAGAATTCTGAGCGTTTGCAGACTATTCCTTTTTTGTTGCTATGTCTAAACATTTTGCAATCATTTAGCTTTGTGGATTTGAGCTCCTTTCCTTTTTCCCTTGCCACAAGATATTTTTTAAGAAATTTACAGCCACAGCATGTCATTTGGTTCTTGGGTGACTCATATAGATATCATTTGACCTTTGTTGCCTGGGGGTTTATCATCAATGTTTAAGCATGCTGTGTTTATGGCTTTACATTGCTTGCATGCTTTGGACTTTTGAACACTGACATAACTAAATGTTACAATTAGAATAATATTGTAGCTAATCTATTTAAAAATTGGTACTAACATTAATTTCTAAGTTTTTATTAAGAAAGCTACATAGAACACAATATTGTTGTGATTGTTGAAGCTTGCTTTGAGCATAGTCCATCAAAAGTGTTGTTTAAAGAGAAGGAGCAAAGGCTGTGAATCAGACTCAATATTCTTTTTTCAGATCTTTTCAGTGTTTTGAGACAACTCAATGATACATTTGTTGGTCTGGCTGCTCAGCTACAAGGAATACACGAGACTGTTCAGGTAACCTTAGTACCTTAGTTCTTTTCTTTTAGCACCTACGATCGCACGTTCACCTGCCTGCAAACACACAACTTGAATTGCATGTGCTTTTCATCACACGCGCAAAGAGGTGTTTTTCATCACACATGATTTCCCTTGGCCTCATGATTTTTTATCCCTTCTTACTGTCTTGATTTTTTATACCCTTCTTAACACTTGATTAGCACTTTTGATTACAATATGATTCATCCAAGTTTCGGAAGTGTTGTTTCGGCTTTGCCTGAATGCTCCTTTGAACTTAGTGGCTCATTTTCAGTTGATATAAATGGAAAACGTTTATTAATTTGTGTGTGTAAGCAAGGTGCCATGCAAAGAGAAACTATCCTTGCTGATGCGAATTGAGAGGAAGCGAATCAGAAGCGTACAAGCTTAATTTTTCATTGAATTGAGATGGCAAATGTGTTTTATTTTTCTTTTTGAAGAAAGACTATATTTGTTTTGAGTACTAAAGGTGCTTTCCCAAACTTAACCTCTATTCTATGTACGTCATCTGCATTTCTTTAGGTCCTATAGTATAAATAATTCTGTCTCTAGTCTCTGAAAAGCAAATACCTACAATACAGAAGAGTTGTTTTACACGATAACACGGATATTTTTGGATACAAATATCGGAACAGCGGCAGGGAAGGTAAGATTTTCATAACGCCACACTTTCAGCTCCACATTATAGTGATTTGCAATGACGAGCCCCAAGAACTGCTCCACTTCAGCATACGTTATTTATTCTATTATACAAACGTTTTATTATACATATTATATCATACGTTATTATACATTTCAATTTAACGACTGACGACTCCATGTACGCTGTCACCCTACGAAAGTTCCAATTGATTTCTGGTTCTATGATGTTTCTTGGAGATTTGCTGTCTTGCCCTGTAAATCTTATCAGTGCAGAATCTTTCTTCGCATATATCGTTTGATAAAAGCAATTCTGTTTCCGTATTTACGTCATTTGGGTATTGATTAATGATCCTTTAATTTAACAAGTGCTTATTCGATTGCCAGCCTCTTAGGAGTTATCGATTTTATCATTCATTGCCAGTTACTCTCATTCAAAATCCAGCAATGTTTTTTGTCCAGGGTATTAGTATATATGGCTCCCTTGCGATTTCTTGTAATTAGTGTAATTCGTGTTTATTTAATGTAGCTATGAACCATTCCTGTGCGTTTGTCTTAACGGCTAATTCATATTAATTCGATTAGAGAATTCCTGAAAAATCACTGTCGCTTTGTTGTGAAGTTTTTGTCTAGAGCCATTAACCTTCCAAAACCAAAATCTTTTAATTTGTTGTTGTTGTTTAGATGGTCAACGAGGAAGTGGACCCTCGCCTTTCGCAGGACTAGCCGGCCCTTCTGCGGTAGCCATGGCAGCAGTGTTGAATCAGACAACAGCTGGTAATCGACACTAATCTGTTTTATGGAGAATCGTCGTGATTTTGATTGGAAGTGTTCTGCGAAGCGTTCCTCCAGTGCTTTTCATTGCATGAACTCGTTGAGGACCCCCTGCCCTTTGATAGCTCAATGAAAAATACCATTGTTCGTATAATTATCTCTTCGTATAAAGGTTTAAGAATCTCGTGCAGTTTCGCACCTACTCATGTTTGTTATTGCTCTTTTGACTTTTGTATTTTTAGTAAATTGAACAGTTATGATTTTCCTCTCTTCGATTAGAAATGAAACTGTACAAATTTTCTTTTTTAGCGAAGTTTTGTTAACGCCATAGTTTTTACTTTGGTTTCAGTAGATATTAACTCAAAAAGTGATGAAAAGTCTCTTCTAGAATTAGACCCATCTAGAATTAAGACCTCTGTTTGAGCTCTTTTCGCCATTATACGTTTCGAAATTGAATGATTTTTATTTAATTCCTCTTACTATGTGCGCTTTAACTTGCCGTCAAATGGCATGAACAGGAATACATTTAAGGCTCATTTTAAACAGAACCTCTGATGCTCTCTTATGATTTCCACTTTCGTTTAGGTGTCCAAAGTACTGGGGTCAGCGGATCATTCGGAATGAATAAACTTGGTCAATCGTCTTTGGCAAAAACTGCCACCGGTCTCTCCACCACCGGAATGAGTCGAAGCCTTTCATTTTCCGGGCTATCAAGTCGTGGAGCCGGAACTTCGCTGTCTCTAGGCGCTGGCTCATCACTGACCGGATCATCACTTGGGTCCTCACTGACCGGTTCACTATTTGGCAAGGCTGGGTCATCGGCGTCAACAGTACCGCAGTTTCAGCTGCAAAATCCCCCTGGTACGAAACGCGGAAAGAAGGATTAGGGAAATCATCATCACGATACAGACCTAACTGGTATTCGAGTTTGATAGCGGTGTTACCATGTATTATATCGACCGGAAGCCTGATGTCAAATGGATCTATCGGTGCGGCAGATATTATCTTGTCGGCTAAATGTTTTTTGCATTTGCTTGATTAAGAATTTCGGTAGCTTGGGACTCTTTAGAGATATTCAAGATAACTTTTACTATAGGTAAAGCTTTCTACAATTAGCAGAAAATTCCCAAAATTAATTGCAACGCTTCATTCGTCATTGTTTCTTTTTGAAGAAAGGCAGTGCTCCACAATTGGGTTTTCCCTGCTCTTAAAATGTCTAATTACTTGCTATTGATGTACCTAGTCGTGTTCTTTTCCGCACATTCTGAACACACATTTGCAACGGTAACTATTTGTCGAACAATAAGTAAATTTCAACACAATGTCGTCTGTCTTCAAGGATTGTTACAACAAATCTTATATGCTTGTTTTTAAATCTTTCTTGGTTTTTATGTGAAAACAATGTCACAATTCATTTTGCAATGAACCAGCTTTTGCATTTCATTTTAAGCAAAATGCAAAGACACTCAGAAGCATGATGAAAAGAATAATCCCCTTGCAGCAATGTTTCTTGGTGTAGATCTCGGTCTTCGATGCAGATCTGCTATTAGTGTTATCCTATCTCGTATCCCACCTTTCTGCTCAAAGCTTCAAGGGTTTTCAGCAGGATGGACTAGGTCTACCAAGGTCATGGTTGAAGAAAATTGTGAATGTTTTCTTGTATTTGCCAAATCAATTTAAGCAAAGGTATGATAGGCCACCTTGTTGTGATAGAGATTTCTTGTTCTATGGCCCTATTTACCAAAATTATTTACCAGAGTTGAACGATCAACTTTAGCCGGGAAATGGGAAAATGCAAAACAGCTATTCTCAATATCTTAGTGACTTCCAGGGTTTTAAATATTTGCTCCCTGAGAAGCAAAGGTCAACTATTCAATTAGAGGTCAGTTTAAGTTTACTTCCGACGTGACAAAGTAAGCTGAGAGTTGGTCGTAGATTTACATTTTCAAAGTAAAATTGTAAGTATCTGTCAAAACAAATTGATATTTACAAAATACAGTCGATAAAAAGAGCTGTCCATCGTACCACCTCTGTTTGCGGAGCACTGGAGTGAAAAGATTTGTTCTTTTAACAAACCCCGACGTAGTCATTCAAAGCTTTAACAATAATGTGCTGATTCTTTGTATTACATTTTTACCTTTATCCTCTAGTTTTCCTTGTCGAATAAATCTGCAGTTTTTGGCCGTTAATAATCATCCAAATATATTTTGAAAGGGCAAAAGTTTCCTTAAAACTGGCAAAAATGATGGCGATAATGAGTTTGATTCCATTTGACCAATCAACATGCCGTTGTTGTTGTTGAGCAGTGTGATTTCACGGAATAGACGTCCTGTTTCTTGGAACCACATCTCAAATTGACAGCCTCGCCCTGTGTCACACGAATGGTGTGCGATGAAGGGCAGAGGAGCAAACCGCACACATCTTGGACGATAACTGACTGTTTAGAAGCTGCAACGTCGGTGTAGCAGTATTGCCAGTGAGTTATTCTCGACCCGTGCTAAAGTTACTGTTGGTTTGTTCGGCTAAACGAAGGGTTTCGCAAATTCAGGGCAGCGGTCAGTGGCAGCGAGTGGAAACGGTAGGGTTTTAGCCAGCGTGCATTGGAACAATTCAAGTAGGAGTTGGTCCAGACAGTTACTCACGTAATTGTCATATTTCTGGATCAAATTTTCATTGCAAATATGCACCATTTTCACCGCTTCGCGGTAAATTGATTGAACGTTGACCTATATGTAGGCCTAAAAATTTATTCTGAAGTCCTTCCGCAAGTACTCCACGCCCTTGCATGTTTGGTTGTGACGATCTTTTTGTGTCACGTGAGTAGCTGACGTGTTCACGTTCTAGTACCAAAAATGAAGATATTATACACCATAATTTTTCAACTTGATTTTGATTTTGCCTCAACATGTTATTTCCTCAAAGGCTTTTAATTTTTGTTACTTATTATAGAATATTTTGATTAAGATACTCTTACAGCAGCTTCTTGATTGTGATGAATAATTAGACTTTTCGCAACCTTGAAGAATTTTTTATACCCTTTTAAAAAAATTGCTTCTTCACTTCCGGTTCAAACAGTTCCATCATTATATTTCTGCGTGTATAAGCAGATTCGTCTGGACTTTTTTTGAAATGTGGAAGTTGTAAATTCCTCCCACACTGCGATGTAATATTTTTGTCAAGCTCTTTTTTTAAAATTTTCATGTTGGGGGTAAGTGGGGGGGGGGGGGGGGTTGTAGAGGAGGGGGACATTCCACAAGTGAGGAATTTTCAACTCATTCTATGAGACAATAGTCAACTTATGTGTTAATCCCTCAAATTTTCTTAAAATGTTTTAAAAATCCCTAAATTTTCAGAAATGTCTTTCTCAATCGAGGAAAGTTGCATAAAGTTGTCAATACTTTTAACAAGTTTGCTGGGTAGTTAATGGCAAGATCGTTTTTTGCAAGTGGTGTTTTGTAGGGAGGAGGATATTATTTCGATTCTAATAACTTTCTTGAAATACTCCTTGGTAACTGCAAAATTTATTCAGAATGTTTCAGTTGTTTTAACGCAATTATTCGTATAAAGTAAGTGCATATAACAAGCATACGTTCACATGGCGGCAAATAGTTATGTTATGTTGTTTTAGTCGGAATCAGAATTACAAGGGTTTTACTCCATACCAATTTGATTGTTGAAATTGATACTAAAGAGCTTTGGTTATGTTGGTACAGCGTAGGGACCCTCAGCTTTCGCAAACCTTGTAGTTTCTACCAATCATTATTTTTAAACAAGACGCAAAAGTGACACACAAGGTCTAGACTGTTCCAAATTACCAGGCAATTGTTTGTAGGGGAACATCTTATTTGGACATCCAAGGGGTGAAATGACAGTGACAACAAACGAACAATAAAATTAGGCACTAGTTACATTTTGAAATGTCTATGAATTCAGGCCAAAATACTAAAAGTCTTTATGAATCCTTTGGCAGTTTTGTTTTCTAAAAGGGAAGAAAACAATTTGATTAGATCACTTGTACTTCTAAATTTATAGAAATGAATTACTTTTTATTTATGTACCGTATAATAGCTCTCTTTTATCTTTGAACATGACCTGCCAATTCTAGAGTGTCAGAGGCTAATTGATTGTCTAAGTATAGTCTGTGATATGGATAAAGACCCTAGAACTTGCCAATGTAGATTATCTAACAGTTGAATTCGGTTGCATTGCCAACATTTCTGCCCTTTCGGATAATGAACGCAATTAGAATGTTGCATTCTTTTTTTCTTATCTGATCTGCTACCAAAATTGTCGAATTTCAACGTCAGTTTATTATAGATGCGTTACACCGTTTGGAGGGAAGCGAATTCCTACCAGATTCATGGCAATCAAAGGAGGGACGATGCCTGAAACTCTTTCTTGATTTCTTTTACAGCTTTTGACATCGCTAGCCGGAATAACATTGAATTTGTAACGGCAATGGACACAACATTTATGAACGACGATAGCAAGGAAGATGTTAGAGGAGCATTCGACAAAATCAAAGCAATTCACGCTGAGCGACAGAAAGGACTGAAGAATTTTAAGAAGTTCATGAATAAGAAGTTCTACAATGTACCATGTGAGGACAAGCAGTTCGATGATGGTGTAGATGCCTCTTCTTTTGAAGTGATAGCAGCGATCCGTTGGAAAGACTGCGTAATTTAATGAGCTACAGACGAAATCCACCACCATTTGCTATCCTAAGTCGAGAGCACGTTTTAAATGACTACGCAATTCCTGCAAAGTATTTCACCCAGCCCGAAAATGATTATAAGGAATCCGAAGACAGCTACTTCGATGCTACTTCTGATGGGGTGCTTATTAAGGTTTTCAGCTTCTTGGCAATGAAGCACCTCCTGAAAGCATCCAGGGTTTGCAAACGTTGGAGAAGATTAGCTTTTGACATGAGTCTGTGGGCCAAAGTCGATTTGCAGCCATACAGGAAATCACTGCCAGAATCAAGGTTGGTAGAAATAATAAAAAACATATTCCTTGGTAAAACTCGGCAGTTGTCATTAAAAGACTTCAGAATAACGCAGCCTGTTCTACAAGAGCTAGCAAAATGCAAGACTCTGAAATCTCTTAATCTTGATGGCTGTACGTTTGTCGGGAAGTTCAAAGCCCTACCCACTGAAAGACCCTTCCCAACAGGCCTTAGAGAGCTCTCACTCCGCTCAACAAAAGGAGAAAGTTCCGTTTTGAAGCTGATTACTCCAACTCTAACGACAGTTAAAACGCTCAAGATTGAAAAATGCTTCTACGAGGAACTGTATGGTCTTGAAGAAATGGTAAAATTTTTGCCTGAGCTGCGACGACTTTATGTGAATAGCGGCTTGCAGTTTTCGGGGAACAACGTTAAAGCACTTGCAAAACATTGCAAAAGTCTGCAGTCATTGGCGATCATGCGTGCGTTAGACTGGCAAGGTAAGTTTCTTTTTAAACAGTGCTTTTTTGTTGTGTAATACAAGAAACCATTTGCAAGTTGCAAAGTGCATTTGGCGTCAATCACATCCCGGTGGTCGAAATAAAGGCCGGTGATCGGTGAAAACCGACGGGGAAATGAAAACCACCGACGAGACACTGGCATGATTTACGAAAAAAACGACAGGATATTTTCACTGAGTGGCATTTTGTCCAGAAATGGCCCATATTAGAAATGAATCGCCAAAAGGGGAGGGGGGGGGGGGGGGGGGCTTACAGCGCTCCTCCAAACTGTCTTGGGCCTCGCTTCATGACTTATTTCACCGATGACACAATTTTCCCTTATTTCGTCCACTGCATCCAAGAAATCTTCCAATAGTGGTTCTTGCCAGTATGGGCCTATTAGCTGCCATTAGTTATCTGCCAACTTTCGTCTGGTTTGAATTGTGAAATGAAGGCATTAAACCAGTCTGGCATTTTTTCACTTTGGCAGGCAGATGTGACAAATTTTGTACACTTGCTACGCAGATAAAAATGCGACCAGCTTTGGGACATTTGTAAAGTTTTTGGAGAAAACGCATTTTACAACGTCCATATTGATTTGGAAGTTAATGAAGCAATCAGATGCAATAGATTACGGGAGTGATGACGTCACAAACATATTTTCGAGGATTTATATTTTTGACAATATGTCTTAAAAAGGATAATAATAAAACACCTGAATATGAAAGATAATATGCAGGTAATTTGATCTTGGTTCATAACTTCATGAACCAGGCCAGAATAATTCATTGGTGATGCTCCACCACCAATTGCAAGGCATTCCTTTGCCTTTTTTTAATGATGTCATCAGAACTAGGATAATAGATTATTTTTGATGACATCACAACTGGGTTATCTATTTTAAAAGTAGCATAGCTTTACTGAATTTATCACTTGCCAATGCAATATCAATGTGAAAAGATCAGTTGAAATGCCCTCTTTGCAGTCAGTGCTATGCACCCACTAGGTGAGCATTCTGTTTTGGACAGTGAAAATGTTATAGACTTAAATGCATATAAATTGATATCTGATACCCTACCCAGGAGAAGGCTTGGACACGCTTGTGAACGAGTGTTCAGAATTGGAAGAGCTGCATTTGCATATGACGGGCGTCACCGACTACTACCTTGGTCAAGTAGCATGGGAGAATACAAGCTTGACAAAAGTGACAATCTCGTTGACGCGAAATGTCTCCAGTGCTGCGCTGAAGAGCATGCTCTGCAAACTGAAATACCTGGGGCACTTGAAGCTTAGTTCTGGGTGTGATGGGTTTGCTATAGACGATGGCCTCTTGGCGGCACTAGCAGCTTCCGATTTGAGCTATTTGAAGCATCTTCACATCGAGTGAGTATTGCCAAGGGCATTTTAGCTAGGCCAAATTTTAGTTTTAACCATTGAAAAGGCAAGGGAACAAGAAAATTTAAGGGCAAAATAGAGCAATTCTCACAAACAAAGAGAAAAACTGATGGGTTGCTAATTTTACTCTTGCCATCAAGGTTTACTTTTATATTTAACAACTATTACCTACATAAGGCCATCAATTCTTTCCCAAGCAGATTTTCATTATGCAGTCAATCAAACTTTTTCACTGATCGATATCATAATTTTAGTGAACATAAAGCTTGCGCATTGCTGTGATTGATTTTGTTACATTTATTCTAGCCATAGCCGAGTACTGACGAACGAAGGCATCTTGAACTTTTTGCGTCTGAAAGCACTGTCAAGTCTTCATTTGACCAACTGCAGCATGATAACACCCTCAATTAGAGCTAAACTTGTCAATTTTGGAAGCGTGGCGATTTACATCATGTTTGCCCGGTGCTTTCAGAGGGAAGGCCATTTTTCACCTAACGAGGCTTTCTTTATGAATCGAGTGAATTATAATTTCTTCATGCCTTCGTGACTTTCTTCGTGCACAAAACTACGAGCTTTTTGACCTTTTTTTGCGTGAAGCTTCTTGTTGATATTTCTATTAGATTATTAAATTAGTCATATCTAATGATAGGCGAATTGGCACTATTCTATCAAATTATTCATAGCAATGCATACATTCTTGGCACGTTTTTCAAAGGTGACTTTGACAATAAGACGCACATTGAAATGTAAAGTAGATTAAAGCTTTTCCAGGCTTTCCTTAATGTCATTTATTGTCTAGTCTACTCTTGAAGGGTTTAGGGATTTTGCTTTCTAGGATCCTATTTATCTCGAATGGGTCTCAGGAAATGTCTTATACACAATGTTAGAATTTAATTCATCTTAAAATATTGGTAAGCATCACTGATACTACATTGAGACAAAATCGCTTAGTACTTCATCGGGAAAATGTGATACTAAATTTAGTAAATACTGATACTCAAGATTTAATTCTAGTGAAAAAAGACTTAATGTTAATAAAATTTGATATAATGACGATGTAATATGAAGATGTCAAATGGCAAATGGGCAAGTTTCTAGCGATTAGGATGCAATGATGGCAATTTTCTGCAGAATAAGTTGAAAATTTCCAATTAATACAAGTTCGCTTTGTGTAGCAGTGAATAAACTAGCATTTATATTTGAAGTATGAAAAGTCAAGTACAAATATAATCTTTAGGAGCCTTTTAAACTAGGAAATCTTGGCTAACAGGGCTTGAACGAAGAAGTGATTTCTGAATTTTATCAAGCTTTGTTATAGAAACATAAATTACCTATTGGGTTCCATGCGAGTATTCTTTTTACCATATCCTCCTTTCTTCTGCGTGTTTATGTTTAAAATCATAGGAAAACTTTGAAACGAACGCGGACTTCTTTAGAAACCCCACGACTTTGAATTGAAAACCACAATTAACGCCAAAGTTATCTCTTTAATCATCACATTAGACAAATTATACGTCCCTGTTTTGTCCTTGTTCCCGATTGCATCGTTAACTCAATAAGGATAATGTTGCTTGATTATGTTAAGCATAACACAATGCCCAATTAGAATACAAAATTTGACACACAAATAAGTTTTTAGAAACATGAGCTAGAATGAGGGAAGTAAAAAGTTATAATATTTTGTTCTAAAAGTAGTTCCAAGCCCCTTCGCACAAAATACAGCTACTGAGTCACAAAGAACTTTTCCTATGTAGCCTAGAGACCCCCTTAACTGCCTCCACTAGAAAGTTGAGTCAACTTAAAACGCGTTTATTGGAGAACCCTCTTTTATAATTGACACAACTGCAGATGGAAGAGTAAGGGGAATTCGGGGGGCTCGAGCCCTGAATACAAGAAACTATTTTTTCCAAACACTTAAAGCTATCTTAAGAAAGTTTTTAATAGGAGCCTTTCCCCTTCCTCAACAAAGTATCAACACTCGTACGATACTTGCTTTATCTGGAAATATCAATATCGACGGCTGAATTGATCTTTTGACCGACATTTGCTGCTTTATCCGGGAACTCTCACTTCCAACGACGTGGCAGAAGACACAGGGGCAAAATGTTGAAAACACTTCCGTTGTCAAATCCAAGATGGTGGACTGTTTGACGTGTTAGTTGTGGAGACTTTTCGTCAAACTGCTGCACTAGACAAGACTCTATATTTTTGAATATTTGTTGTTGCATATCTAATTGTTCGCTATTTTTCTCATTAACGGAAGTTAGACTGGAAAGTTCAATTTAAAAGGAAAATGAATATAAATCACCAACAAGGTGGGCCTAGTCCGGGGCAACCATGGCTGCCCCAGGCTCAAGGTCAGAACTTTGGCATGCCGGCAGGTCCACCCCAAGCACAAGGCTTAATGCCTGGAATGGGAATGGCTCCGCCAAAAGGCCCTACAGGCCCTGCAGCGATGCAACATATACCCATGTTTAGTACTCAAAATGGCAATGTCACTCCACCAGCTTCATTGAACCCAGCCATGAACGCAGGCACTGGGCAACCTCAACAGCAGATGAACCAGGTAACATTTGTCTTCCAAGCGTCATTATACTTAATTGTACGAATTAAAACTATGATCCACGTTATGTCAACTTAATAATGTATGCTAAAAGGTCCTTTTCGATGGCTCTGCTGGCTAGCCCCCTAAGAAAATGTGTTCAGCATATACATTTCGTGTCTGTCTTTGAACGTTATGTTTGTTATTGAGGTTTTTATAAGGGCAGGGTAGAAAACTGTAAGCTTTTAAAATAAATGTGCTAAAGTGGAATTTCAAGCGTTGCCATCTCTGCGCACAAGACAAAATTTGATATTCAGTCATCTAAAGAGCTGATTCTTATCCAATGAGCAATTGATAAATTAAAAAGAAGAGTGCCTTGTCTCTTGTTTATAGACAATAATATTATGTGGAACTTAATTCATCTGTTTGAAACGACACTTTCCCCTTTTTTGATCCTTTTCAGAACTTGAAAGATTATTGAAAAGTTTTAAGTCTTAACATTGTAACTTCTGGCAGAAGGAAATGAATCTGATCTGTAGGGGCTGCAAGTAGAATTTCATAACTGCAAAGAAATATCAAGTTTTTACAATTGTTTCATAGAAATAGGGACAGATTGAGATAGAGTAGGTATGTGCAACCGTCCGCTTTAAAGCCTGGATGTTAGATTATAAGTCTACTTTTCTGGCTTTTTAATGAACTTAATGTTTTTGAAAATTAATGTTTCTTCATTTCTTTGTACCCTATTGTTGGAATTTTCCAAAATGGAGCCGAGAAAATGAAATTTAGACCAGCAATAGCAAATGCCACATATACGAAAAGCAATATATATATATAACTCTCTAAAACCAATTTTCTTGTTGGCTTGACAAGATTGCTATTCATCAATAATGGGTGATTCAGAAGACCACAACACATGGGAAAGTCTATTTATTCAAATTAATGATGCAATCAAGGGGAAACTTAAACTGACGGATGATGACAATTATAATCTGATAGGGAAAAGATTTTTTTTGAATCCAGTCAATTTCAGATCTTGATTCCAGAGAATGCTTAGATTTTTCTAAACCCTTTTTAGCAAGCTTCTCTTGTAATTTAACAGAGGAAGCATTGATTTCTCTGTTTCTCTTGTTTCAAGCATAAACAGAAAATTTCTGTGTTTTAATTTAAAGGTATTCTATAGATGGTTTCTTTCAGAGTGCTCATTGCTCACTTTAAAATTGAGCAAAGAAAAATCTTTGTGACTAGTGTAATATACTACAAGCACGAATAGTTCCAATATATTGAAAAATTTTGAAACCTAACTGGAGTTTGATTCTGACCAAGAGTGGTTTAATACAACTAGGCAGTACCCTTGTGGAAAGATTTTTCCTCCTGTCAACAAATCACCAGTTTCATAGTTAGAAGAGTATTGCTCTATGCAAGAATTTTCATGTATGCTTATGATAAACTTACAGAATGTGCAGAAAGTTCTGGATATTGTCAACAAACTATTTGCCCAGAATTGTTTTTCTTGATGTACATATTTAATAGTAGGAGTATGAATTATTGTTTCTATCAATTTAGATGAACAAGCAAATGTCCAATATGCAGATTAATCAGCCAAGGTTTCCTGGGGGCCAAGTAAGTAGCCCTTGAGATTCTGCCATCCCTGACATCAGTACTGGAAATTTGAAAATTGAAAGTGTTATCATCGATGGAACATCAATCTTTCCCACTCTATGAACTTGATTTGTGTATTGATTTCCTTGACACCTTGATATCAAACTATTTACTTTGTTACATAGATTATAGCATTATGGAGATATGGAAAAAAGAACAATTTGAATTCCTGCCTGTAACATTGTGTCTTGTGAAGATGATTTCTCAACCTTTATATTGTTTAGGCCCCACCACAAAGCCAGCCTGGTCCATATGATGCACAAAAAGGTACAATGGTCCCAAACTTTGCTCCTAGATTTAGTTCAGCTGGGCCAGCTCCTAACTCATCAGGTAATATAATGAGGCCTCAGATGGCAGGCCCACCAGGACCAAACCTGGGACAGCCATCAGGGCCACCAGCTAGACAACCTTTTGGTCAACCACCCAGGCCTTCTGGCCCTCAACCTGGTCAGATGTCTGGTCCTCCATCAGGTCCACCCTCTGGTCCAGCTTCAGGTCCACCCTCTGGTCCTGCTTCAGGTCCACCCTCTGGTCCTCCGGCAGGTCCTTCAGGGCAGTTCTCAAGGCCACCTGGGAACATGGGTGGAGCCCAACCAAGGATGCAAGGTCAACAACCTGTCACATCCTATCCAATGGTATGATTTATCCTGGTTGTCCTCAAATGTATCATAACTCTTAATAAAAAACTAAAATTTGTCCACAGTTCCTTATCAACGCTAGGTGCCAATTGGCTGCTTATTCGGTTGTAAAGAAAGTTTGTTCAAAACAATATATATGTACAACTTTTGAAATTTACATAATTTCATACTGATAACCATGCATTTTTTGCTAATAATTTTCATTCTTAATTGTAAGTTATTCATTAGGGTCATTATGATCAAAATATATTAACTAATGAATAGACCAACCTGTTGGTTGCTATGAAAATTTAGGTGATCATCCATAATTTGAGTTTATAAAATTGAGGACTGCTTGTTTTACGCACCTTAATTTGTTGTTTTCATATTTTTCTACAGACCAGCCAGTTTAGTGGCCCACCAGGTCCCAGTAATGCGATGTGGGCACCTTTCTCAACCCAGAACGAACAAAACCCTATGTTTTCTGCAAGTAGCCTGTCTGGACCTCCAATTTCAAGTCAACCACCAACCATTGATTCTGGGACTGGACCAGCTCCTGGACCTTACCAGCCAAGGCAACAGCTTCAAAGACCAGGTAACTTGTCGCAAGACAGCTCTTATTGACTTTTAGAAAAGTTTTTACACAAGCATAATTGTTTCTTTCTTGCTAGAAAATGCTTTTAAATTTAAAAGATTGAGAGAGCCTTCTCGTGTTGGTTGAATTGATGGAAAATTCAGATGAATCGGTCTCCTTGAAACTCAATCGCAAACTCAGTCACTGTATAAGACTGCCTCCATAACTAGAGCCAAAAAGTTCCTGAGTTTTTTGCTGCTTATCATTTTGGCAATGATTGATTCATTCTGATATTTTCAGGCTTGTGATTTTTGTGTGCTTGACAATATGTCATTTCTGAATGTTCTTGACTTTTCCCCAGGCCTAATGATGGGAGGCCAGCCACAAGCTCCTTCACAGCCAATGTACTCAAGCGCACAGTTCTCAGCACCAATGTCTGCTACAGGACCAATGATGCAACGACCTCCATCTGGTCCAGGTGGTATGCCTGGTGCTCCAGGGCAGCCCGGGGCCGGACCAATAAGTTCCCCAATGCAACAACCACCAAAGAGAATTGATCCAGATCAAATGCCGAACCCGGTTTGTTTCTTTTCTTGTGTATTATTTCATAGTATCTTTTTTCCTCCTTTGTTTTAGTATTTGACAGCAAGATGCACTCAAAAGTTCTCCAATATGAAAGAATCTTTTGCCTTGACAGTAACAGATTATGGGTGCTTCAGAGACCATCATCAAAAACTAACCAGCTGGTTGCAGGTTGAGAATCATGTTAGAAGGACATTACTTCTGCTGCTTTGCTCAATTTAAGTGTGTGTCATGAACAAAACACTTGCTAGGTTATTAATATGTTTTCTGTGCGACTGACAATGTGCGTTTGTTATTTACTTCGTTCTTAGAAATAAAGGTAGTAGAATCGAAATGTATGCAAAGTTAGCTTACCGGTGCATTAAAATTAAAGAATGTGTATACAATAATTAAGCATCTTTTTAGTCATGTGGCATTTAACTTGTGATATAATAAACTCATATTTTAGTAAATTATCTTTTCTAACCGGTAATAAATAAATAAGAAATACTCCCACCAGATATGCAATCAGTACCTAAACTATCGTGTCTCATTTTCCTACGCCTTAAGTTTACGTTTCTGATTCACAATGTTTGCTGCTGTAGATTCAAGTTATGGGCGATGACCAGGATCAGTGGCAAAAGGGCTTGTTCCAAACCAGCATGCGTGGGAAGTTGCCACCACTTGTCTCAACCAAGTGCAGAATCCAAGACGATGGTATTATGCAGGCTCTTTCTATTTCAAATTGTGCCACTTGGTGGCCTGGCTGGTCTTAATTATTGCGTCCAAAGCTTTTGCCATCAACCGTTATGCAATCATGATGCACAATCAATAGATGACATAATACACATTCGTTTAGCAATCATAATACACAATCAATCTATATGTGATACAATCAATCCTGTAAAACCATTTGGAACGCTGTAAAACCTTGTACATTCAAAATGACGATTAGTTTCATCGCTAAATGTTATACAAACTCATAAAAAATATACCTTAAATGCATATAAAATATTTTATGTCTGCTTGGATAGGCCCTTTGTACATTGCCGTTTGTTGGTTGCCCTTTGTGCGATGCGTTTTAGATTTGGAAAATCTTGTTTTACGAGCGTAGGCCATTTGAAAACATCAGAAGATGTGCATTGATGTTTTCGTTTCATTGAAAACAAGTTGAAATAGTTTCTTATTTGAAATTGTAGGAAACTGCAGTCCACGGTTTATGAGGTCCACCTTGTACAATGTTCCTTGTAACCAAGATATGTTGAAAGAAAGCCAGATACCTCTTGCAATTGTCACTACACCTTTTGCAAAGCTACCAGAAGACGAGGTATGTGCACAATTTCACCGATCTGTATTTAATGCACATACCATCAGTGTGTGCATCAATGCCTGCCTCTTAGATGATTTAGGGCTTTCAAAGTTTTGACCATTTTCCCATTATTTGGGAATTTGGCTATGTTAAATCAAAAACATGTCATTTATTGGAGATATTAAGCTCAATATTCTGGTGCTACGGTCTTTTTGATGAATCCCTTGTTATCTCTAGTTTGCTGGTTAAATGGAACTAGCCTTAAGAGAAATTTTTATAGAAATATATATTAATGGATGGTTTGTTTTTGAAAGTTCACAGCTGTAAATTCACATTTACGAGGCTGACAAAAGTTTTTCATTACAGAACAAGCTCTACCTTGTTAACAACGGGCCTAGCGGCCCAATGAGATGTAACCGATGCAAGGCCTACATGAACCCGTTCATGCAGTTTATCGATGGCGGCAGGCGATTTGTTTGCAACATCTGCAGCCATTCATCAGAAGGTTGGTGAAACTTGAGATTTCTTAAAACAGTCTGGAAAGCTTTTTAACAATATTCAATGTTTGCCTTGCTGTCAAATGTTCTCGACAATATATTGTTGTTGTGCTTCTTAATGCCCCTGTTTATAATCTATGCTTAAGTGTCTCAGTTACTAAAATGTTTTTGCTTTTTGATATCAAATTTTTTAGGTTTCTTTTGAGTACAATTGGGCAAACAATAATTGCACCAATTTGGTAGAAAATAAAGTCCATTTACAGCTAATGTTATTAATTACAGTGCCACAGGAATATTTCTGCCATTTGGACCATCAAGGAAGGCGAGTCGATGTTTACGAGCGAGCAGAACTTTGCTTCGGGTCATACGAATTTGTGGCAACAACAGACTACTGCAAGGTATTTAGTCTTGGTAGCTCTTTTGGCATTTATGTAACATTTAAAGTCTAGACTAATAAAAACCCCTTTATTAATGATGTTCTTTGTAACGTAGTTATATGTTCATTATCTTTGAAATAAATCAAAAATATTGATTCTATCTACTTTTTCCTTGTTGTCGTTAATTTGTTTTGTTCTATTTATTTTTTTCTTCCAAGTTTTCCCTTCTGAAAAATTCTTCTACACTCTCAGAATCGTATGATTTTTATGATTTCTTTTAGGATGAGAAATTTCCGTCGCCGCCGGCTTTTGTGTTTATGATTGACGTATCATATCAAAGTATCCAGTGCGGAATGGTCAAGCGACTGACAAAGGAGCTCCACGCCATTTTGGACAACCTTCCAAAAGAGACTGGCATGGAAGAGAGTCTGATCAAAGTCGGCTTCGTGACCTACAGTAGTAGCCTCCATTTCTACAACGTCAAGGTTTGTCGTGTTTTAGAACCTCAGTTTATTTGAAACAAATTGATTGGTATTCTTCTATTGCATATCTTATCCGCAGCTCTAGTGACCAACCTGCATGTAGGTCTTTTTTAAACTATTCTACCGTTTTGATATCCAAGTCACTGTGTGTTATCATCTACCTATGTGTGTAAAATGTTTTATTTCCTTTCGTTAGGACAACCTGGCACAGCCACAGATGATGGTTGTCTCCGATATCAATGACGTATTTGTCCCACTCGTTGACGGGTTCTTGGTGGATGTGAAAAAGGCTAAAGTCATTGTTGATAGGTAAGATAGATCTTGCTTCATTTCGTTCAGCCAAGTTTTAGAATATCCACTGTTTATAATATCTCGCTGTTTTTGTTTTCTTTTTACATTGCCGATTTTTTGTATCATTGTGTATTTGTTTCTTAGCAGCTATTCTGCCTTGGATCTATAGCTTATATTCAGCTGTTGTCAAAATCTCCTACCTCATTCTACTAGACGCAAATTTTTAATGGTTTTCTTTCTTCTGCAGCTTGTTGGACATGATACCTGATCTCTTCAGCGAAACTCGAGAAACGGACGTCATTCTGGGTCCGGTGGTTCAAGCAGGAATGGAAGCCCTCAAAGTATGACCTTAATCTCTTGGGTATTTTGTTTTAGGCAGTAAAAGTATTTACCTTGCAGGGTAAGGGCTATTATAGATCGCACATAACATACTTATAACGTTGCATTATAAATGAACGATGCACTTTTAAACAGTCTAAGATTTCGATTGTGCTATGGAATGAGTTAAAAGTTTGACTTGACTTTTTCTTAACAGGCTGCCAATGTGTCAGGGAAAGTTTTCATATTTCACACAACACTTCCTATTATGGAGGCACCTGGAAAATTGAAGAACAGAGAGGACCGAAAGCTTCTTGGAACTGACAAAGAAAAGGTACTGATATTGAAACTAAATATTTTGGATTGGGACTAAACAACAGTCACTCCACTCTTTATTTTTTTGACTTGTGATGGATGAAAGAACTCGAGCAGAGTGAAATTATTAATGCTTCAGTAACAATAAGATTTCAGTGACATTTTATTTCAGTGTTTGCACCGATGTCAGGAAGAGAACTAATTAAACTGATATGTTATGTCGCCAAAAACGTAATTTCTCTTGCAATATGGTGGGTTTTTTCCAATGGGTGGTGAATAGCTACGAACTAATTGGTTTGTGAAAATAGATCCTTAGGTTGTCGATATGGTTTGGAAGTGCAAAGTGCCGCAATTTGTTTTTATTATTAGAAGTGTTCATGAAGGAACCAGTGTTAGCAATTTAGGCCAAGCTACGAACCTCTTGACAACCCTGACATGTCTAGAAGGCTTGTTTATCGTTAAAATGTAATTTGGATATAAGCTTAAAGAATTTTATTTTCCTTCCTTTTTGTTCTTGTCGAAAAAAAAATCACGAAGGTAAAGTTTAAGTTTTGGATTCTCATTTGTTCATCCTTTCCACCCACTAGACCATCCTCACACCGCAAAGCCAATTCTACACCAACTTAGCCAAGGACTGTGTTTCCAACGGAGTGTCAGTGGACCTTTTCCTCTTCCCCAATTCTTACGTCGATGTTGCTACAATTGGATTGTTAGCAACTCAGACAGGGGGGCAGATATACCGATATTCCTATTTCAAAGTAAGTATTTAGCCTAAAAAGTGGCATTAGGTGGGCATTTTTCATATACAGAATGCCACCTGTAGCTATGCAACAACTCTCTTCGGCATTTCATTGGCAAGAGCCTTCTTTTTGTTTATACATCGTGCATACACCCTTTCTCTTTGCTCATGATGTAGTTCAAAATAAATTTGTCTAAACCTTGAAAAATTGAAGATGGTGGAGAAACTTGCTTTTTGATGACCAATTTTTTTTATTAATCCATTGCTAAAGGTTTTGCAGAAGTCTTCATTTGATTTGAAATAGTGATAGAGCTGTTAAGTGAAATTTAGATCAGTAGAAATCTGGACACTTCTAACTAATGGTAGCTCGATCGAATTGATTGAATTCGCACTGCCGCATGACGAGACTCTTGATAATAATTCAGGGCAAATATGGGACATAGAGGTTTCGATAAACTAATTTCGCAAATCTTATTAATTCTGTTTTTGGATTTCTAATCAGTTATCGCTTATTGTAGGATGCAACACATGGAAAACAATTCGTGGAAGATTTGAAAAAGAATTTAGAAAGAGAAATTGGCTTCGACGCAATTATGAGACTGCGTTGCAGTACGGGTAAGCGAGCAACAAAGATCTTTCACGATTGTTCTAGTACCTAATTATGTTCTAGTGGATTTGATGAGTGTCAGTATGTAACCGAACTAGTGATAATGCTATTGTATGAGAAGGGTCTTTTCGTCTGAATATTGGTACTTGCTTTTTAAGTAAATATAGGTACGAGGAGGAGCCTATTGTAGAAAGATTTCTTTTGAACACCTCCAAGGGGGAACGAAGAAGCCGCCAACAACTTTAGACATATATCCCGAGAAGGGTCCAAATAGAAATTAGAAGGAGCTGTAACCTGGAGCCTTTTCAAGCCATTTTGATTACTGCTGTTTTCTAAGACCTTGATTAGTAATAACCAGTTTAATAACAGGGAAGAAAGCTCCAGCGTGATTGTCCATGTTTTTATCGATTTACAGGGCTACGACCGGTCGACTTCTACGGCAGTTTTGTCATGAATAACACGACAGATGTCGAACTTGGCTCCATTGATTCGGAGAAGGTATGTTTCTATTCAGATGCTTGCGAATTCTGCTAGTGCCATTGCCAAACGGGCACCGTGGGCTTGGCTTAAGTTAGGTCAAATCCAGCCGCTTTTGATTTCATAAAAGCATCGTACTGCAGTTGTCAGCAGCTTCAAGAAGGCATCTTTCCAGTCTTTCCTCTGCAGGCAACCTGTGTTAAGTAACATGTACTTGTTGTTGTAAGCAAGCATCTAACGTTGAACTAACTGTTATTTGTTAATGTCTCCATCATAAGATACTCTTTTCTCTGGAGCGAATGTTGGTAGGATATGTAAATATTGCCTGGCTTCTTTGTCTCCGTGTTGTGTTGAAAGTTGCGCAGGCCACGTTGCAATGTTGCCTTTGTTGTTTTTAACAGGCCATTGCCATAGAAATAAAACACGACGACAAGATCCCAGAGGACGGCGTTGCGTTCATGCAGTGCGCCTTGCTGTACACAAGCGTCGCCGGGCAACGGAGGCTGAGGGTACACAACCTTGCGTTTAATTGCTGCTCCCAGCTGTCGGACCTGTATCGCTGCTGTGAACTGGACGCACTGATGAACTTCCTCATCAAGCATTGTAAGTCTTTGTCGTGATGCTGTCGTACGCATGGACAACCACAGTCTATAAAGCTCAAAGCCTTGCTTGAATATGATAGCCCGAAGGGGCTTCTACTGAATTGTCGTGCATTGCCCCTAATTGACAGGAAGCTCACCAAGTAGAGCAGTTATGATGGATGCTAGATATACTCCTTTTAAGCCATTAGGCATTCAAGTTGGGATGTCAATTCTAGAAAGAGATTGGGTGCCATTGTTTTTAATGTCTAAGGCCACATGTTCGATCTCCTATAGTGTCCTGTGGTAACCATTAGGACTGGCCTCGTTTCATTGTTACTTCATAAGCCCTCAAGTCATATGTCTAAATGCAGCTTACTTGTAGTCTTTTTAAAAAATTTAATTTCACCAATATGAAGCTTTAGCCTAGCAACTGTATCATAACCTCTTATTTTTCATATTTTTCTTATTAGCTCTCCGGCAAATTCTGAACTCCAACCCACAAACCATCCGGGAGAACATTGTCCAAAAATGTGCCCACATGCTGTCCTGTTACCGGCAGCACTGCGCAACGCCCTCCACCTCCGGCCAACTCATTTTACCCGAATGCATGAAGCTGCTTCCACTCTACCTGAACAGCTTGTTAAAATCAGATGTTCTTGCTGGAGGTTTGAAATACGTTGTAATCTCTTATTCCTCGAATTTCTTTGTGACACAGAGGCGATGTAAAATCTCGATGCAAATAAATTCCTCTTATTCCTTTGTTGCCCCTTAAAGTGTGATCAAAGCAAATGGTTGTAGTGTAAGCTTTGGTCGCAGCTTTAATCCAATCCTTTCGAATAAAATCTTCAACCTCTATCCTATCGACTCTGTCTTTGTTTTTTCTCAAATCTTTTTTCTTTGCTAGTGATAACTTTCCTTCTATCCAGTGCTTAGGGCTTTTGCATAAGGCACGTTTGCTTCTAAACAAAAAATAATAATTAGCTGCTAAAAATTGATTTAAGCAATTGACACAAATTTTTGCGTTTAGTTACTCAATTTTCATTTCATTTATTCATTCATCTATTTATTCCTTATTTTTCTGGCTATGTTAAGCCAAATCACACGTCATCGTTTCAGTCCGATATAGAAATGTGATGTTTGCAGAAAATATTGTTTTGTGAAGATATCAAGATAGTGTTACATTGAAGGATCAATGTATTGTATACTCACCTCAAATGTATTATATTTTATAGTGTTTTCTAGTAACATAGTATTAGATGTAGCACGTGTGCATTCATACCATGTCTGCATCTTTGATGTGCAACTTTGAACTTATTTCATGTAGGCTCGGAGATGAGCTCTGACGATAGGGCATTCTTGATGCAAGCGGCCTTGTCTATGAACCTGGAGGCATCCGTCTTATATTTATACCCCCGTCTTTATCCATTGGTGAGTTTTTATCCATTGCACCCATGTGATTTTCTTATTCATTTTTAAAGCCACTTTTAACAGTCAAACAGCTTCTATTAAACAACTGTATGGTGGCCCATCGTTATCATCAATCTATTCATGCTGTTGTATTGAAAATATGCCATTCATTTAAACAAAATTGAGACAAATATAAAAGAAATAATTTGAAAATATTAAAGCAACAAAAAATAATTTTGCTTTTGCATTTCTTTAGACCGTCAGTTTTTTTTTATCATTCTACTTTTTTCTTGAAATTTTTCTGTTTTCGAATTTTACGCGTGGCTCATCGCTATCATTATCAAAATTAAAACGAGGCTACACGCTCTTGTTTCTGTGACAGTCACTTGACAGTCACACAGGCTGGAGCCGGGTTGGAAAAAGTATTGCAATCTTGCTGAAGACATTAGGAATTATGTTCGTCAAAACATTAAAAGGGTGGAGATGTTGGACTTTTTGCAACGTGACTACACCTGTTATGAATGGGGTCTTCCAACGTTTGACAGGCGTATGCGCCATTTTGGAATATGCTACATTGATAAATCTATTGAAATAGAAGATGTTCAGTGTGCAATTAGAGCCGAACTTGTAGGCCCTCGACAGCTATTTGGTTATGGAGCTACGAGCTCATGCGCTGCACCATTATACTGCTGGAGGCACCTGATTTCTTCTTCAAAGCTCTCCTCTTCTTTTTGCAGAACACATTTAATAAGTTTTATTCCCTTGTTTTTGATGCGTCAAGTGTTTTTCGATCATGGAAGCCATCCCTTTCTGAAACTATGAAATTGAAATTTCGCGCATTTCACCAACCTTTTTTGTTTACAGCACAACATTGACCTTGATCATGATGCAGAGCTGGTTCCAGATATTCTAAGATGTTCCATCGAGCGAATGGAGGACGGCGGAGTGTACTTACTAGGTAACCCACATACTAAGCTTTTGTGCGCGTGAAATGCAGTCTTTACATCATCAGGATGCCTTCTGTAAGAAATCAATTCCTGTTTCTGGTTACTTTTTATTTCGTTGTGATTAGTTGCATTTAAGGAAGATATCACTATTTTATAGAAAATGGAATATCAATGTTCATTTGGGTTGGTTTGCAAGCAAGCCAAGAAGTTCTTCAGACGCTCTTCAATGCGAACACAATCGGACAAGTTGACATAGAAATGGTAAGTTGATTTCACTGAAAACATCCTACACATTTATGTCATTTTTTAAAATGGGCCAATTTTCCCTGTCAAGCCAAAAAAAGCTTGTTACATTTATATTTGACAACCAACTTTTTGTTTTGAACTGCAATCAAATCTGTCAGCTTGTATTAGATTTGTCTAATTCATAGTCACTGAGCGTATATTATAAGGGATGTCATAATTAACTATATATTTGTGCAATAGACCTATGCAGACTCTCAGGGCCTATGGAATAAACACACAACAGTTCACCCACATTCATTGACAAGTGTTTCTTTTAGACTCAATTGCCAGTGCTAGACACACCTCTCTCAAAACGTGTACGGGCAATCATTTCTGAAATACAAAAAGAAAGGCAAAGATTCTTAAAGGTAAGTTGAGAGAAAGTTGTCGATTGTTTTCTAAAACCTCTGCAGAGTATTCTAGAAATATTCTGCTGTCACGAACCACATATCCTGTTGTGACAAGCTTTTATGGCAAATAACCTTATAGTTATCTGGAAAGAGTTTATTTGGCAATATCTAGTCTTTGGATGGATCGGGGAAGAATTCATACCAGCATTTGAAGTGATTATGTATTTATGTTTGACTGGGGCTGTTAAGTATCAAAACTAGAAGGGTCGCTTTTATGAGAAAAAACATCCCGTGGCATATTTGGTAGAATAGTGTTGGTTAGAACATTCAAGTGTTCGTCGACTTCAAATGTTTGCATGCGAAGATCACTGTTAGCATCAGCGCAGATTTTGTAGAATTTACAAGGGGAGGGGGGGGGGTAGGGGGTCCCTCTACAAATCACTGTTTAATGAACCTGGCACTTTAATTGCATTTCATGCTTTTCAAACAGAATCAAGTGATTGCGTTTGTGAAACAACAGTGGGCAGTGCTGTACGAAAAGCTTCTAATTGTCGCTTATAGTCCTTGCTCATAGTGCTCATGATATGGTTGATATTGTTCTGTTTTGAACCCCGAACCGCAATCATTTGCTGTTGATGTTTTCAGAATGAATATCTAAGGTGCTAAGACGAGCTGTTTTTTTCTTCTCAGTTGAGCATAGTTCGACAGCGTGACAAACTGGAGCCGTGGCTGAAGCACTACCTGGTCGAAGACAAAGGGTTCCATGCGCAGCAAATGAGCTACGTTGACTTTCTGTGCCATATTCACAAGGAAATAAGAAATCTTCTAAATTAGCTAGCATCATCTTCGCTTCAGGGAATTGAATATTACGTTTTTGATGGAGGAGCTTTTAAATTGAAAGACCTTATCAAGGGAATTTCGGGCGTTTCTATCCATGCAGCAATGAAATGATACCTGAGATTCTAAGCAATGATATACTGTTTTTGAAAAATTTACTCCCAGTTTGTTGCTTGAAGGTAGAATAACCGTGCTACAATTAGAAAAAATACTTTGTCAAGCCAATAGATTTAAAAGTAGTTAGTCAAATCTTATTTAGAAAGAATATGTAATATTTGCACATAAGGGAGATCCATCTCAGGTATGGTCCCAATCTCACCCTCCAAGAATTACCAATAACCGAAAATTTTGTTTTGTAGTAAAAAGGATAGTGCGATTTTATGAAGAGACGAAGATTTTTGACAAACTGACCAAAATTAGTTTATTTTAAGCAGTTTCCCGCGACGTTTACGAATATGAAGCAAATGCAAAAGTTAGTTTGCTCCAATGCTGTTAAATTGCTAGCAGCCTCAACAAGTATAAATTCACTCAGCTTAGTTTTATCGCTTTATCCCAATCGGCCTATATTTGTACGTAAGAACCCACTCAAACCCAAAAGAAACCTTTCTTTCAGGGTAATCCACACAGTCATATATTGAATTTTTTGTACTAATCGTTCATGAAATTCTTTACAGTGGTGTTGTTTCAAGCTAAATATTTAAATTTGGTTTTGACAGATATCACCGTAGTAGTATAAAGTTTGACTACATTGAAAAGAAATCGTTTTCTCAATACTGAGTCGTCTGTTTTTAAACTGTGTTTACTCTAGCCCGCATCAGTCTAACTTTCTTGGAGGTATAGTTTCATATATGCCCTTGATATGAAGGATTTTACGCCTACCGTTTTATTTTCAACCAAGAACTCTCAGTCAGTGAAACGATTTTGCCATGATATATACCTGTCATTTAAAAGCTACGTAATCTGTATAGATGATCTTTCAATAGCTAGCAAGTGCGGAGCCAGTCTTTGCATCTGTTGCTAGTACCATTTGGCAGGTATTGCGTCATGACCAAGAGCCTTTTTGTTTTTGTAGCCGGTCAAAATGTCTTATTGCTGCAGTGAGAACGGTATACGGCGATTGCGTTGACTTTGGAAATTTTGCCCGTCCTTTTAGCTATTTCGACCTTAGCAGAATCATCCTCTCACGATCCACTAATATAATGTACAATTCTATACCACTGCACGCTTGTTTCAGATTTTATCTTTATGCAATGTGATTCTTATGCAAGTGAACAGCCTTGCGAAATAATTCAGAATTTTTGTTCAATGAAATACATGATTCCATTGTTGCTCCCAGGAAATGCTAATGGCAATCACCCTTGAATCTTCACAAATTCAACTTGCACTAAAGATTGTTAAGCGGGCAGCCGTCTTGTTGCCGCCGTTCGTTTGCTGCGCGTTTCAGCGTTCTTTCTCTTGAATGCTCGTTAATGTGATCCCACCCTTAGAATGGTCCCTTAAAGAGCATATCGATTATGCTTATCGCGAAGGCCACATTATAATACTCTATTTGACCTTGGCCGGACCTTAGTTTGCTCAAAATCAAATTTGCTGCGGCTTTTAGGACCGGCATGTGCGCAAAATTGCATTCGAAAAGGGTAAAGATCACGTTTTCAGGTACGATCAAGAGAGATTCCACCTGCCGGTCTATTGTTCGGTGAATTCGGTTGTTTGTGTTCCGGATTGGGAATGACGACAAGTCCAGCGAAGCGTGACAAGCGTCCTCCCGGGCTGTATGCTTCCAAGAGACAGCAAGGCCGGCTATGCCCAACACTTTGCATAATTGAACAGGAGCCTTCAGTTAAACATGGCTCAAGGCGATGCAGTAGGATGGGTATTTATATTTTTCATTTCTACTGTAGTCGTATTTCGGGCAAAAGCTATCACTGATATCGACCCGACCATGTTGAAACCAGACGGTCACGAGACAATCGTTGACGAAAAGGAGGACTCGAACCCATCCAAGAAATCGCTAGCAAGCCGGCAGGAAAATGACGTTTCGTACAACTTTGCAAATTACCGCACGGTGAACCGGGCCACCACTCCAGAGGGCAAAAAGGCTGAGCCTTTGGGTAGCATAGCTACTAACAATGCGTCACAACATGCAGAAGAAAGCAATGCAGTGGAAAGCAATGCGATGGTGGCAAATAACTCGGCAACTGCAAAGCAGACAAATGCCGGTATCGCGAACGAAGCGGGTCTTCACGCGAGTATCGACGCCGTGAACGGAGGGGTAAACAAAGCACTGGCATTTTACGAGAGCATTGTTGCCAATGCCAAGAAGCTTGCCAACGAGAACAGGGGAGTGAAGCAAGAGGGGCAGGAAGAAGCGAAGAATTACGAAGGGGGAGTAGAGAGAGGCACTGATAGGACAGTGTGCACGTCACCAGAGTGCAAAACAGTCGCCGAATATGTGAAGACATCCATGAACGAGAGTGTTAGTCCGTGCGAGGATTTTTACGAGTTCGCATGCGGTGGGTGGAAGAGAAGAAATAGTATCCCGGAGAGTGAGAACGAAATTACTGCATTCACGAAATTGACGAAGAAAATAGAGAATGCAACTCATTTCCTTCTGACCCAGCCAAGCCAGCCTGGTGAAAGCGAGGCTCTTTCTAAAGCGCGAAAGTTTTACGAGTCGTGTATGGACACTAAGAACATCGAGAAAAAGGGTCCTAAGCCTGCCCTTGATTTTCTGGAGAGAATTGGCGGATGGAGCATGTGTGGGAACAAGGAATGGGAAGAGGACAAGTGGGATGTTTATGATGTGCTCAAGAGGGTGCAAGGCAAATACTACCCTGCTCCACCATTTTTTACAGTCGAAGTTACGAATGACCATTTGAATTCGACTAAACACTTGATCAAGGTAAATCACAGCTATTCATTTTGGACCATGTTAACTTATTGAGGCTTAATAATACCTTTTTTACAGTTAGTTTGACAATAATGTGAACACTAATAAACACTAACATGAAGCAATTTAAGAGATTACATCATGAAGTCATTGACTGCGAGCGTTACAGGCACTTTGATTTTCGAAGTACCAATCTTTTATAAGAACTTTGAATTGACTTGCACTTTTGGATGATTTATTTCATTTGGATGAGAATTCCAAATATTTGGACCCAAAAAGCTAATAGATTTTATACCATAACCTGTAGGGCTTATTACCTAGTTGTATTTTCATGGAAACCCACCTACACTCTTGATAGGCTTTTTGGAAACCGGGTCTTCTATTTGAAGGGGTTTAAGTAATAAGTTTTCAATTGCACATTAACTTACCTTTTCTTATGTTTACTTACTGCTAACCATATCGTTTGGAATTTGTCACCCGTAAAACTCAATCTTCTGAGCAAGGTACCGAACCCATTAACAATGTTGCACTCTCCTCTGATGTTGATTGCGTCCCTCTACCCAGAAATATTTGATGGCCATTAAGTCTGCCTTATCTTTTGTCAACAGATTGACCAATCCGGACTAAGTCTTCAACGAGAGATATATGTCAAGCATAAAGAGGTATCAATCAATTTTATTCACCAGAACAATGAGAGAGAGAAGAAATATTTTTCTCAACATTTTTCTTTGTTTTTCGCTACTTGTTCGGTTGTGCATGAGTTTAGTAATGAATCTATACTTTAATGCCAAAGCCTCTAACTGTAGGCCTTAAACGCTATGACATCAAGGAGGCTCTGACAAAATTATGAAAAAAAACTTGCCATCGTTAGAACATCGACACGATGCAATTAAGAGTGAAGAGGTTAATGCATAGATTCTTTTCCTGGTTTCTAATTAGTGCATTTTTATTTGCTTTATAAAAGGTATCGATCATTCTTCATGAATTCTCCACACACACAGTTCGGAAAATCTCTTTTTAGATTGTTGACGACTATAAAGAATACATGGTTAAAATTGTTAAGCTGCTTGGATACAACTGTGCAAATGTTTCAGATGAGGTGCAAGAGATAATAGATTTCGAAACTGTGTTGGCCAAGGTGTGTAATGTAGAATATTACTTATAAATTGCGGATGAGAGGCACCGAAGAGATGCATATAGGAACTGTATACTTAGCTTAGCTTCTTACAGTCTTCTTTTTTCATCTGAGCACAGCTCTCTTGCAGCACAAAATTCACTGACAAATAAAAAATGCGAAATCCTAAAATCCAACGCCACCGAGCCCAATGCTTGTTGCTTGACTTGGCTGCCAAATAACGTTATAACTTGCCAACAATCCTGCGTGGTATTGATTTGTGACTTTCTATGTAGACTTGTTTGTTATTCATTGATCTCACAGGTTAGCATTGTATCTTATTTATGTATTTATTTATTTATTTATTTATTTATACACATGTCGAGTCTTTTCGGGTCAGTAGTCTCAATTTTAATGTCAGAAGCAAGCGACTTTGTTCTGAATTTCGATTTGTTTTTAAATGTAACGAGATCAAGAATATTCCAACTGCGCTCCAGATGCTTGGTTTCAGTCATTTTTCGAATGCCAGCATCTCTGAGATTCGTCTCTCTCGTTTCAGATAAAGCAAGGCCAAGCAGGCAGGGACTTTCAGAAGGATTGATGTCAAGCTTTTGTCCTTCATAGTTCCACATGTAATTGGAATTTCTCATTCTAAATAATGTAACATTCTCCATCTGTACTATTTCGATGTAAAGTTCTGCGAGAAAGAGTATACACTTTGAGGTGGCGTTAGAACCCGTGTTGTTGTGTTGTTCGCTACATTATTCTAGATGAAACACATGGCTTTCCAGCTCCCCACAATTTTACATCAGTTCAATTGGAATAATTTTACCCCTCATCTTCGTTTACTCTTATATCAGAGCCATTACCGCTAGCAGTCTTGATTCACGAGAGCCTCACTTTTCTGGATTGACCCCAAAACGAACAATTTTGGAATGGTTTGTCGTTTTAGTTTCCCTGGTATTCGCATCTGAAGCACATCTTCAACAGCGAGGCAAAGATAAACAAGGCCGAAGTCATTCTCGCAACCTCGCCAGTCTATTTGTATCAAGTGGCTGACAAGATGAAACACAAGCCAAAACGGTAAGGGAAACCTCCATTTGATTCAGACGCACGAACCGGGGGAGCACGTGCCTCTTAGCCCCTAACGAACTTGCCTCTTTTGTCCACATGTACCCCTTCCACTTTAAATGATTCTTAAATTTAGAGTAGCTTTTTTCTATCAACATCAAAAATTTTTCCTGGGTATCATTCTGCATTGCTGATGGGAATTTAAGGCAGTAATTGTCTTACTGTTTTCATAGAAATAGGATATAAGAAGTATTTATATTTTAGCGCAATTTGAGACCGCAAGAGAGAGATTAAAAACATCTTCGTGGTGTCTATGTTTTATGTCGAAATTATTGTTTTTTATAAATAGTTCGGTAACGAGATGTCATACCCGCCAAGGGTTCGATAGATGCCAAAGAACTTTCATTTCAGATGTACTTGAAGTAGCTTTTCTTTCCAGTGCAGAACCCCGGTCCCCAACCCCAGTCCCCAACCCCAGTCCCCAACCCAGTCCCCCCCCAGTCCCCAACCCCAGTCCCAACCCAGTCCCCAACCCCAGTCCCCAACCCCAGTCCCCAACCCCAGTTTGCATTCTCCCTTGCAATTTGGTTTTTGATTTTGTGAATCCTACAACATTACTAACGCACGGTTTAAGCTGGATTCAAGATTGTATAGCAAGTAAATCTAGATAAAAGTTCTAGTTGAATTTATTTCTTAAATGAAAATTCAGAGTATTTAGAAGGAACTTTGAAAGTTAGAAAGGTATTCATCAGGAAAAATTTGATCAAAAGTTGTCCATTGAAGTTTGACTGGAAATGTTAATAGAGAAATAAATGACAATCGTTACTGCCTTTCCATAGAATTTTGTCCAAGTACATTGCATGGCAGATGCTTCGCGATAAAATCAGTTTTCTATCGAAAGACTTCAGAAAGGCAAGAGCTGCTTTTAACGAGAAGATGACGGGCGTGAAGGACATCGACCCAAGATGGCGGACTTGCACGGGCGTAACTAATGACAACATGGGTGTGCCCATTGGAACACTATATGTCCAGAACTATTTCCAAGAAACAACAAGAGAAAAGGTACGCTGGAAGTAATTTTTGACATTTATTTTTAGATGCAGTTAACTTCATTTTTTTAGCTATTATTTCGGTTATCAAGCTTGCATGACCATGAATATGTGTCTGTCAGTAAAATGTAATGCTCGATTTATCGCTGTTAATGGCTCGTGGCAATATTTTATCTAACCAAGTTCATCTTTTTCCAATTTCATACGTTAATCAGGACTCCTTTCCACAACATTGTTTTTTTTCTCTTCATGATGATAACGTAAGACCTACTGTTATATCTGTATTTTTCATAATTATTAGTTCGTTTCTTGGACGGTCTTTTGTCATTGAGGTCGATAGCATTCGAGTGGCAAATATTCATTTTATTTATGTTTATTTATTCATTTAATTCCTTGCAATGATTAGTAGAAAGTAAAATTCCACTTTCGTCAGTGTCATCTATTTACAATCATACTCTATTTATTGATTTTTTTATTAAGACGCAAGAAATGATCAAGGAAATAATTAAAGCATTTGAGGAGAGAATTAAGACGCATGACTGGATTGATGGGAAGACTAGAAAAGGAATCCTTGACAAGGTGAAACCATTTAAAAACCGCTTTTCCATGATTTACAAATGTCTGATTTTGCTATGTCAAGATTTCCTGAATCTTATAATTGTTGAAGATCTTGGAGTAGTTCATGGTACTGTTTGCCAGTCGTGTATATTCAAAGATTTGTTGATTAGCTCATCGTAAAGCTTGTGTTTTCCATTCCAGACCGATTCACTGGTGGCCAAAGTGGGTTACGCCACATACATCCTCCAACCAGACGAGCTTAACAAAAGATTTAAGAAGGTTTTTCATCACAGCTTCAACTCTTGTTCAGTACTTGCGAATTTGGCCCAAATATTCTAAATAAGAATATTTCAACACAACCCATGTTTTAAATCACTTTGAATTATTAGCTAGACTCGACGAAAAGCAAATAGCGTTGACTATCATTTTCAAAGAGCCTCCTCCTGTTTGTTCAACGTGCAGTATAAATGTTACTTGATCATGGAGGAATCTCACTTTAGGGAACTCCTGTTTAATAGTAAAATTTCTACCCTGTACTTTTTTAAGGGTTAAAAGACGTAGGGGGTTTGCAAGGGGGCACATAACTTCCCCTCTTTCAGCATTTGAGATGCCTCTTTGCAACTCATAGCGTCGCTTTTCTGCCCCACTGTACCCCACGCCAACTTTGCAAAATTTCTATCCAACCTTTGTGCTTCACCGTTCCTCTTGAATTGACTCAAGCCAGTCAAACAAAATGCCTCGGCGTTGGCCAAATATTTAAGATCTCTATTCACCAGCTTATCTCTTCTAGCTGGAAATTGAAGACGACTTTTTTATGAATAACTTGAACGTTGACATGTGGATCAGAACCCGGCTGTTTGGAAAGTTGCGTAAGCCAGTTGACAAATCCAAGTAAGTACCCCCACTCTTAAGCTCGAGTTTCATATGCCGTTTATGATGCTAAGACTAAAAGTGCATAAAACTTGTAAGAGGTGACGCACTGTACTGGCTTTTTAATTTCGTTTCAGTTAATTAGAATGAGTTTTCTGATATGACCATAATATTATAACCATAACAATACCATAATATGTATGGCATAGATGAATGGTTCCCTACTTGTTTTTCATTAATAAGCACTAAAGCGGTTGTTGATTCATGTGGCTACTGTTCATTTATTTAATACCAAACTTTGATTAGATTATTTCCTATTTTTGTTTATGCATGAAACAAGCTATGTTTTGTTGCTGAATGAATTTTCAGTGGCAATTAATTATTGCTTATTGCCTCATCATTTTTATTTGAAACAGACTGAACATTTTTAGTACCGAATTCGTCAAGCTCAAGTTAATGCTATGATCCGTGGAATAATTACTGTTTTCTTTTAGATGGCCAATGTTTCCACAAACAATCAACGCCATGTACCAATTCTATGAGAACGAGATAGGTATTTGATAACTTCAATCAACAGACCTTGCTGTCATATAAATAGCGTTATTTCTGATTTTCATTGCTAGAAAAAGCTCCATTAAAGTAGTTTTGAAATTAACCATTCTATAATTCAGGCAGAATGCCCATCTTGCATTTGGTCCGTACGCGTTGCAAATATTTCTGCCTGCAGAGCAGACTTTGAAAATTCTGTGATTTTATTTCAGTTATCCCAGCTGGTATTCTTCAAGCGCCATTCTATTACGAGGGCGACGTACCAAGGTAACCAAAGATGTTTTGTAAACTCAAGTCTTTTAATAGTTTGATAGATTAAATTGCCGCATAGTCATTGTCGCATGGTATTGGTTCATTTACGCATAGCAATGCGTCAGGCCATGCTTGGCCCTTCACAGAAGCTTGGTTTTTTCAGCAAAAATGATAGCGGTGCCAGATGCGAATGGCAGGGGTGGGATGTGCCCCTTGTTTTCTCCAGGTGTATATGTCGGGGGCTGTTATTGTGTACCTACTTTTGTGTTTGAAAGTGTCCAATGACATTAAAAGGGCATAGGACCCATTATCTTTAGTCCCCTTCCCAAATTATTTGTGGCCGGCTTCTCCAGTGAAGAAAAGACTTTCGTTTTATCTTTTTATAAAGCATATAAACACTTTTATGTTCTTTGTTCCTGTTAAATTGGAGCCTAATTTAGGACAAAGGGCATCTTGTAACAGAGTACAAACAGTATCACCCGAAAACCCATCATCAATACCGTCACAGACTTTTCGCATGTTCCTGTAATTGTTAGATCCATTTCTATTTACAGGTCACTAAGCTATGGAGCTATCGGATCCATAATTGGACACGAACTGACTCATGGTTTTGACAACACAGGTAATGACCATCTGAAGAAAAGCGAATTAGTGAAGGGGATTGATTGACATTAGGGTCAATACACAGAATTACATTTGAGTCGAGACAATTCTTTGCAAAGGAAACACTTTGTTTCACTCTTTGCTTTTACAACCCAAGCGTGACCCCTTTTACATTTTAATCTAAAAAGTCGTTTTTAAAAATCCTTTGAAAATTTTTCAAGAATGAAAGATTCCAGAAATTTTTGAGTTTGGGTGGCTTGCTCATTCCAGGCCGAAAATTTGATAAAAATGGTGACATCGTAAAGGAATGGTGGTCAAAAAGCTCCCTGAAGGAGTTCCACAAAAGAGCTTCCTGTATTCAAAGACAGTATTCCCGTTACAAAGTGCAAGACAAATACCCGGTGAGTACTTTAAAGCGAGCGAGGCTTTTTTCATTTATTCACTCTTGACCTTTAGTGCTGGCCGCTATTTCTGTCCTTACATGTTTTTGCACGCACCAATACAAATTAGGGACTGGTTTTTCCTTGATCCTCTTTGTGGCTTGTGTACGGGTCTACAAGTGTACGATTAAGTTAATACGAAGAAAGGCTTATTTTAATTGAGCTACGCTCATGGGCACGAATTCAAAAAAAGGTTTGAGTTCAAAAAAAGGTCATGGGCACATTTCTCGTGCTAATAAAAGAGGTTTGATTTCGAATGATCTGAAAACCTTTCCGTGTAAGTTGTTAACCACGTCAAAATCTTATCAATAACTTACGTTTCGTTAATAACTTAATAACGTATGTTGCTTTTATAAAGCATTGGAAAAGATAAATGCTTCGCCTGAAGTTTCACTTATTTCAATCTGTACAATTTCATGAACTACGGCTTTCAATTGTATATTTCCTATTTACAATGTATTATTGATGTGTTATTTTACCCCTTTTCAAAGTTATAAACGATATGCTCGCCATTTGGCTGTTTCGCAGTATTCCTCAATGCCAAAGTTTTAGCGGAGATGGTTAATTGCTTAAAGATGTTATAATGAACATGTAATATCATGCGTACAAGATTATGTCAAATTAACTTCCTTGTTTGTCACTTTAGATCAGTGGGAAGCTTACTCTGGGAGAAAATATCGCCGATAACGGTGGAACTAAACTTGCTTATGACGTAAGTTGCAGTTTTGAGTAGGTGCAGTAAATGTATGACTGTGTCTGCCTGCATTGTTTTTACTTTTGACTTGTGTCAAAAAAGGTCTTTCCTAATTTGTCAACAAAATTTTTCTTACCATGATTTTCAGTCGAAGCACAATCTTTACAAAAGTTGTTGTAAGCCAAGGGCAACTTCTTATCCACTAGAAGCTAAAAATAGTCGAAAAGCATGGTCAAAAATGGAAAGCTGACCTTAAAAATGCAGCGTGGAAACAAATGTTTTGCTGTGCAGTTTACTTATGGCCTTCGTAATGATAAAAAGTGCAACTATCTTACTATCATTTGATTTCAAATGTCATCTATACCAACAGTTGTTATGTATGTCTTTGTATTGATTTGGTTTTAGGCCTATATGGACTGGCTGAAGCTCAATGGAGGCCCTGAGGCTGTCCTACCTAACTTAAAGTACTCTAACAAACAGCTTTTTTTCATTGGTTACGCACAGGTGAGTAAAAATATTCACCCAGAACTTTATCTAAGGGTGGGAGCACACTTTCGTTCCCAGATAAGGTTTCATCAAAGGTATATCTATGTCGTATCCAATTTGGAATGTTTGGAGTTGCAGTGCTTTTCTTGAAAATGAAAAGTCGGAAAGTCATGTATGGTGTTCATTATGTTATGTTCTGTGAATACTAATACTAATAATAATACCTTGGAAGATGGGGCTGTCTACTATGACCTGTTGCCCGTAACGAATTCTATACGGTAAAGTTTGCAACGGGATAATATGATATTCAAGTGGGAGTGACAAACATGTTCACGTGTTGGTTATAGTAGCTTCATGAAGCAACCTATTTTGTGAGGAATGCCTTTTAAAGGAGTTCAAATTAATCACGGGTGACGAATCCCCATCTTTATGCCGTATATAATTGCAGAATCAGACAGAATGTACGCACCTCATTTGGCAAAGGGTCCTTCTAAAGAATACAATTCTGTCTTATGATCGACAATAATTCTCAATTGGCAAACCCTTGTTGAATGATTTTACGAGTGCGGATGAAATTATGGATAGGCCCGTTCTGATTCTGCTTTTTATTTCAAGGAATACTGTGCAAATGTGAGGACGAAGACCGAGTACATCGCGACGCTCAGCGAAATCCACGCTCCATCTAAATTCAGGTGCTGCTTTTATTCCACATTCCTTCATTCTGTTCTAATCTTTCCCAGGAATGGTATCTTGTTTGTAAGGGGTAATGAGCCATGGTTTGGCAACAGTAGCCGAAAAGCTGCATTGGTTTAGTTTGAAATAAAATAGATTCTTTTGATTTCTATAAAAAGTGCAATAGGATTAAGCAGAGGCCTGCTGTGTACAGAAAAATGGGCTTAAGAGTAAAGCTAGAAAGGGAATGAAAAGCGATCAATTTTTATCTATTTGGCCAGTTGCATTTTCCGAAAGCTTCTAACGGAGCAAAGGGATTTTCTGACCATTGTCTTATACAATATTCATCATCTATGCTTTGTGTGATGTGACATTTAGGGGACCGTTGGCACCATGGAAACACTTTGCCCCCGTCGTAGAGTCCCAAGTTAGCAACTGTATTCCTCGGTTTGGCTCATTTGGAATAGAGCGACATTTAATTTTGGCTGGACCCACTTGTATGAATTCAAACGGACGGGCTCTTGGTCCTTCTACCGTTGATTCTAATTTATGAAGTGGAATTTTCTCTGTGCAAAGTTAATTCGATCGCAGAAATGATCTTACAAATGATGTGGTACAAATTGGTACACAACATGATCTGGCGCAATGTGTGATAATCTGTTGAGATTTAGAGCCAAACCGGTCCTTGCATTGAATTGTACATCGGCAATTATTTTTCAGGGTGATTGGCACGTTATCTAATTTTGAAGAATTTAGCAATGCTTTCAAATGCTCAAGCGGATCCTCACGGCCCCAATGAACCCAAAAAGAAATGTGAAGTTTGGTAAAAGATTTTTTGGGACACTTTTTGAAAATCTTCGCAAGATTGACTGTCAAAGTTTTGCGTTGAATAACTGCCTGTAAATTTTGGAATTTAAAATATTGGACTCTCTTAAAATATTGGACTGTTATTTCAGTTGTAGATAATCGACTAAAAATATTGATGGCAATCTTAAAGCTGTTGTCATAGAGCATTTGAATTTTTGCAATACTTCATAACAAATTCCTGCATGTTACCTAATAAGCATGACCTACACACGTGTAAAGGAAAAAGACGCTCTTAAAACTATCGAACAACCCTCGTTGCAATGTAGAAGAAGGGTAAAGTCTACAAGTACCAACTGGAGATTTTGATGCATTCTGATAACTAGGTCTTTAAATGCTGGTGGTTTTGTTTTTCAGATTTTCACATTTGATAGTATGCATTGTGTTTATTTAAACTGTAATTTGTATAGTTCTTCGGGGTGCTATGACTGGCATTGAACTCATCATATTTTTATATGACGTTTGACAAATGAGTGGTTATTTGGTTCATGCGATTGAACTGATAGTCTCACCACTTGTATGAATATTAGATTTACCAAATAGCCTCTAATATTTTAAATATATCATGAATACTGTATATATTGGTGTGTTATGCAGGCAATGACATCGCATAAAAGAGGTTTCCTTAGTAGAGCTTTAAAGTTATCTTGTTTATTAATCGTTTTGCCGAAAGAAAGCAGTACTGGATCAGCCTGTTTATCTCGTTTATTCTCTCTCGCCACAAAAAAACTACGCAAGCTGTTTTTAGCTGGTTGAAAACAATTTCTTGCGCTGCGAAAATCTTCGTTGCCCTTGAATTTTAGAGAAAAGGAATAAATCACAACTATTTGTCTTTTATCGTGTATTCAAAATTTACGTGTATTCAAATAATAACAAAGAAAAGTTTAACAAGCGGTTTTTCATTTCGCTGGCTTTCGTTGAAATTTTCGTTAAGGCCCATATTGTGGCAAATAAAGAAACTAGGAAGGTCAGTGGTAAATAATGTAGCTTTGTCATTACTCCTATTCAATTTCATCGTCACCTTCAATACCCCTGGAATGGTTGTCGGTGGTCAGACTTCGTGGGCCTACGACGTAGAAGTTGGGATGATCCGTACGTTGTACTTTGGCAAGAAAAGGAAATTTACCACAATCAACATTTTCATTTCAATTTAATTTTCTTGAATCACGTTGATGGAAAGCAGAAGTGTGTTAAGGGCGAGATGTTGGGGGGGGGGGGGGGTGTTGTTGTCATCCGAGTAGGAGGGGTCAGGGCACGAAATGATTTTAAGTCTGTGAAATGCGATTGGGTTTGGTATTAAGCTCAAAACCTTACATTATGATGATATGTTATGATATGTTTTGATGAAATGCTGATTTTTAAGGAGAACATTTTTAGTTGTAAGATAGCATTATTAGAAAAACTTGATAATGAATATGCAAATCATTGTGACTGGAGGCATTTCTTCATATTTCACTGAAATTTAGTTACTATAACTTTCATAAAGATTTCGTAGATATCTCTTGATATGGGGCTCAAGCTTTATACTTTTCAATGATTGGAGTCCTCTATCGCAGTCCTCTAAAGAGAGTATTTTTATCCTAAGTTAAACATGGATCAATTGGTAAGAGTGAGGCGCGTTTTGAAATATATTTTTAAACTCAATGAACTTCACAGTAGACCAACTTTAGTCTGAATTTTTGATCAATTCAAAATTTTGGAAGTCTGATTTTTGATCTCCTGCAAAATTATATGCTGCTGTGGCTGTTGTGCTGAGTTAGAAGATTGAATCTTTTATCAAGCTATAGTAGCACATTATTTTGCCATTCCTCACTCTAACAACATGATTGTATTTTCCTCTCAACTTGCTTTTCAACTTAAACTGCTTTTCCATTAAATGCTTCTCATTCTCATTTATTGCCTTCAGATGCTCAATAGTATCTGAGCCAGCAGAGCACCTTCTCTTCATTTTTACTTTTCCTTCCATTTCTCTTTTCAATCTTGTTTCTGTCAGTGCTTCCATTGGCTGCTTTCTAATATTCTCTGCTACTTCCTTCCATTTGAAGCTTCCTCCATTAGCTCAAGAATATTCTCATAAGCCTCATCAGGCTCTGTCATTTCAGGGGATCTCCTGGCACAAAGCAAAACCATTTGCAGTTGACCAACTCATCTTAGGTCTGAGTGAAATTTAGTTTAAATATAAATAAAAAATAACACAAAACATATACATTTTTCTATAAGTTACATGGAGAAGACTTTATAGTTTACACAACTAAAGTTGAAGGTACATTTTTCAATGAAAATGTTTTAATCATATATCAGAGGCACAAAGGAAAGCTGACATATAATTACAATCAAATGATCTACATGTAAAAAGAAAATGATCGGTTCCAAGTGTCT